>CM072877.1:4060000-4495000 GCA_036937835.1 Pampus argenteus | reverse complement strand
CTATAAGTGCTTTCTATTGTATTATATTAAAGCCTGGTGATATTCATATTACAGTAATTCCAGCAGGTGATGAGGTCTAGTTTATGATATCACCTGTCAGCCAATCAGAACCCAGGATTTGATTTTCTGCAGTGGTCTGTCTGAAAGTCAGAGACTCACAGCAGGTGGGCCTGGCAGAAGAAGACACACACACACACGCACGCACACACACACACACACACACACACACACACACACACAGCTTTTCACAGTTTCACACAGTCTCTCTCTGTCTGTCTGTCAGTGTCAGTCACACTAACAGGGTGCTGTCAGGGTGTCCAAGCATTAGACAGACACTCACACACACACACTCACACACACACAGAGAGAGAGAGAGAACGATGGTGGTGTCACTTGTACACTTGATTGATTTTCCCCAACAGAGCATCCCCCACAAACACACGCACACACACACACACACACACACACAAACACACACACACACGCACAGAGTTGCACCTGGTCCGCTGTGCTCAGTGTTCAGATGCTGACTGTCTCAACATTTTCCTGAAGTTTAATGAAGATAAATCTGATGCTCCCGGCTGAACTGATAAGCCCCGCCTCTTCCTATAGACAAATAAAAGCCTGTGCGTCTGGTCCCTGGTGCTGCCCCATGGGTTTTATTCCCAAAGTAATTGCCTGACAGTGTTGGTCCAGCCCTTGTATTGGCTCATTGTTAATGTTTTACTGTTAAATTTCAAGTGCTTAATGGTCTGATTGCAAAATACATCAGTGACGTGATGACCTGTGATACGAGCGAGTTCAACCGCGCCCACAGAAAGTGTTTTAGGAACTCAGGAACTTTATCTTCCTTTCAACTCCAAATTATTCCGTCTACATCTAATAAGTTGATATGCATGGAGTGGAGAGGATGAATCAGATAAACTTTTATTCATAAATTCAACACTTTTATATTTTTATGACTAAATATCTGCAAAACTATTGAAATTACCATCATTGCATTTGATGCTATTTAGCAAATATTAGCATGCTCACATGCTAAACATAATAAACAATTTACCAGCTAAAGATCAACATGTTAGCATTTAGAGCTAAGTGTGGCTGTAGACTAATGAGTTTAATATTAACAAGGAAAAATAACCAGAAAAAACACAGATTATAAGGTTACCACTATATATATATATATATATATATATATATATATATATATATGAGAGAGATGGTTTCATTCTTCATTTTTTGTCTGTAATTGCTTTATTATTTCCTTTTTTTATTTTTTATTTTGTCCCCTGTCAAGTCAATGAATTCTATTTCCATCTTAAACTGAGGTCATCATGTTTTCTTTGCTCTAGTGTTTTCTGTAACAAGAAAAGTCATCAATAAAAATGACCTGATGTATCCAGTTTAAAAGAGTCACCTGTGCAGCTGCTCTTGGGAATTGTTATTCACGGTAACCACAGTGTGTGTATGTGTGTGTGTGTGTGTGTGTGTGTGTGTGTGTGGGTATTTTGTAGACAGGAAGAGACTCATTACAGTGTTGCGTCAGGTCATCACCCTCAGCAATCGAGACCTCGCAGGTTAAAAAACGGATTATGTGACAGATTACAATACAGAGACAGATGGCACACACACACACGTACACACACACACACACACACACACACAGGTTGGATGGTTTATGGGGACATATTTCACAAACCGGTACATCACAGCAATACTTTGGGGTCGGTTATCTTCTTATGAGTTTGATGCTTGGTCGATCATATGAACTGAATTTATTATTTTTGGGATATATATATATATATATATATACACCCTGCATATATATATATATATATATATATATATATATATATATATATATATATATATATATATATATATATAAAAAAGTCCTTGACACAACAGATCAATACTGACAAACATACTGTAGTAAACATCCTAGGTAACTATTAGTAAAGCTATCATGATAATTACATTTGAAACAAAATATGACAGGCGACTGGTACAAAGAATGAAAAGCCTTTAAATTGATGTACGGCCTTCCTCTTGGTCACCATGGTGCTGGATGGAACCAAGGGAACTCTACCTTGTATTATAAAATGTTGGGTTTGGATGCTAATGGACTGGATGTGTTATACTGGCTGCAGTACAGGCTCAGTTTTTTTAGTGCACTTAGAGGGCCGTTTCAAGTCAGACGGCAGAGGTTCACACGGTGATGCAAAATGATACCATTTCATCTCAATGTGCTGTAAGAAAGATCCAATAATGTTAAATAAAAAAGACACGAGCAGGTTTTAGCTCACAGTTGCAACTCGGTTATGTCTATTCTCTGCTATGTCTTACGGGTCAGTTCATGCTGCAGACGTTTCCTTTGAATATGGTGATAACAGCGCATGTTTTCAGTCTCTCCTGGAAGGCACTCAGTGTTGAGTCCAGCCGTTCACATTAAAAGGGGATGAAGATGAGGGAGGAAGTTAAAACACTGAAACCTCACCTCTGCATGGCTGGCCGATCACAGTGTCAAGTGAATGTCAGATTGTTGGACAGTTACAGACATGGCCGTATACAGCCCTCCACACTAAGAATAAATCAGATTACATTACAGAGCTTTGACGTCGTACAAACGGACGGTCAGTTATTGATTGCAGCTCACAGCTTAGCCCCGACCTAGGCACCGTCTAACCAGGTGAGAACTTTTCTGCTTTAACTGGACATTTTATGCACACGCCGAGCTCAGAACGATCTACAATTTTTTTTTTCAGCACCTCCAACTTTTAAGATTTGGTATGTAAAAACCTGATTTTTACTTTTCTTTAACACGTTTAGCCGTCAGTGTGCCAACAGCTCATACAGGCAGGGCAGAGAAACATGAGGCCTTCATACTTGAGTTCTGCTCTTTTGTTAAGAGCTCTAGATGATGATGATTGGCTGATTCGAAATCTGAAGGAACCAATGAGTTGTATGACTGACACACACACACACACACACACACACACAGGTGGAAACCAATTAGCTGACAGCGCCTGGAGAGAGAGAGTAAGATGAAGGAAGAAAATACACATACAAAGGGCACAGTGTTCCTGGCAGGCACGTAACAATCACACTTAATGAAATACAAATATGACTCTTTGGTCTGAATCCACGTTCAAACATACTCGTCCGCCTTTGTTTTCTCTCAGTGAGCGTGCGCTGCGTTTCACTGCAGGATAAAGAGCAGAAAAGGAAGGTTAGAGACCTAATTGATTGATTTAATTAACTTTTTTAACCACACGTCTCGTTGTGGTGACGTCAGTGAAAAGAAGCACACTAGCAGTTCTGTGAGGAGCTCACTTCCACATCCTCCTCTAATATCTCTGTGACTGTCACGTCCTTTTGCTTATTTCTGTCACAATGCAAAGCTGTGTTGATCAACTTGAAGCAGTTATGGAGCCTTATATATGGCAATTTTAAGGACATGGATTATGCCAATGATCATAGCTCCCTCGTCATGATCAGGTGACTTTCATCAGGTTAAAACCAGCGATTTACGACGAGGTTCAGGCGGTTAGGAGATGGCGTTGAATCCCACGTGCGATTTTCTGATTTTGCTCTTATTGCTTTGTGCGAGAACAAATATTAGAGGAAAAATATGAAATGATTCATGCATGCAACAGCACTTTTACCCTAATGACAGGATATTTGTGTAAATAGACAATGAATGTGTGATATTTGTCTACCGGTGCATAAGAGGGAACAGAGAGAGCAGTGCATTAATACGAGAAGAAGATTAATTTTTTATTTTTATTTTTTTTTTGTCCTTTCACTGGCTGCATTGCTGATGGATTTTTCAGTTATTTTGCTGTTATCAATACACCAGTACATCTTCACATAATTTGCCATTGTTTAATATTAAATTCTATTTATCTGTTTGATATTCAACAGCACATAAGTGAAGCGTTTTGCAGGGAATTCATTTATTCATCCTTGCAGGTGGCATGTATGAAAACTGAAAATATAGGGAGATTGGTGGTCTTATTAACAACAACTTGAGAATGGCTCTGTGACATCGTCTCATCGTTAATGTCTCTTTATATAAGTAGGTTAAGAGTAGAGATAAGCAATATGGAAATGTTACCTGGCAGACGTAATAGGACTGTCATCAAGAGTTATGTGAAAGTGAATCAGGCTGTTAGTCAGATATAAGACTGACGTGGACGGAAAGGGAGGAAGCAGTACCGGTGTTTTTAGCCTCTATATTTATAATTTATATACAGTAATACATAGACCGCGGTGTCCTCTGTCATGACATTTTCACCAGACAACGTTAGATATTCATTTTTTCATTTTAAGTTTTAGGTCAATGATTAAGTCTTGGGAAAGAATCCTGAATTCTCCGTCATATCGATTGCTGCTTGTTTTCTATTCCTGTTTCATACATATGAAAGGAAAACCAAAATTCAGTAGAACTGTATTATAAATATCATCAATACAGCTTGCCAACTGAAGGAAATAAAACAAGCTGTATCTGAATTTGAGCGATATAAGCCATGATGCTTCAGGTCATGAATGCCCCACAAACGCATTGTTATAAGCACACAGGCAAACTGGCAAAAAACGCCGTCAAAGCTGTAAGCCTCTGTTTTCAGAGTTTTGTTTATTTTGGAAATTTAAAATGTCACATTTAATTCCTAATATAAACCTGTGCCAATTGCCTCAACCAGTGTCAGGTAATGTTCTTGCATACGCTGGTGATGGTCAGGACCGTCTGTCTTAACCTGTGTAGGCATGAAAATGTCAACATGGTCAATTTGAGGGCTGAATTAAGAAGGTATGTACCTACTTGATTTGTAGGGTTTCATGCAGTACTGCTGCTGACTCATCCAACGGTGGCTCATTCCTCCTCCATCAGGTGTGAAAAACCCAAAAAGTGAATGGCATTTTAACCGTGGGATCAGAACTACAGTACATTTCAATAATACATTTCAACATCAATAGTTTACATTTTAGATCATTTTTAGATCAAATGGGGATATATATATATATGTCTTAATGTTACAGAGGACTCAGCAGCTTCCTGTAGCCCCTCACACATAGATCAGCTCGTTAGTAATACTACAGAGTCATTACAGACAACTCTTGACTCTATTGCACCTATGAAAAAGAAGACAATAAAACAGAGGAGGTTAGCACCATGGTATAGCCAGCACACTCGCAAATTAAAGCAAGAGGCACGTAAATCTGAACGTAAATGGCGTGCCTCTAAACTGGAAGAATCTCGTCTAGCCTGGCAAGATAATCTTGCAATTTATAGGAAGGCTCTGCGTAATGCCAGAACAGCCTATTATTCCTCATTAATTGAGGAAAATAAGAACAACCCCAGGTTTCTCTTCAGCACTGTAGCCAGGCGAACAGAGAACCACAGCTCTATTGAGTCATCTATTCCTTTAAGCCTAACTAGTAATGACTTCATGAGCTTCTTTAATGATAAAATTCTAAATATTAGAGACAAAATTCATCACCTTTTGCCCTCATCAGGCACTCATCTGATTTCAGATACAGCAAGGTTGGAAATAGCTATAAAATCTGACATATATTTAGACTGCTTTTCTCCCGTCGACATTAAACAAATAACTACAATAATTACTTCATCTAAGTCGTCAACCTGTCTCTTAGACCCCATCCCAACCAGGCTGCTTAAAGATGTATTACCTTTAGTTAGCCCGTCCTTAGTGAATATGATTAATCTGTCTTTATTATCAGGATATGTACCACAGTCCTTTAAAATAGCTGTGATTAAGCCTCTTCTTAAAAAACCAACTCTAGATCAAGAGGTTTTAGCCAATTACAGACCAATATCAAACCTTTCTTTCATCTCGAAGGTACTTGAGAAAGCCGTAGCCAACCAACTATGTGACTTTCTCCACACAAACAGTTTATTCGAGGAGTTTCAGTCAGGATTTAGAGTAAATCATAGCACAGAGACCGCACTAGTTAAAGTTACAAACGACCTCCTAATGGCATCAGACAAAGGACTCATCTCTGTACTTGTCCTATTAGATCTTAGTGCCGCATTTGACACCATTGACCATCAGATTCTCTTACAGAGACTGGAATACCAAATTGGCATTAAAGGAACCGCCCTAGGCTGGTTTAAGTCATATTTCCTAGACCGTTCTCAGTTTGTTCATGTTCATGATGTAGCCTCCATGCAAACCAAAGTTTCTCATGGAGTCCCACAAGGTTCTGTATTAGGGCCACTTCTTTTCAGTTTATATATGCTTCCTTTAGGGAACATTATTAGGAATCATTCAATTAACTTTCACTGTTATGCTGACGACACCCAATTATATTTATCGATCAAGCCTGATGAAACCAATCACTTGACTAGACTTCAAGCATGCATTAAGGACATAAAAAATTGGATGACCCACAATTTTCTGATGCTAAATTCAGAAAAAACTGAAGTTCTCCTAATAGGACCCAAACACCTTAGAAACTATCATTCCAGAGATTTAGCCTTAGATGGGATCACCCTGGCCTCCAGCTCCACCGTAAAAAATCTTGGCGTTGTTTTTGATCAAGACTTGTCCTTTAATAACTATATAAAACAACTTTCGAGGACTGCATTCTTCCACTTGCGTAACATTGCCAAAATCAGACGCATCATTTCTCAAGTGGATGCAGAAAAACTAGTCCATGCATTTGTTACTTCTAGGCTGGACTATTGTAACTCTTTGCTATCAGGCTGCTCTAATAAGTCTCTTAAGAGTTTGCAGCTGATTCAGAATGCTGCTGCACGTGTTCTGACAGGAACCAAGATCAGAGATCACATCTCTCCCATTTTGGCTTCCTTGCACTGGCTACCCGTTAAATCTAGAATAGAATTTAAAATTCTTCTCCTAACTTACAAAGCTCTTCATGGTCAGGCACCATCATATTTAAAAGAGCTCATAGTACCTTACCACCCCACTAGAACATTGCGCTCCCAGGATGGTGGGTTCCTTGTGGTTCCTATAGTGTCTAAAAGTAGATTGGGAGCCAGAGCTTTCAGCTATCAAGCTCCTCTTCTGTGGAATAAACTACCACTCTGTGTTCGGGAGGCAGACACGATCAACACCTTTAAGAGCAGACTTAAGACTTTCCTGTTTGATAAAGCTTATAATTAGGGCTGGCTCAGGTCATCCCTTAGTTATGCTGCCATAGAACTAGACTGCTGGGGGACTCACATACTCTCGCTCTCTCTCTCTCATTCTCTCTCTCTCCTTATCTATCCGTCTATCTAATCCATCTATCTATCATGTTACTAATTAAACTTCTTCCCCGGAGTTTCTGTGCTCTCTCGCCCAGCAGGTTCTTGTGGACTTTGTCTGCTGCTGTGGTCCTGCGTGGCGTCTACTGCATGTGTTGTCGCCGTCATCATTGTTGCCATATCCCCATTACAGTTTATAGTTATGTAATGATTTGCTGCTACTGTAATAATTCATCATTCATTGTAACCTATTCTTATCATCTATTGTAATTCATTATTATTCATTGTACAATATGTGAAGTGTACAATATGTGTGTGTTGATTTGTTCTGTACATGTGACATCATTGCACGTCTGTCCGTCCTGGGAGAGGGATCCCTCCTCTGTGGCGCTTCCTGAGGTTTCTTCCACCTTTTTCCCTGTTAAAAGGTTTTTTGGTGGGCAAGTTTTTCCTCACTCGAATCGAGGGTCTAAGGACAGAGGGTGTCACTCCCTGTACAGATTGTAAAGCCCTCTGAGACAAATGTGTTTTGTGATTTTGGGCTATATAAATAAAATTTGATTTGATTTTTTTGATTTGATTTGATATATATATATATATATATATATCCCCTTCTTCTTCCTTTATTCCGTATTTGTGGTTTTGTCTTGTTATTTTCTGACTACAGGCTTCATCCGTCTGCCTGTAGGATTTGTATTCTCTCTCAAAGCTTTTATCTTCTATTAAACTGAACCAGAAGAAAGGTTAGTAATAACAGCATGATGTTCACTGACTTCTGCACAAGCATCTGATTCTTATAAAACAGCCTGGTATCACCAAATGCTGTATAATACATATAAAATAATAACCGTCATTTTGCACGTTGTGACATTTCATCTTTTCACGTGTCATTTAACACCATTTGCTCCCTATAGACTTCTATTACAACCTGTCATATTACTACATATACGATTATATGGAAGTTACTTTATATTGCTTTACATTCTAACAAGTTACAGTTTTATGTCACGTCATGTCATATTACTTCATGTCTGATTGCATTGTTAAACCACTTACCGGTAGTTACAATACATTATCTAAGTTACATTATAATATACATTATCAGTGTGTACTTTAATCAAGCACTGTACTTAAGAGGTACTTGTAGTTAACTTGAGATTTTTCATTTTATCTACGTCAGGTTTTGTGACTTTAGGTCACAATGTGTTTCTTTTGTTTAACATCTTCCCACACTGCACTATGATGTATTATGAACATGACATATTGTGTCATATTACGGAGTCATCATCTTGTCCTTAATACAGACGTGTAAAAGCAGAGGATTTAATTGGTTAAAGCAGCTTAAGCACCACCCCCTCACCCCTGCCTCCATCGGTGTGTGTCCTGGGGTCAAGCTGTCTATTTCAGTATGAAAGTAGTGCAGGCAGCCTGCTGACCCTGGAGGCTCTGCTGCCTCAGAGATACCAGCCCTGAAATTAACAACTTGCCCTCCTCTCCTCCTCCTCCTTCTCTCCCTCCCCTTGTTCCTCTTTTATCCTGTTATTATTCCCTCCTTCCGTCATTTCCCATCATTTCCTCCACCCATTGTTCTTCCTCTTATTTCTCTCCTCCTCTAACTCTTGTCTTCCTCATCCTGTCTTCATGCAGACTTGTCTATCCTTTTTTGTAACCCTTCGCTCTTCCTCCTCCATGTTTTTGGTGACCTCCATTGCTTTCTTCCTCTCATCCCTCCTCCTGCAGATGATTTACCTTCACTTACAAACACCTTGCGTGGTGCTATGAACTCTCAACTTAACTTAATTACCTCTATGAGGGTGAATGTTGGAATCATGAACTGAAGACTGAAGACTAACTTTAAGCATTGGACAGAAATTAAAATTAGTGTTCGCTAAGAAATCAATATATATATATCTTCTGTTTATTTGTGTACTTGTTTGGTCAAAATTGTAATTACCAAAAAGACGTTTTACTACATTTGTGCTACACCTACACCTAAACATGTTTTGAGTATAAGATTAGATAAGATTATTCTTTATTGTCTCCCCTAAGAGAAATTTGTCTTGGGGAATTCAAGAGAACACAAGTGATGTAGCAGCACACAGCCTTTCAATATATCTGTATACATGTACAATCAAACTACAGTTACCATCAAATATCACACACAGATCCATATACACCAGAACACACACACACACACACACACACACACCAAGAATGTTGCATGATAGTCATAGAGGACTTGTTTTATTGTTAAGCTGTGTTATGGATCTTTGTGTTTTTGTTTAAAAAGAAGAAGAAAAGCTGGACAGCTGGAAAAACAAGCCAGTTGTCCGACGTTGTAGATGACGTCACCACTGTCACTGTTTCCGTTTATCATGAGAAATGTGGTACGCTTCACTTGTTAGTATGTGGTATATACCATATAGAATCAGCATGGATTTAGGACAGTTACCAGTGGTGGAGCTAAAAATGTAAAGTTTTGTCTTGAGGGAGGCAGTCATGGGGTCACAAAAATCAACAAGTTGATCCTCTGGAGAGCATGAATGAGATCGGGGAAGTTCACAGACATCTGACCTGTCATTGTTGAGATATCTCAATATGTACCCAAGTACAGACCAAAGATCAATACTAATGCTGGATTTATCCTTCAGAATATATCTGCAAAGAAACGTTTCCATTTAATTTAGGTAGGTCGCAGAAACCGACGCGCATCCAAGCAAATCGATTGGTTCATTCAGTTCCTGTATGGTGGCGGGTCCAAAATGGGAACAATATAAAACGTAATACATTGAAAATAGAAAAGAAACAACCATGTAAATATCTCAGACTGTGCAGCCCAGAAAGGCATTGTTGCAGCGTAGCAGTAGTTTGAGTAGCAGTAATTGTAGTAATTGTAGTGGTAGTCTAGTGATATCGCTAGCAGTAGCAGTGATTGAGGTTTAATAGCAGTATTAAACCCAGCAGAGATGACACAACAAAGTTTCTACTGAAACACACACACACACAGAGAGAGAGAGACAAATGAACTATGGGAGTTGAATTGCACTTCACTTTTTCACACCTTCTCGAACAAAACTCATCATCCCAGACATCATTTCTGTCTCGCCTCGCTCCCTCTCCTTTCATCCTTTCTGCTCTAACCAATCACTGACACAGAAAGGGAGGTCAGTGTGTGTCCCTGCTGAATACTGGAGTCATTATTTAAACTTCTGGATCTCTGGATGAAGTCAGAGACGTCTTCACACGTTGGAAATTTCTACTCTTCTCTGGGTTTGAAGTCAGCTGTGAGCAGTGAGTCCTACTCCTAACCTCATCATGGATTGAGACGGTATTTAATTAGTAGGAATGTGTTTCCAGGTAGAGGCAAAGATGGATTCCTATTGGTTGTTGTCGCCTCATTCAATGTCCTACTTTGTTGTTGGACATTGATTTCAGTTTGAAGCTCCCCTGTGGAGTTTTCTTACAAACAAAGAACATTCTCTTTAGATTCTGTGTTTGTCACCAAAACTGAGTGTGTGTGACTGTGTGACTGTGTGTGTGTGTGTGTGTGTGTGTGTGTGTGTGTCCTTGAGGTCTAACAAACGTGCTGAATGCATTTTCCTTCTCATAAAATACGTGCATAAAACAATATTGGTGCATTTTGGAACGTGCATTGTTTTTAAGCCTTTATTTATCCACAGAGACACACTACCATAACTATTAGTTTCCAGCGTGTAAATACTGTATAGTTCCTGTCCTACTCTGAAGGTATTTCTATGACTGGAAGCTCAAACCTGCAATATATATCTTATTTGGATCTTAATAATACAGAAGTGAAACTAAATATGTATATGCACACCTCACCTCAAGTCATATCCGCTCAAGTCCTCTCCAGTGAATATATTTCTATGTTGCTTTTAACTTACTATCTATCTATCTATCTATCTATCTATCTATCTATCTATGTATCTATCTATCTATCTATCTATCCATCCATCCATCCATCCATCCATCCATCCATCCATCCATCCATCCATCCATCCATCCATCCATCCATCCATCCATCCATCCATAACAGTCATTACCAAAACAAAAGTGCTCTAGTTTCTATTTTATGGTCACATCATCTGACAAAACAAAACTTTTTTCAGTTGGATTACATTTTGAAATAAAGTAATTACATTGCAGTCAGGAATCCAACAGTTATCCCATGTTACAGTCGGTGGGTTCCAGCTTGCTGGTAGTTGCTGTGTGTTCAGCCTACATTCAGGAATCAGCTGGTTTAGTTCAGAGTCGGAAGCTGTAAGAATAACACAGCTTCACTTATAGAACATAATATATGGGAATATAATATGTGAGAAAGTGTGGTCCACACCTGAGAAATGCCAGCATACAGTACTTAACGCTTCTACTAAACCCATATGGAATTAAGTGAAAGTAATATTTCACAATTTATTGAAGAAAGTCACTTTTTGTTTCTTTCACTTTAGACATCAGACTGGCTGAATGTTTTTAGCACCATCTGACGGAACAATCGATCAGTTTAAAGGATGACTCAGCCGTTCAGCAGGGACTCCCTCTCTGTCTCACCCGCACACACACACACACACACACACACACACACACACACACAGACACACAACCACACAATCTCCACTAATTAAGAATAGGAACAAACATAGTGATAGTTTCTTAAAAAATCAATCTCAGTCCATCCTAATGCCCTGATACTTTGGTTTAACCTATGATCAGTTTAGCTTTGGCCTTATTTGTTACCATCTGGTCACATGATCATTTTATGACCAAATGATTTCATTAGGGTTACTTGAATGTACTTAGAGAGGTTTCCCTTCATATTCACATAACGTGCCTCCATCTCTCAGATCCTCTGGACTGGAGTTGCAAAGTTGGAGGAGCTGCTGCTTCTGAAAGTGTATTTTCTTTAAACGATTTCTTTAAGTGATTTACTGAACATACAAACTCAGAGCTCTCCCAGATAATGTCACGATCTTATTGGATTACATTATGACCGCGAGTTTCGATTTGTTTCGGAGAAATCCTGTTTTATGATTTTGGCAAGACGGATGAAATTCTTATGTACACAGTCTTGTATTTAATCCATGGGCGACCAAAATAACTCCTCCCACTTTACAACTCAGTGAGACAGACCTTGTCGTCATGGTTTTAACCAGGCTAGCGTTGTCAGTGTATGGATGACACGGTTGTTCTGTAGGTCCACCACTTTGGCCTGTTGAAATATCTCAACAGCTATTGGATAGATTGACATTAAACATCATACACACGTTCATGGTGCCCAGAGGATGAATCCTACGGACTTTTCCTCCACATCAGGCTGACATTTGTGGTTTTGAGTGAGATGTTTGACACGAAATTTGGTACAAACATTTATGTCTCCCTCAGGGTGAATTGCCATCAAAATTTCAACTTGTCCAATACTTTCGGTTTCTAACCAAGTACACATCAAACCACCACATGGCTTTCCTTAAAACTGCAGCAAAGATCTTGTGTAAAATGAAATGTAATAAATCAACAACAGCTCAAGTCTTTTCAACATTTTACACAGGCTCTCTCACACTCAGATGGATCCATTCTCGTCTGTCCTCTGTGAGCAGATTAATTGATCCGGCTGCCTTCGCTCAACCGGCTGATTAATTGCGTTCTCTGGCTGTGCTTCAGGTTTGAGATGAGACAGAGGGAGAGGAGAGCGAGTGAAGGCGTTTTGATGAAGAAGAGTCTGAAAACACAGACTGCAGCAAGTGAATTGAAAAAGTTAGAGCAGTAAATGGAGTTCAGGAACTCCATTATGACTGTGATTACAGCTCTGTATGATAAAATGTCTGTGAATGGAACAGCAGTGACAGGCAGCTCCTGTTCTTTTAGGTTTCTAACTTTGTCTAATTGCATATCAGTAGACGCCCAGGAGACCAAACAAATTTACTAATGATAAATGATTAAAACACAAGCTGATTAATGTATAATACAAATGATTACTTTGTTTAGTTCAGTAAATACTGATATCACTCTCTGTACAGTGTACACCATTTAACACACACACACTTATAAAGGTATAAAAGTTATTTTTACTTCCTACAAATTTCCTCACACTCCAAAACTGTCTTCACTGATAAAAAATATCCACCATTTTTACAGATCAAATCAAATCAAATTTTATTTATATAGCCCAAAATCACATAATACATTTGTCTCAGAGGGCTTTACAATCTGTACAGGGAGTGACACCCTCTGTCCTTAGACCCTCGATTCGAGTGAGGAAAAACTTGCCCACCAAAAAAACCTTTTAACAGGGAAAAAGGTGGAAGAAACCTCAGGAAGAGCCACAGAGGAGGGATCCCTCTCCCAGGACGGACAGACGTGCAATGATGTCACATGTACAGAACAAATCAACACATATTGTACACTCACGATGAATTATAATGAATTACAATAGATGATAAAATAAGAATAGTGTCACAACTTCAGCCAGCCTTTAGTTTTCATTCACCTGTCTTCTGTTTTTCCACTAACTCTCATGTCATTTCAGACACTGCCACTCCCCCCTGCTCTGCATTCACCTGGCTTGCCTCACTCACCTGCTCCTCATCAGCTAATCAGCCCCACAGTATATGTACCAGTCCACTTCCCTCAGTTCTTTGCCACATTGTCTAGTGTGTTTTCTCCTAGCTATCCAGCAACTTTGACTACCCAGATTCTGATCCTGCCTGCTCGTGTTTTGACCTGCCCTTTTGGACTTTGGACCTCCCCTTCGGCCTGCTCCTACTAGATTTGTTTGCCACGCGGACTGCTTTCTGGTTTGACCTCTGCTAGTCATTAAACTCTGTTTCTCCACCTGAACTGTTTCCTGTGTCGTGCTATTGGGTTCTTGCCTGCCGTTTTGTAACTCCTGACAAATAGGTTACAATAAATTATGAATTATTGCAGTAGCAGTGGAACCTGTGATAGAGACACAGATGCACAGCAGCAAATCATTAACTAACTATAATCTGTAATGGGGATATGGTAACAATGATGACGGTCATAACGCATTCAGTAGACACCACGCAGGACCACAGCAGCAGGCACAGTCCACAAGAACCTGCTGGACGAGAGAGAGCACAGAAACTCAGGGGAAGAAGTTTAGTTAGTAACAAGATCGATAGATAGATTAGATAGCTGGATTAAAAAGATAGTCCCCCAGCAGTCTAGTTCTATGGCAGCATAACTAAGGGATGACCTGAGCCAGCCCTAACTATAAGCTTTATCAAAAAGGAAAGTCTTAAGTCTACTCTTAAAGGTGTTGATCGTGTCTGCCTCCCGAACACAGAGTGGTAGTTTATTCCACAGAAGAGGAGCTTGATAGCTGAAAGCTCTGGCTCCCAATCTACTTTTAGACACTATAGGAACCACAAGGAACCCAGCATCCTGAGAGTGCAGTGTTCTAGTGGGGTGGTAAGGTACTATGAGCTCTTTTAGATATGATGGTGCCTGAACATGAAGAGCATTGTATGTTAGGAGAAGAATTTAAATTTAAATTCTATTCTAGATTTAACGGGTAGCCAGTGCAAGGAAGCCAAGATAGGAGAGATGTGATCTCTGATCTTGGTTCCTGTCAGAACACGTGCAGCAGCGTTCTGGATCAGCTGCAAACTCTTAAGAGACTTATTAGAGCAGCCTGATAACAAAGAGTTACAATAGTTCAGCCTAGAAGTAACAAATGCATGGACTAGTTTTTCTGCATCCGATGAGAAATGATGCGTCTGATTTTGGCAATGTTATGTAAGTGGAAGAATGCAGTCCTCGAAAGTTGTTTTATATAGTCATTAAAGGACAAATCCTGATCAAAGACGACTCCAAGTTTTTTTTACGGTGGAGCTGGAAGCCAGGGTGATCCCGTCCAAGGCTAAATCTCTCAAGTTTCTGAGGTGTTTGGGTCCAATTACGAGAACTTCAGTTTTATCTGAATTTAGCATCAGAAAATTGTGGGTCATCCAATTTTTCCTGGGAGTTTAGTTAAGTGATTGGTTTCATCAGGCTTGATAAATATAATTGGGTGTCGTCGACATAACAGTGAAAGTTAATTGAATGATTCCTAATAATGTTCCCTAGAGGAAGCATATATAAACTAATAGAAGTGGCCCTAATACAGAACCTTGTGGGACTCCATGAGAAACTTTGGTTTGCATGGAGGATTCATCATTAACATCAACAAACTGAGATCGTTCTAAGAAATATGACTTAAACCAGCCTAGGGCGGTTCCTTTGATGCCAATTTGATATTCCAATCTCTTGGTCAATGGTGTCAAATGCGGCACTAAGATCTAATAGGACAAGTACAGAGATGAGTCCTTTGTCCGATGCCATTAGGAGGTTGTTTGTAACTTTGACTAGTGCCGTCTCTGTGCTATGATTTACTCTAAATCCTGACTGAAACTCCTCAAATAAGCTGTTTGTATGGAGAAAATCACATAGCTAATTGGCTACGGCTTTCTCAAGTACCTTAGAGAGGAAAATGTATACATCTTAAACTGGTCCTCACAAATCTGCAGTTCCTATACTGTCCACTAGAGGCTGTTCCAAGAAAATGACTGTATTGAAGTGGATAGGAAAACCTACAACTTCATATCACAAATACAAAGTCAATACACTTCTGACAGAATGGTACAGCTGTCTAGATATGATTGATATATATGATTCCCCCTTTTCTGTTACAAAATAAGTAAATTCACAATTATTTTCAGTTTTCATTATTACATATGAATTATACATTACAGCAAATTTCCCCAAATAGACTAAAAACAACAATAAATGTATCCTAATGACTATTTTCTGTGCAGTTTCAGTCTGATCTTCCGTTTAGTTCTGTTTGCTGATCAGAGACACTTAAGGATTCTTACTGCTGGACAGTTCAAGAGTAGCTACTTTTTATTTTCATCATATTATTGAATGTGCAGTTTGTTTTAACAGCCAGTTTGAACAAACATGGTTCAACTTCCATGTTGAAATAGCACACTGACATTTCAGGCAGTTATAGTACAGCAGTTATTTACTGTGTATTGATAACTTCCATAACAACCTGAAATGTGAATGCGCTACTTCTAAATTTGTGATACTTCATCAATATGAAAATGAGACTTTGAGTGAGATAATCCATAACGGTTGATGTTCATGGTTTGGCTTTAATTGGACTTTTCCTTTATAGAATCATGGTGCTCAACAACATCTGTAATCAATTTCATGAAACAATCAGTAGCACAATTCAAATCATCCTCAAGATAAACAAGGTCCCATGGAACAGCTGCCAAATCTCCCTGGTAGTCTTCTAAGTTAAAAAACTTTACTTTACTTTACTTTACTTTAGTGTATTCTGAATTTGGAGCATTACAGAATATCAGATCAATAATTCTTTCAGTACTATGCCCTATGTTACACTGTAACATCTGGAATAATTACAACTTCCTATATATTGTGTAGACTTATTGTTGTTACCATCAGAGTGACTGTTTTTCCAGTTAATATAATTACACTGATAACACACTCTGCCTGAAAACAAACAGGTGTTCAAAGTTAAAGTGATAAAAAAAAACCAGATTCATGTTTTAAAAGCTTTGTTGATACTGGACAATATTCCAAGAATAGGGAGTGTGGATGAAATAAAGCAGCTGCAACAGTTTCAGCTGAGCTTCTCTATAAAAGGAGATTCTAGCAACAGCTGTGGACACATTTGCTCATGCAGAGATGTCCATCATGAGGAGTTTGGTGTTCCTGCTCTTGGTGGCTTTGACCAGCGCTAAAGTCTATCAGCGATGTGAATGGGCCCGAGTGTTGAAGAATAATGGAATGGACAAATACCACGGCATCGGCCTGGCCGACTGTGAGTACCAGCTTGAGCATTGTCACAAACAGAAATGTTTCTCATCTACATGCATTTCTTAACTAATAGCAACTCAACATAACATCGGTCTTAAAGGACCGAGTAAACTGCAAATTTTAAACCATGTGGAGGTGAGTTTATTTATGGTGAGCTTTTACCTCATACTTACCTACAGAAACTCAGAGCAAAACCAGTCATATTCCTAAATAGCGTCCTGCGTTGAGGACCCCATTTACGTTGAAAATTGTCCCTTGTCAGACCAGCATCCAACCCTGATAGAGAGGACGGTCATGAGGTGGTCTATGTGTCAGGTGGTCTTATGTGTTGGTCTGTTCTGTCTCCTCTGCAGGGGTTTGTCTGACCAAGTGGGAGTCAAGCTACAACACCCGAGCCATCAATCACAACACTGATGGATCCACTGACTATGGCATCTTCCAGATTAACAGCCGCTGGTGGTGTGATGACGGCCGCACCCCCCGCTCAGTGAACGCCTGCGGCATCAAGTGCAGTGGTCAGTGATGAACCACCACATACAGACATTATTTTATGTGCCATGTGATCTTGGAAGTTTTGTCATCGATCCTGTTGTGTCCTTTCAGACACTTTAGCCTTTAGCCTCTTTTAGCTCCTAGTTTTGGTTTTACAGACCTTAGCAACCAGCTGATGAACATAGTGGAACATTTAGCAGCTAAAGAGTCAGATATTTGTCTGAGGAGTTGGTGGAGACCAAAACAAAGCTAAAAGGAGAGTGAATAACGGACTTAGATTCATCAGGTGGGCATTAAAAGTTCCCAATGGGATAATAATGTTGCTGTGAACTTGATAGAACATTGTGTTGTGTTTACAGCTTGTCATGGAGTACGCCCAAATGCCATAAATACATAAATATACATCGGCTTTGGTTTCCTCTTTGCTAAACTTGTATTAACAGGAAAAGAAGTGAAATTATCTTTACTGAGAGCTATAAAAACATGTGCTTACAGTTCGTCTAATGTCTCTGTAATGTTTGTTTCACAGAGCTTCTGACTGATGATATTAGCGCGGCGATCACTTGTGCCAAACGCGTCGTTAGGGACCCCAATGGCATCAGAGCCTGGTAGGATGGCGCAATCACTGCGCAAACCGCGACCTGAGCCCATATTTGGCAGGATGTGGTCTTTAATCAAGGCATCGAACCAACAACTTCAACAGTGAAGAGAGATGTAGTGATGATGTCAAGCTGTATCTGTTGTTACTGTGCTCTGATGAAAAAGAAAAAAAGAGATCAAACTATTGATTTCCACCAAATTAATTATTAAAATTATCTGACGTCATTCTGGAAAAATCTTTCTATTTTATAGAGGCCAAAGAGCAGTTGATAAATACAGTTCATGTGAGTGAAATGTGTTAAAAAAGATGCATAATTTCATGTAGAAGTTCATATAATGGTTAAAAAAGAGTACTGGAATGTTTTTAAGTGACTTAGTACAGGTTGATAAATGGACATACTTCCCCTTTAAGACCGCATGTGTGCACCAGAGACTCAGTCAACGGTTTTCTTACCTACTACTGCTCCTCTTTGTTATTTCAGTTACAACAAGTGTGTTAGCCAGCCACATTGATTTGTATTTCTTGAAACGGAGTAATAAAACAGAGAATTTTATATTGTTCTGTATTACAACAAACGCCTTTGAAGTAGATATTTTTTTCCTGCACGCTACAGCTGGTCTAGCTACAGACACTGCACGTGGAACCGAACTTTTTGCTGGAAAAAGCAAACCTCTAAATATGTCATAGTTAAAACAAACACACAATGAGCCCTTACTGTATATTCACCTTCACCTTCAGTGGCCTGCTGACCCAGATGATTTAAGATGCTGACCGTGTAACCACAACACTGACAAAAAAACACCGTCAAAAACAATGGTAATTTATTTAGAAGGATGCATCAAAAAACTCAATTTACTTGAATGACATTTTGGTATTTTAGTTCCACAAGCAAACAGGAAGTGACTCTGTCATCAGCGTGAGTCAACAAAAGCTGCTGCCTGTTTGTTTTGATGGAACCAGTCAAATGTGACATCCAAAGATAACCAGGACACACACACACACACACACACACGTCACCTCAACCATCCTCCTCATGTGTTAAGCGTTTGATATAATTGATGATAGCTAATCCAATCTGCCAAAGCTGCAGGAGACCACTGTTCACTTCCTGTTTTGAACCGTGACTGTCGTCATTCATATCACGTATTCATAACCGTAACGTGGTGTTTACTGTTGTTTACTGCTATGTTAAACTGTGTTTCAAGTAATCATTTTAAACCCCCAAGTGTTTTTTGTGTCTAATCCTAACCCTTAAAACACAATTGATTTGTAAAGCAGCATACTCCAACTTAAAGACAGTACTCCCCAAATTTCACCAACATGTCTCCTGCCCCACAAGAGGTAACAAGACTTTGGATCATGTTTACACCAACATGCCCGATGCCTACAAAGCAGTCCCCCTCCCCCATCTTGGACAGTCTGACCACCTCTCATTGTTCCTGTTCCCCAAGTACACCCCCCTCATCAAACGCATCAAACCCACAGTGAGGACAGTCAAAGTTTGGCCTGTGGACGCTGACTCTCTGCTCCAACACCAGTTTGAAAACACTGACTGGAGTGAGTTTGCCACTCAGGCTACCTGTGACTCCCATACAGACATCAACTCATACGCCTCCTCAGTAATGGACTTTATCAACTCCACCATCAACAGCATCACCACCTTCAAACAGATCACGACATTCCCGAATCAGAAGCCGTGGATGAATAAAGAGGTCCGCCTTCTGCTGAAGGCACGCGACACCGCTTTCAGATCAGGTGACGCACAGGCCTACAGTTCATCCAGGGCTGACCTGAAGAGGGGCATCAAGAAGGCCAAGCACGACTACAAGCTGAGGATCGAGGAGCACTTTAAGTGCAACTCCGACCCCCGACGCATGTGGCAAGGCATTCAGGCTATCACAGACTACAAATCCAGCAACTCCAGCCCCCCTACCAGTGACGCCTCCCTCCCTGAAGAGCTCAACAGCTTCTATGCTCGATTCGACAGGGACAACCAGGAGGTTGCCATCAAGGCTGTGCTCCCTGCGGACCACCAGCCCCTCATACTCTCCCCCACTGATGTGTGTGCTGCACTAAGCCGGATTAATGCACGAAAAGCTGCAGGTCCCGATGGCATACCAGGACGTGTGCTCAGGGCCTGTGCTGGACAGCTGACCGGAGTCATGACCAACATCTTTAACATGTCTCTAGCCCAAGCAGCTGTCCCCTCGTGTTTTAAGACCACCTCCATCGTGCCGGTGCCTAAACACTCCACAGCAGCGAGCCTCAACGACTACCGCCCTGTTGCACTTACCCCCATCATCATGAAGTGCTTCGAGCGGCTGGTCCTGGCCCAGCTCAAATCTTGCCTCCCCCCCACACTGGACCCCCTCCAATTCGCTTACCGTCAGAACAGGAGCACGGAAGATGCCATTTCCACGGCTCTACATCTCGCCCTTTCCCACCTGGACAATAACAACTCCTACGTTAGAATGCTGTTCATTGACTTCAGTTCAGCATTCAACACCATCATCCCCTCCAAACTGGTGTCCAAGCTCTGCGACCTGGGAATCAACACCTCCCTGTGCAACTGGATACTAGACTTTCTGACCAACAGACCCCAGTCTGTTAAACTAGACGGCCACATCTCCTCTACCCTCACTCTGAGCACTGGCGTTCCACAGGGCTGTGTGCTGAGCCCCCTCCTCTACTCCCTCTTCACCTTCGACTGCACACCTGTACATGGCTCTAACTCCATCATCAAGTTTGCAGACGACACAACGGTGATAGGCCTCATCCGCAACAACGACGAGGCGGACTACAGGGAGGAGGTCCAGCACCTAGCGGCGTGGTGCGCAGACAACAACCTGACACTCAACACCAAGAAGACCAAAGAGATCATCATGGACTACAGGAAGACTAAACCTGACACGCACACTCCAGTCTGCATCAACGGGACAGAGGTGGAGCGTGTCTCCAGTTTTAAATTCCTGGGTGTCCACATCTCTGAGGATCTTACTTGGACCCTCAACACTTCCACTCTGGTCAAGAAGGCTCACCAGCGTCTGTTTTTCCTGAGGAGACTGAAGAAGATCAACCTGTCTTCCCAGATCCTGGTGAACTTCTACCGCTGCACTATCGAGAGCATCCTCACCAACTGCATCACAGTGTGGTATGGTAACTGCTCTGTCGCGGACCGGAAATCACTGCAGAGGGTGGTGAAAACTGCCCAACGCATCACCGGTTCCTCACTCCCCACCATAGACACTATACAGTGCAAGCGACGCCTGCGGAAGGCTCACTGCATCACCAAAGACACTTCCCACCCCAACCACAGACTGTTTACCCCCCTCCCCTCCGGCAGACGCTTCAGGTCTCTCCGTTCCCGGACCAGCAGGTTCAGGAACAGCTTCTTCCCTGCTGCTATCACACTGTTGAACTCTAAACCACGGTGATAGCAGGACTCACCCCACCCCTATTTATACAACTATTTATTCTGTCTATAATGTACATTCATTTCCATATCCTACCTCTCTATAGTACACTCTTAAAGTGTTTTCTATTTATTAGTGTATTCATTCTGCTTTAACTTACCCAATGTAAATATAGTGTAAAATACTGACATAGTATATTCATTTGTAAATAGTGTGATCATACTCATCTAGTGTACTTATCGCTATAGTGTATTTTTCTTACTGTTTCACTGACACATTGCACTCACTCATCTAGTGTACTTCCCATACCTGCTCTTCATACCACTATTTATATTTATATTGTTCATTTGCACATACTCTGCACTTTCTGCTGTTTTTGCACTTCTGGATGGATGCTAACTGCATTTCGTTGTCTCTGTACTCGTACTCTGCACAATGACAATAAAGTTGAATCTCATCTCATCTCATACTTTAGTCCTACTTAGGAAAGCAGCATATTATATTATATTATATTATATTATATTATATTATATTATATTATATTATATTATATTATATTATATTATATTATATATGATGTTATATACACTCACCGGCCACTTTATTAGGTACACCTGTCCAACTGCTCGTTAACACTTAATTTCTAATCAGCCAATCACATGGCGGCAACTCAGTGCATTTAGGCATGTAGACATGGTCAAGACAATCTCCTGCAGTTCAAACCGAGCATCAGTATGGGGAAGAAAGATGATTTGAGTGACTTTGAACGTGGCATGGTTGTTGGTGCCAGAAGGGCTGGTCTGAGTATTTCAGAAACTGCTGATCTACTGGGATTTTCACGCTCAACCATCTCTAGGGTTTACAGAGAATGGTCCGAAAAAGAAAAAATATCCAGTGAGCGGCAGTTCTGTGGGCGGAAATGCCTTGTTGATGCCAGAGGTCAGAGGAGAATGGCCAGACTGGTTCGAGCTGATAGAAAGGCAACAGTGACTCAAATAACCACCCGTTACAACCAAGGTAGGCAGAAGAGCATCTCTGAACGCACAGTACGTCGAACTTTGAGGCAGATGGGCTACAGCAGCAGAAGACCACACCGGGTGCCACTCCTGTCAGCTAAGAACAGGAAACTGAGGCTACAATTTGCACAAGCTCATCGAAATTGGATAATAGAAGATTGGAAAAACGTTGCCTGGTCTGATGAGTCTCGATTTCTGCTGCGACATTCGGATGGTAGGGTCAGAATTTGGCGTCTACAACATGAAAGCATGGATCCATCCTGCCTTGTATCAACGGTTCAGGCTGGTGGTGGTGGTGTAATGGTGTGGGGAATATTTTCTTGGCACTCTTTGGGCCCCTTGGTACCAATTGAGCATCATTGCAACGCCACAGCCTACAGGAGTATTGTTGCTGACCATGTCCATCCCTTTATGACCACAATGTACCAACTTCTGATGGCTACTTTCAGCAGGATAATGCGCCATGTCATAAAGCTGGAATCATCTCAGACTGGTTTCTTGAACATGACAATGAGTTCACTGTACTCAAATGGCCTCCACAGTCACCAGATCTCAATCCAATAGAGCATCTTTGGGATGTGGTGGAACGGGAGATTCGCATCATGGATGTGCAGCCGACAAATCTGTGGCAACTGTGTGATGCCATCATGTCAATATGGACCAAACTCTCTGAGGAATGCTTCCAGCACCTTGTTGAATCTATGCCACGAAGAATTGAGGCAGTTCTGAAAGCAAAAGGGGGTCCAACCCGTTACTAGCATGGTGTACCTAATGAAGTGGCCGGTGAGTGTAACTCAATATGCACTTACATGTCACTGTTTATAACACAGAGGCGTTTGCTGGACAGGCCGCTCAAAAAAACAAAATTGAGTGCATAAATTAAGATATACACATACATCTCCAGGCACGGCTACACCGTTGCTAAGATCTAATATTCATACATGTGTTTGTTAAGGAGGGGTTAGCAGCAGCAGAAATCCCTGTTGCTACATTATTTGAGAGCACGCTCAAAGAGCAGAGCCTTTGAATCGGATCAATCCGCCCATTTGCTTCACAGTAAATTGTCAGTTCTTCTATCTCTGACTCAAATACTCTTGTGGCTGAATGGGAGAAATTCCCTGCATGCATCCACGTTACAACGTTTGTTGTTATAGCAGCATTTTAATGGCTGTAGTGTTTGAGTGTAAATATACAGTACAAGCCTCTGTCATGACCAACTAACGCATCACTACCAACAGCAGCTTCATGCCTCCAGTTTAAGCTCTGCAAGTGTTTTCTGATGCACAGCACGAACAGAGCTGCTGCTGCAAGATGGAAACAGGCATCCCAGGATGAGAGAGAGAGAGAGAGAGAGAGAGAGAGAGTGTGTGTGTGTGTGTGGGTGGGTGTGTGGGTGTGGAGGGGGGTCATCTGGCAATGAAGCAGGAATTTAAATGTGTAGTTGCAGTGATCAGAAACTGGCATCATAGAGCCATTAGCAGATGCAAATGAGAACAGAGCTGGCAGACTGGTTTGTCTCTCTATGTGTTTGCACACACACACACACACACACACACACACACACACACACACAGTCAACAATTCCACATATACACATATGCAGTCACACATACAGAGTTTAACATCTGGACTGAGAACAGTTTGTACCAAGTGTCTCACAGAACAAATAACACTGATGATTTAGTTATTCTTAGAGCTTAAATCGGTGGTAGAGCCAAAGTTTGTCCTGAGGGTGGCGCTAGAGGAAAGGTCACAGGGTCATTACAATGTAAAGGGTTCATCCTCTGGGAAGCAGGAACGGGATCAGGAAATTCATGACATGAAGAGACAGAGACTAATATCTAAACAAAATTTAAATAATCATTAATTGCAATAAATAATACATTTCATTTGAGGTCATTTATTGTAATGATTTCAATTGTGCACCAAATGGATCTACATGTGTCCAGTTCAGTATGTCCTCCAGATTCAGCTGTTTGACCAACATTTTCGTCATACACACACTTAATGGCCAAAAGTAAGTAGACAAGCCAACTCACTACTAATTAGTGGTGGGCATAGATTAATTTTTTAAATCTAGATTAATCTAGATTAAAATGGCTCGTTCAGAATGTGAAATACCTAAGTACTGAACAAAAGTAAGTCTTTGAGAACGGGTTTGTTAAACCAGGGGATGCATTAGAACAGGAGCCAAAATGCATCACTGACTGCTTATAGCAAAGGGATGCTTTGTGTTCAGGTGGTATTTGAGACTGGAAGAACTCCTACAGTAAACCAGTTCTGCATTGCATAAGGTGAACACAACCTTAGTCTTGTTGATGCCACCATCACGAAGCTTCTTAAAAATGAATTTTCCCTGAAGCAAGCCTTGCGGCTTCGTGGCTGCATCCATGATAGACTATCATGTTTGGTGTGGTAGTTCGGTAGTTCACAGGCGCGTAGAGGTTTAAAAACTAGTTCTCGCCCCCTACAGTGCAAATATGTATACATCCGCGCTAAAATATCACGGTGAAAGCCATCAGTTTGCTTATTATAGGACCCAGCTCCAAACCTAATTTTGATAATAGATTAACAGCAGTATTTTTTATATCGCTCGATAAGAGTCTCACATTATCGCAGCGCGTTAATACCGTTAACGGCCCACCACTAATATACACACATCTGAATGGGAATACAGGCCTAAAGGATAGGTTTACATTTGTTCAGTTCAGTCATACGCTCATACCCAGCTGCACTTAAAAAACATTATCATTTGCTGTAATTGTTCATCTTATACATGAAGGTTGTTGACAGATTCTTTTCCTGGTGTGATTCCAATGCCAGTAGAAATCCACAGTCTTGTATGGCGGTAACAATAATGCATAATGTTGCATGATGGATGCACTGCTGACTTCCAGGTCGGTAATGATAAGCTCTTGGATGTATGTATGTGCCATCCCAGTACAAATGTAACTGACCGCCTTATGATTTCAGGCAACCGTGGTTTCCAAAGAGAGTTTGCATTACAAAGAAATGTTGATACTTTAGGATTTCCCACACTGTGAGAGAAGGGGACCACAACAAAGCTATTTCCAGCAATGTCTAATTCCCTAAATGTAATCAGCACTCTTGAAGTTTGATTATCATAATTAAAAGCACTTTGCTGTACAGAAGTTAGAAGTCGCAGTTAAACTGTTGATGGAATCAGAAAATCTACACACCCCAAAAAAAAAAAAAGTTGCGGAGTGACTTTCACAGTTTCATCCCCAACGGAACGGAAAGAAAACTGTGTCTGCGAGAAACTGTGACGGTTTCCTGCAATGTAAAGAATCACCTCCAGTGGTTCTAGTGCAAACGATGGCAGCAAAAAGAGGAAATCAGGTTATTATTAACGGGAAGGTGGAAGCCATCACCCGCTGCGACAGCGGATCAGGTGATGGTTTCGGTCGGTGTGTCAGGGGTTTGGTTTTTGGTTTGTTGTCTGGATTATGATGATGATGAAGAAGAAGATGATGATGATGATGATTAAACCTGAGGCTGGTGAACAGGGGAACTCTGAGGAGACAAAGAGAGAAACAGAGTTATAGTTGCTGATAGTTGACAGACGTCTAATGAAAGGAAATCAGGTTATTATAAAGTGAAGAGGTGGATCGAATGGGTCAACAAACATCAAGCATGAGAGATTGCCGTTTCTCATTTCTCATTTATTGTTTTAAAGCTGAAATAGTTGTTGTTGATGACAAAGTTCTCATTGCCTTAAAGAAGAAATAACTTTAACCCAAACCATTAACTTTCCCCCAAACCTAAGCCAATCTTAACCACAGCGTTGTCACACCATACATTTCTGTTCATCATGGATCATTCTGCCGATAAGGGCGTGAGATCAGAAAACGCTTCTCCGTGTCATTCTGGCGTTCACGCACCAACAGCACATCTTGTTATTTAGTGTGGAAGACTTGATGGAATTACCATACTCTAGCTGGAGCGCAGGTTGCCAGATACAGTCTGTAAGCAACCTCATTATGACAGGAAGACTGCAGGAGTCATTGCACCCAGCTGTTGTTTGCCAAGAAATAGTTCAAGCGTGTAACTTCCCCCTAAAACCACACACTGTCGTTTTAATATTTCTGTCTGTGTACACATAAAAAAAAAAATTTAATAAAAAATTGAGAAACAATGTTAAAAAGGGAGATTTAGACAGGTTGGTAGGTGTATTTTTTTAAGCGTGGTTAGAGACAGGCTACCCGATTCGCCCTGTTGTCGGTCTTTATGCTAAGCTAGGCTAACACGTACTCAATCCTCTTGTCATCACGCGTCGTCCTAAACCAAAAAGTACCAACAAACAGTTGCGAATATAATCATTTATTGACTCCAGTTGAAGAAATGTACACTTGTGTTCTCTCAAGGTATAAAAAATTTAATTATAATAAATTTGTCTTAAATAAGCAACTTGTCTATTTCATATTCACGTAAATTTGCATTATTTAATTAAAAACAAAAACCCTGAAGACGACAATCTGACACCACAAACAACCAAAATCATCAAAGAGCACAATAAGAGTTAGTAGAGTTAGCAAAAGCCGTCCAGCAGTTTGCAACCTGACTTGAGGGAATTGCTCTTCAGTATTTTTTCATCAGTTTTATATTTAAAAAAAACAAAAAAAAAAAAAGAAAGAAAGAAAACTAATATATAAATTTAAAAACTGACACAAAATAAGCGCTTGTTGCAAAGTTTGTACAGATGATAAATCACTGAGAGGATTAAAGGCTTTGGTTGTCGCTTTAAGCTGGTAGACTTTTTATTGCTGCTGTCGCTCCTCGTGTTCCTGTTGCTGCAACTGTTGTTTCTCATAGTCATATTACGGTGTAAACTGGTGTCGCTGTAGTTTCTGTCATTGCTGATGTCATTATTTTCCGCGGCTGCCGTTTCTGTTGTTGCTGCTGTTGTTGATCTAGAAAAAAAAATCACTTTAGTTTTTTAAGATGCTGACAGATGTCCTTAACGGGAAAGGTGGAAGCCATCCCCCGCTGCGACAACGGATCGGGTGATGGTTTCGGTCGGTGTGTCGGGGGGTTTGGTTTTGGATTATGATGATGAAGAAGATGATGATGATGATTAAACCTGAGGCTGGTGAACAGGGGAACTCTGAGGAGACAAAGAGAGAAACAGAGTTTTAGTTGCTGATAGTTGACAGACGTTTTCGCCCTTGGATGATGCCCTTTTTCAAGCATATCACATATTCTTTATTAGCAGATATAGATGGCTCTTTCTGATCAGTAGCCGTCTGTTATTAAACTATTGGCTGATGAAGACCATGTGATGCAGTTGAAAGTCCCAGAAAAAAAACCCCCCCGCCCATTTCCAAGTACATGAATGAACTTTCATGTTTGGGTTTTCTGTTTGAGTTTTGATTATACTGTTGAACTGCAAAACAGATTATCTGGTAAATGAAGTTTGGTGGCAGAGCAATAACTGCGCCCCTGATTGTGTGTAATACTAAAAATGTATGAGTTTTTCTTCCGAATCAATATGGTTTTCAATATCTCAGCCTTCTGAATTTAAACACATTATTAAAAACCTTGTTTCTCCTTTATTAAAAAAAAAGAAAAAAAAGACATTCAAAATATCATCAAAGCCATCAGTGTTTCATAAATACTCTTTTTGAAATGCACCATGGGAGTTATAGTTAATGTCTACCATGAAGTTTTTATGTACATCTTGTACCTTTTACTTTTTTACCAAAGAACCAGTTATTAAAGTAAAGACAGTGAGGAAAAGTGAGGACATTTTTTCAGATGTTTTTGCATCCGTTTTTTTTTTTTTTGTGAGGACAATTTCAGGACATTTTATTAGTGGGGATATTTTTAATGACAGTTTTGCAAAGTGAAGCCGTGTTTATACAATGGTGACAATTTTTACATAATGTGGACATTTCTGGAAAGTGATCACATGTTAGGACATTTTTTGTTGAGAGAGAGTTTATCAATTTTACAAAGTAAGGATATTTTTGAATTTTTCTGAGAGTAAGGACATTTTCATAAATTGAGGACATCTTCGGCAACCTTTCCTTGGCCTCTACCTGCAGGATCCAGGTGGGTGGAGACAGATCATCAGGAGAATTCAGCTCACCTGGTCTAAACTTTCAGCAGTCAACCAGTCTGTCTCTTTTTTTCAGGTCAAGGTTATAATTCGGTTTAGTTTAGGGTTAGGAAAAGGATTATGAGCACTCAGGCCCTCTGGTGTCACCTACTGTCAGATAAAGCGGGAATGTAATAGTGAGGCTCCCTGCAGAGACCTCTGAACAAAACTCCGCCTCCTGCCTCTTCCCTCTATTAAACCCAGATTGACTCGTTAAGCTTGTCTTAATAAAACCCACTTAATAAAAACACTCTGCAGCACAAACTGTCACCTCATGAAGAACAGCACACATCAGCCTCTGGACAAAAAAAAAAAGTCCAATTAATGTGGAGAGCCTCCATGCTAATCATTAGCTTCTCCATTAACCCCTTGACACCTCCTCCCTCCTGCTGCATTAATGAGGGGGGCGGGGCTATAATTAGGACTGCTCATCTGCAGAGGCCTATCGCCTGCACAGCAAAACATTTTAATTATACAAAAGACCAGAGTGAAGCACTCAGGCAGCAGGAGAGCAGGAGTGATATCAAATGGTATCATGTTCTCGTCCTCCTCCTGCGCCTTCCTCCTGAAAAAAACAACAGGTTTCTTCCACTGAGATATTATAAACCTGTCTTTCTATTTTAACCTTTCATTTTTCCATTTTGATTCCCTCCTTTTCCATTTTTAATTCATTCATTGTGCCATTGCTCCTCCGTCTTTCATATTTTGAATATCTAATTGTGTCATTTTAAATCCCTAAATGTGCAATCTTTTGTTCCTCCTTTTCAATGTGAATCCCTAAATGTGCCATTTTAACTCGCTCTCTTTCCATTTTGAATCCCTTCTACCTATCTTGAATCCCTTCAACTTTAACTCCTTTATTCTACCTTTTTGAATCCATCCTCTTTTACTTTCTTTAAATCCTTAATATGTCATTATGAATCCCTCATTGTGCCATTTTGAATCCCCTTGTATTTCCTTTTTAATTTTACATTGTGCCATTTATAATCTTTGATTTAGATTTTGAATATTTTGTTGTGTCATTTGAATCACTGTTTTCCATTTTGAGTCCTCCATTGTGCCATTTTGAATCCGTTATTTAGATTATGAATATTTGAATCACTGTTTTCCGTTTTGAATCCTCCATTGTGCCATTTTGAATCCATTATTTAGGTTATGAATATTTGAATCACCGTTTTCCGTTTTGAATCCTCCATTGTGCCATTTTGAATCCGTTATTTAGATTTTGAATATTTCGATGACTGTTTTCCGTTTTAAATCCTCCATTGTGCCATTTTGAATCCGTTATTTAGATTTTGAATATTTCGATCACTGTTTTCCGTTTTAAATCCTCCATTGTGCCATTTTGAATCCGTTATTTAGATTTTGAATATTTTGATGACTGTTTTCCGTTTTAAATCCTCCATTGTGCCATTTTGAATCCGTTATTTAGATTTTGAATATTTCGATCACTGTTTTCCGTTTTGAATCCTCCACTGTGCAATTTTGAATCCGTTATTTAGATTTTGAATATTTCAATCACCGTTTTCCGTTTTGAATCCTCCATTGTGCCATTTTGAATCCTCTATTGTGCCATTTTGAATCCGTTATTTAGATTTTGAATATTCCAAAGACTGTTTTCCGTTTTGAATCCTCTATTGTGCCATCTCAATCCTTCGGTTTTTTTCTATTTCAAATCCCTTCATTCCCTTTTGAATCTCTCTATCTTGCTGAACAGAGCCAGTTTTTGTCATTTTCATTTCTAGTAATCCTTCATTGTGCCGTTGTGCATCCTCTAACCTTTTATTAGGAAAATCCAGGTATTGCTAAATCTACCAAACAGACTCTTCAGGTTTTTTTTTCATTGTTTTACTGTTTTGTGTGTTTGCGTGTTTGTATCTGAATGTTTTTTCCCTTCAGCCTTTCAGTATTTTCATGTTTCAGTCCGATAATCCTCGGCTCAGTCTTAATTACTCCCTAATAATTATAAAATCCTGATAATCTGCTGCTTAATCGAGGCAATTCAGATGACTGACAGCACACGCTCACACACACACACACACACACACACACACACACACACTCAGCAGTTATCAGCCTTGTGAATGACTTTGAAGCAGATAATTCTCTGTGTCTGAACATCCACTAATTACCAGCAGCTGAAAAATGCTGCAGGAGTCTGAATCAGCTCCTCTGGAAATTACAAGATACACAGCTAATAATCATACACACACACATACTGTCTCTCTCTCACACACACACACACACATTATGTGCGCTTGATACTGTGTCTGTATCAAACAGTCTTTTCTCAGTCAGCGGTGTGAATCTTTAGTCTCGATCAGATAAAAACACCAGTCTGCACATTTAAAGGAACAGTCTTAGTAAAATCCTCTTCTTCCCCAGATGAGAAGATGGATATATATATATATATATATATATATATATATATATATATATATACATATATATATATATTTTACTCTTCCTTTATTTGTAGTGTTTGACAGCTCTTTAGTCTTAGCCATAGTGGAGTTTGGTGTGTGACTGTTTGAGGTTGTGGACAGGTGTCTTTTTTTTTATACTGATAACGAGTTCAAACAGGTTCCATTAATACAGGTAACAAGTGGAGGACAGAGGAGTTACAGGTCTGTGAGAGCCACAATTCCTGCTTACTAATTAATTCATTAAAAATCCTACAATGTGATTTTTCTGGATTTTGTTTTCTGATTCTATCTATCATAGCTGAAGTGTACCTATGATGATTGTCTTTTTTTTAAGTGGGAGAACTTTCACAGTTGGTGGCTGATTAAATACTTTTTTTTTTGCCCCAACTGTATGTCTGACCAAGCTCAGTGTGTGTGTTTCTGAAATTCCACTTCAGATTAAAACAAAAGTTTATTTTATGCACACATAATTTGAACATGCAGAAAAATTCACCTAAACATACTGTAGGTGGGTTCTGCTCGGTTCTGAGCATCCCTCTGAGGATGGTACAGACGTCCCAAACAGGGTTTTCTGCCTCCAATCTGAGTCCTTTTATTATTGAGTATCTGCTGATACTTGCTATGTACATAGCAGCAGAATATACACAGAGTAGTTTAAATAATAATGTTTCCCGCACATCAAATAACAGGTGAGGCTTTGGGTGCAATATTTTCTAACCAAATACTGAAGATCCTGGTTCAAAACGAGTTCAGGTTATATCATTGATATGACATGAATGAGAGCTAAACTGGAGAATGAGACTCCAGAAACAGACATGATCAACCGGAGAGAAGTTATCACTCTGCTGGAGTTGTTGGAACTTCAGAAAAGAGCATCTTCCCTCACGAATGATCTCCGGCTGAGTACAAATACAACCGAGGAGTTTGCATTTTGTGAGAAGGAGAGAGTTAGTCAATCAGAGTAGTTTTGACAACCAGGACGCCAGAATTCAGTCAACGTTTCGACTCAACACCTGCAGGCTGAGGTGAACAAAACACAGTAAAGTACAGTAATGACAGGATCATTTGATTGGCTTTATTTGATCAAATACCGATTATTATGCCCTGATCAGCCCTGATGATCAGCTCGGGACATCTCTAATCTTTTCTATCTAAAAATATTAATTTATTACTGTAATTTGCTGCTAGTATTTGTACTTTAATTAAATGTAAAAGTTGTATGCAGGACCTTTCTTACAAATTTTACTAATGGAGTATTTTTACAACGTACTGTTGCTACTTTTATTTTAGTAAACATTACCTTTACCAGTTATATCGATAACAAGCTGATGTTTTTTGGATGTGCTTCTTTTACTTCCTGTTTCCTCTGCAGGGTAGAAGCTGCGTTACGGCGCCACCACTGCCTACTGTTCCATGTTTCCAAGAAACATGCGACATAAACAACACGAGAAGAGAAAGAACAAAAGAAACCAACTCAGCCATAAAACCAACATAAATAAATTAGCAGCAACAAGAGGGAAGCAGGAAACACACTGAACAGTCTGAGATTTCTGCAGAAGAAGATTTAAAACGCACACACACACACACACACACTGGCTGGCCGCTGCCCTCTCTCTCTCTCTGGTCCAGCTATAAAAACCCATTAGTAATCACTCCTCGACTCTCAGCGGCTCTTTTCGCCCAAACGACTTCCATCCAACCAATCTGCATAAATCTGCATTAATGGACGATTTTCCCTCCGCAGAAAACAAATGTGCTTTAAAAAAACGTCTTCTTATCTGTCAGCTTTTAGAGGAAACATCAGAGAGCAGACACACACACACACACACACCATCCATCTGACAAAACACACACACACACAACCTCAGCTTCTATTAACAACAGATATATCACAACAGCAGCACTCACTAAGTAAATATAATGTGCGTGTTGGACAGAACAAACAGCGTATTGGTGATTTTAGTTATTCTTAGAGCCTCATCGGCAGTGGAGTTAACGTTTGCCCTGAGGGTGGCGCTAGAGGACACGTCACGGGGTGACTAAAGTGTGTGAGCCCGAAAAACGACAGACGTGTAACTTCTGAAGCAAAACGAACACGTCTTCTTACAAAAAGAGAAGATTTTGAGGTGATAAGACACGTCCCACAGCTTTATTTTGTCTGCTGTGACTATTAACTTACGGCGTCTACTGTTAGCAAACCGTAGATTAACATACTGCTGCGTAACTGAGTCGATTCACTGACTTTATGACCGTTTATGACGCTACTTTTCCAGCATTTAACTATATCCTGCACAAAACCTACAGACTCTCCTCAAGCTTAAAACTGCAATAGTACAACAACTAGTTCATAGAACTGTGACTTCTCCTGCCTACAGAAGGTTTGTTCAGAGAATAAAAAAAAAAAAAAGGTTCATTGACGGCTTTTTTCTTAGTTAGTTCTTATTTTTTTCCAAGTGAGAGAAAAAAAGTAAAAATATGGATAAGTTGGAGGCAGCTGTGTAGGTTGTTGGTCATCTTATAGAAATAACAATTCTTAGATCAACGCATATTTCTTCCAACATTATGACACCACAGCTCTGATATGAGGCAGATATCAGGCCCTGCTGGTTAGCTGCAGCTCCCTCCCTCCTCTCCATGTTCGCCTGGATTAGTTGAGATCCATTTTCAGAACGGGACCCTGAGCAGATTTTCATGACATTTGCTCATGTTTGATTTTGTTGAACCCGTGACATGTCTTATAGCGCTCTGATGTCGAATCATCTGACGGTGACATCTGGACTTCATTTGGAATTAATATGAACTGGAGTCACATCTGAGTTAAACTGCGCTCAGTCATCTGATGACACTCTTCTTCTCTTTTTCTCTCTCTGAGCCTCCTTTGTGGAGGAAAACCCTCAGATCTCAAACTCTGCCGCAAAACCTTTTCAGTCTGGCCTGATGTGCTGCCCCGTTGCCACGGCGACCCTGACCTGGATAAGCAGCTGGGAAATGGAGGAATGATGGATGGATGGATGGGTGAACTTCTGAAAGTAAACGTTCTTTAATCTGGTTTTGTTTACAGACTTTGCAGAGTGAAATATAACCAGTAATCAAACAGTAATACAACACACATACACACGGCTGTACATTAACCGTTAACACACACTCCAACACACAACAAGCCCACAGACCATCAATCACTCACGCACACACGCACGCGCACGCACGCACCCACACACGCACACACACACGCACACGCACGCCCCCTACGCTCACACACACACACATGTGCACGCACACACGCATGCACCCACACACATGCGCACTTACGCGCACACACACACACGCACAGTCTGCTAGTCCACTGCATGGCTGCGTTTCAATCAGACACCGAGAGCCCCATCAGTATTCACAAGAAGTCTATCCACCCACTCACACACACACACACACACACACACACACAAGACAGAGCAGATTGGTTCTGCCCCTGTACTGTTCAAGACATTAAAAGCTGTAATCTGTAACTTTACTCATATTGAAACTGTAGTACAAGTATCAAATAAATTGTACTCAGTATGGAGGTTCAGTCATTTTAGTTTGGTTCCTCTGTGTCTTCTTAGTTCAGTAGTTTACTAGTTCAGTAGTTTTGTAGTTGTTATGCACCCATGGGAGGGGTCTAACGGTGCGAAGAGAGATGGGCGGCAGTCGGAGGCGGGGACCCTGGTGGTCCGACCCCCGGTTGCAGAAGCTGGCTCTGGCAGAAGTGGCTGGGGAGAGGGAAGTCTGGGCTTCCCTGCTGAAGCTGCTGCCCCCGCGACCCGACCACGGATAAGCGGAAGAAGACGAAACGAAACGAAACTAGTTGTTATGACTGTGGTCATAACTTTTGGTTGTTTTGTTTGTAGGCTGCTGTGTTTGTGTCTCTACCTGTGTTTATCACAGGTAAATAGGACTGTGCCAACCCCGGGAAGGCGATTCGTTGAGGGATGCCAAGCCCTCCACTCTGATTGGCTGCAGCTGAGTACGTCCGGTCATATAAGGAGCCAAGATGGCGTCAGGGAGACGGACAGCGACAGCAGCATTTTCCGCATCCTCCCTGTCTCCCAACCTGCCACATGTCCTTCTGCTCTGACACCTTGATTGTAAATAGTGTAAATAGTGTTGATCAATAGAGCAGGGGTGCACTGCCATTTTGGTTTCGACTTTGTTTTCTCCTGTTTTTCTGAAGTTAGTGAAGGTAAGACCTTTGTTTGTCATTTGTTTGCGTTTGAGGGAAGTTGTTTTGTTTGTTGCAGTAGTAGTTTACCGTGTCTGAGTCTTGTAAATAAATATTTGTGTAATTAATCACTAAGTTTAGTGATGTGTGTGTGATGTGGCTGTTTGGGACTTGGAAGATGAGGCCTGTTCGTGTTATGCTCTAAACACCCCTAGACTGGGGCATAACATAGTTCAGTAGTTTAGTAGTCATGTACTTCATTACATGGCTCTACTGTGGTTCCATAACTACATGCTTGTAACGGTTTAGTAGTTTAGTAGTTTACTGGCTCTGCTGTGTGCAGCGGTTTACTAGTCCTAAGTGAAAATGTCTGAACGAGCCACTAACATGAAGACAAGAATACCTCCTGAGGTGATGAAGTGTGACTGTGTGACCTTCGTCACCTGACAGAGGTGATGAATTATAAAGTAACTATGTCCATGAACCTCAGAGCTGAAGCGCTGCACACATAACAAAAAAAACAACAAATGTTCTCCTGCTCCAGATAGTCAGAGACTGAATCTGTGGAAGCTGCCGTATGCGGAGGAGGAGAGGTGTGTGTGTGTGTGTGTGTGTGTGTGTAACGTTATTATGATGTGAATAAAAACTAAAAACACTGTCTCTCGTCACATGATGACGTCTGTCGGTGTTTTTAAACCATCACATCTCTTCATGGTGACTTTTCTTTTCCTTTCCTAACTCAGACAGATCTTTCATCTTTTCTTCTCATATTCTGACTGATGCGCACCTTATCTCCCCTGCCCTGAAAGCAGGTTGTGTTACCATAACAACCAGTTAGTTATCATCTCTGCAATGCTTTTTTTTTTTTTTACACATTAAAGTGTTGTACACCGTAATGTCTATATATATATATATATTTTTTTATATACTCTTTTTGACTTTACACGGCTGATGGAGAAGTGCTTTCCTTTCATAAACATGAAAGATTAATCATAACCGTTACCTGTCTCTCTTCTCTGTCTTCAGGCTGTCTTCCCCTCAAGCAGTTCTCGGGTGTTTTCGGCGGCCCGCGCCTTACCATCAGCCATCAGCGCATCCTCCAGACTCCTCCTGGCCTGGTACACTTTCAGCTCCTGCTCCCTATACACACACACACACACACACACACACACAGAGAGAAGTGGGAGAGGATGTCCTATTATAAATCCTATTCCACAGTCCACTGGTTAACATTTTGAATCTATAAATTACATTATTATATAATAACACGACCAAGCAGAATTAACAGCTTGTACTCACAAGGAATATAAGTCTCAAAGCAGCTGTAGTGATGGAGTTATTGAGTTCAGGTTCCGATATGTTATGGAAAGCCCTCATAGAACTGTGACCAGGTATTTACATCATGTATACTGCATAGTGTGCTTCTTTTGTTCTACTGTCATGATAATACCATCCACATGTTTATCTGTGACACTAATACGTAGTGTAACAGAAAGTCAGGAAAACGGACGATACTACGACGAATGACGATAATAATAATTGTTATTCCTAAAACACTTATCCAACGGCTTCACAAAGGGCAGCAAAATAATAATGAATCAGAAAAATGTGTTTTAAGAAGAGCTATTAAAGGAATCAGTGACTCAGCCGACCTGATTTCCTCAGGCAGGTGGTTTCAGAGCCTCGGGGCGCCAACGGCAAGCTCTCGCTCTCTCTCTCTCTCTCTCTCCCTCTCTCTCTCCTTTAGTTTTCAGTCTGGCCTCTGGAGCAGACAAAAGACCTCTGCCCGAGGATCTCACACTCTGTACCGGCTCGCAGGGTAATAACAGGTCAGAAATATAGCAAAGAGGCAATTCTAAAGCATACTGGGAGCTAAATATAAAAAAGCTCAAACCGGAGTGATGTGATCACGTCTCTTGGATCTGGTTAAAAGCCAAGCAACCGAGTCTGGAGCTAATCAATACGATGGAATCAGTAAAGTCAGTTATACTGCAATACCTATTAACTAACATTAGCTAACTAAGCTACTGGTCCTGATGAGGCTGTAGTAGCAAAATCCCTGAGCGCATTGAATAAAGAGCAAAGATGTGTTTTTACTGATTATGAATTCATCTTTTTTTTTAAGAGGAGGTGTGTTATTTCTGCTTTCAATAGTTACATATTCTGACTTTAACACACGCGCTTATGTTCTGCCACATCACAGATGGCCACCAGACATACAGCTTGTGTTGAACTCTGACTGGGCCCTTTGATCGGATATGTATATGTCCGCTGCTGTTTGTCAGAACCAACAAAAGGCTTGACGAGACAGAATCAGCTCCGTTGTCTGAGAGAGACACCAACATGCTCTCCTACGATGTTTGCTTACGATGAGGAGCCTAATACAACAGGAAGACATTTAAAGGTTAAAGTTATAAAGCGTAATTAATCACTGGGTTGTGTTCTAGAGCAATTCAAGTAAAAACATTTAAAAAAGGAAGAAAAACAAAAGAAAAACAAGAAAAAAAAAGGTTAAAAATGAACCAAAGTGAGAGATGAGGGAGAGAGATGTAACAGAGGAGGAAGAGGAGGAGAGAAGATGAAGAGTAAGAGGGGGGGCGATGAGAGGAATGAGAGCAATTTAGGATGACAAGCACATTCAGCTGGAGAGAGAGAGAGAGAGAGAGAGAGAGAGAGAGAGGTAGAGGGAGAGGGAGGGAGAGAGAGAGAGGGAGAGGGAGAGAATTGGAAATTAATGGAGGGGAGAGATAAGAAAAGGAGGAGGAGGGAGAGAAGGAGGAGATATAAGAGAGAGAAGACAGAGAGAGAGGAGGGGGTGAAAATAAGAGAGATGGAGATGGAAAAACAAAAGAAGGAGGGGGGGGGGACAAAAACGTACTATTATTATTATTATATAGAAGGGTGGAGCAGTCAGGTGACAGATGAAAGAAGGTTGGGAAAAGATAAGGAAGGATGGAAGGAATGAAAGAAGGAGTGGCTGGAAGAATAAACCTAAGGAAAAAGTAAAGGAAATAATATGGTGTAAAGAAAAAAGGGAGGGAAGGACAGAATAGTTAGAGGACAGGGGAGTGTTAAAGGAGAGAGAGAAGGATGGAAGGAAAGGAGAGAATGAGAGTAAAAAAGGAGAGAAGAGGAGCTTGTAGTGATGTATTCCAGGGATTCTGCTGTAATGGCTTCGGCCAGCTGTTCTCTCTGCTCTGTTTTACACTGGACACACACACAGTCAGATGGTGTGTGTGTGTGTGTGTATGTGTGTGTGTCCACAGTGCCCCCTGCTGTCAGGTTGTAGTAACTGTTTACATGTTTTATGAGGACATGGTTGATGACATGATGACAGGTCTGATCTTATAACATAATAATTAAATGACAATAATAATTATTATATACTATTATGTTGTTATGTATGTACAACAACATTTCAGAGTACATTACACTCCAGAGCGTTACACAAAACATGATTATGTAACATGCATATTGCCATTCCTTCCAGTCCAACAGTATAAACCTCTGATTAGTCAGAAAATTCCTTGTTTATGTGCATTTTAAAACTACGTTGATCATTTTGGGTTTCTTTGCTATAAAAAAAAAGAATTGTCTCTCAAATGCGTACCACAGTACTGTAGGAGAAGTAAAAAGAAGAGAATGATGACGGGGTGTTCAAGGATGCTCGGGCATCTGAGAACTCAATCACTTGAAAGAGTCGAACACTGATGATGTGAATCTACGATGAATGAACTTTTGAGCCGAGCCCACACAACGTAAATGTGTACTCGTAGACAATCCGCTGCTGAAAATAGTCCCCCAACAAATGTACTATTTACTCGTGTTCCTGAGCGAGTGACAGTCCCGCTGTGTAAAGGGTTCTGACCTTAGAGTACATATATGAGTTCAGACTTTTCTGATTATTGTGGAATCTGGAAAAAAAGAAAGAAGGAAATCAGTCTAAAACCTGGTTGGATAATGGATGTAAACACGTTAAAGCATGTCAGATGAGTGGTCTGGCCCTTTAACAGCAGGCGTGTTGGAGCAGGTAAGCCACATGTTTCTGCATTTGACGCTTATTTTTAGCTGAAGATTGATTAAGTAGCTGTTTTTGTTTTTTTCTCTTTGAGCAGCTACCTGGATGTTATCTTGAATCACCTGTTAGGTGTAAATTCCTCAGCATGACTCTGGTGCCAACTGCTTTTCTTCATCCTCCTCCTCCTCCTCCTCCTCCTCCTCCGCTTCCTCCTGCGACTTCATGCTTCATCGCTCACATCTCTCATCCTCCGTTTCCTCTCCCGTCACCCTCATCCCACTCTCTCCTTACAACTGATGACTCCGTCTACCCAGCATGCATCAGTCTTAACTCATCTAATCCGTCTCAGGATGACACCGGATTCAGCCACTTCAGTGTTTTCATCAGAGGCTGTGATAAATATCAACGTGTGTTATGGTAGCAATGAGCTCCAACACATCTGATACAACATGATGCAATCACACAGTTTCTATATATACCAGCATGACTACCTCTAATAAATAAATAAATAAATGAAATCATCTTCAAACTTAGTAGTCTTCAGACCCAACTGACGCTGACTCAGGAGACAACATGCGATTTCAAGCAGCTTCTTCTGGAGCCTTCATACAACTGTTTTTGTTCACCTATGCTGCAGCAATCCATAACACCTGGATATTCATGCAGATGTGTCACATCTGTGAAGCTCCCTTTAATACATATTACAAAGCTTCCAGACTGACAGTACGGATGTCGAGTGGGAAGGTGTGCTTTAACGATTCACGAGAACCAATGAGTATGAAATGGTTGTGTAACTTTAGTTTCAGGCAAACGTGCAGTAACTGCTGAACAAATCGCTTCTTGAGATTCTTCTCCTTTTACATCCTGTTCCTTCATTTACAAAAAAAGAATGAGGAAAAAGCTCTTCCTCAAATCTGCAATTTTAAGGGATGAAAAAAAAAAAAAAAAAAAAGAATGCTGACGAAGATGACGATGTCATCAATCATTAAACGAGAGCATGAAAAGGGAGCAATGCTAAAGATATCAATAGTCTTTATCTATAATTATGATAATGATTACATGCATGAGTGTCATTTGTAGGCAATTTTGGACCAAACAGTTCTGGGGAACCACACAGCATCAAGCATTTTTTTCTGTTTGCATTCGCACCACCAATAGGAACGCTGACGTGGCGTGCCTGGCCGACTATATACCGTATTTTCCGGACTATAAGACGCTACTTTTTTCCCATACTTTTAACCATGCGCCTTATAACAGAGATGCAGCTTTTCTATGAATTTTTCTTCAGCCCACAGGGGGTATATAATATTATTACACCCTCACCCCCTCAAAATGGAAAACCCACGAAGAAATTTCTATGATGCAGCTTTTAAGTTGAATGCCATCAATCTGATTATCCGTGAAGGAAACAGAGCGGCTGCACGTAAGCTTGCTGTTAATGAATCTATATAAACACTTATGGTACAAAATCTTTCTGTCTAAATAACTTATTTCTCAGCCTGGAATATCGGCGGCTTATAGTCCGGTGCGGCTTATATGTGGCAAAATATATATTTCATTCAAATTTTAGTGGGTGCTGCTTATATTCAGGTGCGCTCTATAGTCCGTAAAATACGGTACTTATGTGTCAACTCAAGGTTCCTCTTGCAGTGGGAGAGTATGTGTTATAAGAACTACTATCACTACCAGTTCCTGCAGGGTAAACACAATAAAAAGAGGGTAGTTCCTCTAACATTTCTTAGAACTATGATGGCTGGCTCAGACAGTACCGGCAAACAGCTCCTCCTGCTGGCCGGAGAAGTAAAGTAACACTCACGAACAGCAAAGTGTCCCAAAACATGAAGACACAATGTATATGATATGTATATGAGCATGTTGATATGTTGAAATCAGTGGAAATAATGAGTGACTAAGATAAGACTGCATCTCTCACCGGATGTGTTCGTCAGTGACGGTGAAGGCCTTGCAGAGCGGCTGGGACGTGTTCAGCCAGATGGCCGGGTTCTTCTCAGCAGCCACAGATGTCTGTCCCGTGATGGGAGAGGAGCTCATGTGCAGAGCACTGGCGATGGCCGACAGCAGAGTGTCGTCACTGGAGTCCGGACCAACACCTGCAGAGACAGACCAGTCACAGGTGAGAGGTCAGAGGTCAGGCTCGGAGCGCGGCGTGCCGTTCAGATTCATGTCGGAAACTCACTCTGCAGTCCTTTGGGAAGATCCATGGTCCTCAAGACTTCCTCTGTGACGTCCGACGACCGGAGACCTTTCAACCTCCTCTCCCAAAATAACTGCAAAGCGGCACGCACGCAGAGTTGAGAACATTTTTTTATTTTGTGATTTAGTTTTGCAGTGGATGAAATTTAAGTGCTACAAGGACGAGAACAGTGTAATGAAATACGACCGTGACAACCTGACCGTGCTGATCCTGTTCAGCGGAGAACAAGTCACATAAGTATTCCAACAATACGACTCCTAAATGAAAGCATTTTGCCTTTAATTGATTGTTGGGGATGGAAACAGTCAGGAGATTCATCTGAAAAATGAATTCTTCTGAAAACTTCTACCTCGACATCGTTGCCTCGGTAACAGGCTTGGTCGGTTCCGTTGACGAGGGAAGAAGACTAAAATACTAAAACTATTTGGCCTACTTCCCCTATTATTGGTCCATATTGTTGATGTATTAGTGTTATGGACATTGACTAATCAAAAATGCTTATTTAGTTGTGAGCCAATCCTGGGGTGGTCAGACAATCAACACCTATACAATAATTTACTTTTGGAACAATAGCTTACTTTTTCAAACCCAAATTTCCTGCCTTGCCTTACAATAGCAACGATATATATATATATATATTTATTTATTTTTATTTTTTTTGCCACGTGACATGCGTGACACCATGTGTGGCAGCTGGAAGGTAAAGCTAGCTATCCCACACGCTGAAACGCTGTACTGCACACATTAGAAGAAGAAGGAGGAGCTTCTTCCTCCAAAAAAAAAGTTCACTGCAAACACCGTACCAGCGGCAGTTGAAAATGACTCATAATAATTAATATTCATATTATGAAAACGGACTATTTTGTCCTTGTCTTTGTGTTCATATTTGTCCTGTTTGTTATATAATTGTTGATTAGAGTGGTAATCTGTATATTTATTTGTGTTCAAACTATATTTTTATTTATTTCTGTGATTTCTAGTTAATGTCTGTGTGATATTTGTGTTGTCAGGGAGGATGCAAAGTGAGAATTTCATTCATTTCATTCATTCATTCATTGTTTGTCTTACTACTACTATATGACAAATAAAAAAATCTTGAGTCTTGAACCTTGAATTGACCGATTCATATCCACTTTAAAATTCTCTAAAGTTAAAAGTCTCAAATTTAGCAGCCAGCTACTCTGTCTTCGTCCTGCGGTCCACAAAACACATGAGTGAGCACACAGAAGTCAGTGTGTGTGTGTCAGCTCTACAGTCATTATGAGACTCTCTCTTTCACACTCACACACGCACACACACACACACACACACCTGGTTGGCAGGGTGGAAATGAGGCTGACATTTGAGAACATGCATCATCGCTCTCTTTCCGCTCGTTTCCTCTCCTCCTTCTCTAATTCATATTTGCTTTATGGACATGAACACTGTACGCAACCTGCTCAGCACCAAACAGCAGACAGACACAGTTAGCCGTCGACTAGCATTTAGCAGCTAAAGAGACAAGAGACTTATTTGCTTATCTGAAGCTTCGTATTAGCTTCAGATAAACGTTTAAATAGGACTGTGGATCACTTACATTCTAAGTGAATTATGAAGGTTATCTTCCAACGGTCAGTATGAACAGGAGGAATGATTATGGAGTAATGGAAACCTCATTCAGTGTCCATATGGCATAAATCATTTCTATATTGTAAAACCACTGACAAAAAGCTTCAGTTAATTTTGACCAAATGTGTAGTTACTGCGTTTTTGGTTTTGTAGAGCAGAGTGTGTAATATTACAGTTTCATATTACAGTTGTATTACTGCGCAACATACTATATACTATAATGAAAAAATACTACATCTTGAAAACTAAATAAAATACGTGTTCACGCCATCGTACCTGCAGAAAGCTGGCACTCTCTCGGTTTGTCATGCACCTTTTCCCCATGATGCCTCAGCACCCTCTGGTGGCCTATGTCACCATGACAACCTGGTTTTCTCAACATCCTCTCTTGCATAATCACCCTGACCTCATCCTCAGGCATTACCATGGAGACACCAGTACATGTGTGTGTGTGTGTGTGTGTGTGTGTGTGTGTGTATGCATCTGAGTGTGTGAGCCTCTCACCTGTCTGGGCTGCTCAGTCGCTCTCTGCAGGTCTGCCTTCACCTTGTTGCCGGGGTGACTTGTGATCTTGGTAACGGGCTGTTTAAAGATGGACGCCGTCTGTCTGATTGGCAGGGCTGTGTTCAGGTCCGGTTTACCTCCCTGGATGAGACAGAGCCAGTCCTTGCGTTGGTCACATGTTTCCTTTCCTTCTTTCCCTTTGATTCTACCTTCCCTCACTCCCTCCCACCCATCTTTCGTTTCCTTTCCTTGCTCCTATCCTTAGTTCTTTCCCTTCTTCTTTCCTTTGTTCCTTTCTTCCTTCCTGGTCTCGTTTACCTTTCTAAAGGTGAAACATAGAGTGATAATAAACCTGTTTGTGCGCATCAGTAGAAGGGGTTAACTCTACACTGAGATTTCACAGACAACACAGGAAGTGTTTGTGTGTCTGTGTGTGTGTGTGTGTGTGTGTGTGTGTGTGTGTGTGTGTGTGTGCGCGCGTGTCTGAACTCCCAAGTAATGACATGTGAAGAGCAGCAATACAATGAAGAGTGACAAACCATATCAGTGCCACACACATTATTTCTGCCCTACTGAAGGATGTTGATGATGTTTGGTTGATGTTTGTTTAAAATCACGGCTCTGGGCCTGGATTTATCTGCTAAGAACGCCCCTGAAGAATTCCCCAGATTTGTAAAAAATCAAACATGGTTACCTTCTAGTCACAGTAGACTTTGATTTGAAGCAGTACTTAGACTGTGACTGATGATGGTGTTTCATAAGCTCACAAGAACACAAGTACAGACAAGAATGCAGTTTAAGACTTAACGTGTGCTGTGAAGAAAAGGCCTACCCAGTTATAAGCTGGTTTTGCCGACTGCCATTAATTAAAAAAGAAGAATCAACTTTTCATTTTAAAAAAGGAAGGGTGTTATTGGTTTTTTATTATTATTATTCAAAAGTCTTGCTTTAAATCTTATGATGACATTTGTTAAACCACATTGACAATGTTGTATCCAGTTAGGACTGATCCCCTACTCTTGAGACATTTGGTCCCATTCCCGATGAATGCCACATGACCTTTCCTTGTAGGTCACACTCGGAAAAACCTTTTAGCTTAGCTCATACCTGATAAGAGCAGCTAGATCATCAATGTTTAGTTATCTATGTCCAACATTTTCATATTGGAGCTGTAATGAACATGGCGTGTGTGTGTGTGTGTGTGCATTGTTTTGTGTTTTTGTGCTGCAGTCTTTGTACCAGAGATAACAGCAGCACCAACTACGCCCTCACAGATCTCACACACACACACACGCACGCACGCACGCACACACGCACACACACACGCACACACACACACACACACACACACAGCAGTCTGATCTGGGCAGAGTTTAAACCACAGCCGAACAGAATCCCGGTCTGTGATTGGCTGTCTGGCCGCTTCAAACATATTTCAAGTAAAACAGTTTTGCCATCGTTCTAAATTAGACACATGGAGACATGAATAAAAGCCGTATTTTGTCCCATCAGAACACTTATATCATCATGATATATCATATCACATATATACACTGACTTTGATTAGACTATCGTCTGTCTCTGAGCCAAAGCGCTTGAAACGAACAGAAGTCAAACCAGAATATCCAGATTCAGAAGTAAAAAATATCACTGACATTTGTAATTATGTTTAAAAGTCCAGCTTCCTCAACATTATGTCATGTCATTCATATGTTTAGATAGGGACAGGAGTTTTCTGAAAAGCAGTCTAATCTTGTTGTTCATTCAATATTATAATATTAGAATTATATTATTCTAAATGTCACAGCTCGACAGAGGAGGCGAGTCCATGAGCGAGTGGAAGGATGCCAGCGAGTTCAGACATGTCAGGACGGAGAAGAGCAAACGCTGTGCAAGTCTTCACACAGCAACAAAGTCTGGAAATGACTTTAGGAGAAAGCGTCTTGGGAGTTTTATGGATATGGACAAGTTATGATGACATAAGAACCCGTGGTGAGAAAGATGTATGTCGAAACAATAACAGGACAGGTCAGAGTCAAAAACCCACAAGACTGAGGCTAGTAGAGCAAAGACAAGGTAGAGTCAAACACTCACGAGACCAAGACCACGAATCAGAACACCGAGAAAAAGAGAAAAAAAGCAAACCAAGAGACTGTACTTGAGTTCATATACTGCAAGAAATTATGAGTGAAGGAGAAGCAGGAGGAGAAGAAGAAAGAGCTAGACAGAAGGTTCAACACTCATCTTCTGTAGTGAACCGAGTAGTTGACATCTGACCTGCTGACCTGTGGAGCTGCTGCTGCTGCAAGAAGAGTTGCGTTAATCTGATAATCTGACAACACACACACACACACACACGCACTAGCCATAGGCATCCCCGCCCCCAGAGGTGGGATCCATCAGTGTTACCTTGGCCAGGCTGAGCGGGTCGTGTCGGAATCTCTGTTTGTTCTTCTGCATTTTCCCGGGCATCATCTTCCCCGTCCGGAAGTCGAAACATCCTAGGTCAACTGTGTTTCCAAGGTAACGGGACAACTGAGGCTTACTCCTGAACTTCTTCCCTGTCGGACTGAAGATAGGAAGGAAAAGGAAGGAAGGAAGGAAGGAAGGAAGGAGAGAGAGAGACAGAGAGAGGGAGAGAGAGGGATAGAGAGAGAGAGAGAGAGATTCAGTTAATGTGTTAGTCAAAGTTAAATCAAACTGCAACAAAGTCCCACTTAAGTACACCAGTAAAAGTAGCTTGATGTAGTTAAAGTACTGCAGTAACAGTATTGGTTTGATATATTATTATATATGACATGATTAGATTATTAATACTGAAGCATCAGTGTTAGAGCAGCATGTTACTGTTGTAGCTGCTGCAGGTGGAGCTAGTTTCAACTACTTTATATACAGTTAGCTAGTTTAGTCCAGTGGTTCCCAACCTAGGGGTCGGGGCCCCTCCAAAGGGTCACCAGATAAATCTGAGGGGTCGTGAGATGATTAATGGGAGAGGATAGAAGAAAAAAACAAAGTTCTGATACACAAATCTGTTTTCAGCTTTTTGGACTTTTTCTCTAAATATTTGATATTTTCTGAAATATTGGATCATTTGAACATTTATTGAAATGAAACCATGTGAGAAGTTTAGAGGTAAAAATCACTATTTGGTGGAGCTGTTAACAACTCATAGACATGTGAAATGTGACCCGACTACACACTGATTTATGTAAGACGTCAAAAGACAAACAGGTTGAGACCACTGGTTTCATCTGTAACAATGTGTTGGATGTTCAAAGCTTCTTATAATTATCCACCGAGTCAAAACTATAAAAGTTTCTTTCCGTCTTCTGCCGAGCCTGAAGCAGCTGTATACACACCGTTGCATTCAAGTCAATACACAGATACAGTAGTCAATACACAGCATACAGTTGATATCCAAGCGCGTTCATTTGCAGCGGTTTACATCAGGAGAGGGAGATCAAGTTAAATATTAGTTCATCACTCGAGGCCTATTTTTACTCTCGCGCTATGAGTCATTTCTTTGAACAGCGGTCTCTGTCCTCATATTCAAATATTACACAGCGTGAATTCACCCTCAGCTCAGAATCAAATCTATACGTCTGTCTTTTTGCAAGTGGAAGTTGTTGTTTTTTTTTGTTGTTTTTTTTTAAACTCCATGCACGTTAATAAGGAAGCTGAACAGAACAGTTTCTCTGTTTAAATATCGTCTCTGTATGACACATACGACGCTGGTCAAGGAATAATCCATAGATAAAGTCCAAAAACCAGTGTTTGAATGTTTGTTTGGTGGCTCGTTCAACAAGTCAAGCTGCAAAGACGAGATGTTCGGTCGCGTTCGTAAGTAAGCTCATGTGGTATTAAACTGTGATTACAAACAACAGTATATCACTGCTTTAACGAGTAATCAATAAACTCCGTATGGAACAATCTATCTGTCAGTAACTCTCATTATATTTTAAATGTTTGATGTTTAACTCGGCCTTGCAGCACTGAACAAACCCTTCGTCCAGTCTGATAATAACACTCGTATCAACGGTGGTAGCCGCTATCTTCACTTGTCTGATGGTGTCACCATGGTAACAACTTTCTTCCCACTTGTCTTGAACTTTAGCCCCGAATGAGCCAAATGTCCACAAGTGTAGGAACAGTTTAACATTTTAGAACATCTGCTTTCTGGAAGAAGGTTCAGGAGGATTTAGCGTGTCTCTGTACAACGCTAACAAAGTTCATCTGGCAGCTTATCTAAAGCTTAAATTAACATGTCACGTCTTGTTGGTTTAATTCATGAAATGATTATTTGTCATTTTATGTGCCAGTGCTATGTCTTGGCTCTGAGCGGAGATTCCAGGAAGTTACTGCTCCCACTGGAAAACTTTGAACTTCCAAAGGACACAAGTTCAAACTTGGTGTACTCAGTATTGACAAAGGCCTGGTCAGTCAGCTACAACATCACGTCTGACACCAGCAGCTTCTGCCATTCACTGCTCTGCACTAACACACACACACACACACACACGCACACACTTGTACTTCAATACTTGTGAGGACCCTGAATGACATAATCCATTAAATCCCGTGTCCCCTATAGTTTAAATGTAATTCCAATCTCCACCTTAAAGGCAGATCTTTAACCCTAAAACGTCCCGTTGAACAAGTGAAGACCAGACGTTTTAAAAGTGCTCTCTGAAGGTTTACGTGTGTAATTGTCCTCACAACGATACAAGTACAAGAGCAGACACACACACACACTCATTCAGCTGTGTCTGACATGTAGGTCAGCAGCAACAAAGCACAGATCAGAGGCTCTGTATGTGTGTGTGTGTGTGTGTTAGTATTCATATCTATTTTCTATCATCTTGTCCCATCTCTTTATTGAAGTTCTTTCCACAGGTGTTTTTTTTTTATGACTGCACCATTCCTAAATATATTCTATAAGTCATGTTGAAAATAAATTCTGTGGTTTTTAAACACAGTTTGTGATAAACAACACAAGTTTGTAAAAGTCTCCAGCAGGGTGTTGCTGCTCTTCCAGTAAGTCGACCGGCTGACCGGTTTCCTTACTGGAACTGATGAGTCACATTACAAAGCAAACTGAAAGTAAAGCAGAGTGTCGCCTCTAAAGTGCTGACTTTAATGTTTCAAGCAGTGACAGAGTGCAGATGTTTCTGTCTGATCGAGCCGTCGATCAACAGGAAGAGAACGCAGCCTCACCGCAGACCTGCACCAGGAGTGACATCATTTCCTCTGTGATCCAAGGCGGCAGCGATGAGCGAAGACGCAGAATCAGGAAAAAATGGAAAGAGGAAGAAATCGTGTTTTCTCTCACAGCCATGCTTATAAGGTGCTTCAGACACAATGTAATGTAACGTGTGCAGGAAAGATGCATGAAGAAACTTACTGAATATTTCATTACTTTCTATGATTAAAGGAGTATTCCGGCAATTTAGTATTGCACTTCCACTAAGATTGGGAGATGAGAGACAGTTATTGGAATCAAGACCGAAGCAACAGAGACAGGGACAACCGGAATATATGTAGATACAGTTTGGAAACACCTACTCATTTAAGGATTATTTGACTTTTACTATTTTCTACATTGTGGAACAATACCGAAGATATCAAAACTATGAAATATCACATGTTATGCTGCTGTTACACTCTAATATCCCAGTTTTTGGGATTAATAAAGTATATCTATCTATCTATCTATCTATCTATCTATCTATCTATCTATCTATCTATCTATATTGTGTTAAACACAGCAAACTATGTGTATTTAGATTCCTCAAATTTTAAATGATCAGACACCAACAGTGATGAATCACGTATCAATCCCACAATTAGACTCTGATCAGATTAATCGATCACTGACAGTGATCAGTAGACATCAACAGTAACCATCAGTTTCATTTTTCAGAGAAACTCATGGTTACCCGAATGTATGATAATACACGAGAGGCACAAACTGCAGCACCACACAGACAGCTGAGAGTCAGGATATCACAGTAGAGCTGCAGCCATTAGTCAATCCATCAATTATCAATCATGAACATAAGTCCATTCAAACAAGGTTGGCTTCAGTGCACCAGTTTGGAGGTATGTGACATTGCAACATGTAATGTGGCAATAAATCAGCATCAATAACATTCAGATAACAGGAGAAGCATAGCAGCAGCAGCAGCAGCAGCAGCAGCCACTCTTTGATATCAGCTCAATAAACAGGAACTGTTTATGTTGGCAAATTAAATATACCTGCAATATAATTGAACACACATAACATAAACATATCTAGTCTATTTGTTTTGTTGAGGGAATTAATGAAGTTACACTGTGAGCATCAGTGAACAGGATTATTATAGGATTGTAGACATTTATGTTTCACACCGACTAATCTCCTACATGAAGTTTACCGAAATGTTAACAGGGATATTGCAAATATATTATAGGATTGTTACTAAAAGTTATGGTAATGTATGATAACACCTGCAGGACTTTATTAATGCTACACTGTAACTATTGATCTGACAATAATCACTTCAACACAACTTTTAATCAGCAGCAGCAGCAGGGAGTTTGAAAAAAAATGAGATTCAGCAGCACAAACCACATGTTAACTGATCCATCACCGGTAGAATCAATCCTGCACTGATCAATCACTGATCGATGACTGATCGATGAGTGTGGCGGAGTTACCTGTAGTAGTAGACGTCGCTCTTCCCAGCGCTTAGTCCGGACTTCCTGATCACTTCTTCCTTCTTCCAGCCGGGCGGCAGAGCGGGACAGTCCGTCTTCTTCCTCTCCATCATCACACACGTATCGATCCCACAATTAGACTCCGATCAGATTAATCGATCACTCAGTAAACACTAATAAGGGCCCACCGGATAAACAGCGTGGCGGAGCACCCCGGGCGGACCGACGTCACAAACGTTACGTTAACGGCGGCTCTCTCCCTCCGCCCTGGCAGTTTGCGGTGCTTATTACGGGTTAAATTAAAATGAAAAGTATCCCCGTGCAGACCGTGAGCTGGGATGTCCCGGGTTAAACTGCCTCCAGGTCCCGGTTTAGATCCGTTTTGCTCCGGAGAGAACCAACGGCTGATCTGATCTGAACTGAACTAACGGCTGTGACGTCTGAGTTATCTCACACACACACACACACACACACACACACACACACACACACGCACACACGCACACACACACACGCACACACGCACACACACACACACACACGCACACACCCTCTCAGAGATCGTCTATTGTGAACGAAGTTGATGTAACAAAAACTCAACAAATACGGAAGCCGAGAGTGTGAGTGAGTGACAAATTCATTTCTCTCAGGAAAAATTAAACACCTCCTCATCTTGGGAAAATAATAGTTTGTTTTCTCGAGATAACAGGATAAAAATCTCAATTATGTTATTCTGGGATAATGAGATTAAAAACACACATAATAATAAAAATAATAAGATTACCTCTCACACAATGGTAATATAAAAAAAGCACACTATTGAGCACACTGCGAACCGAACACCATCGGTTCTGTTTTAACAGTTTTAACAGCATTCAACATCTAAACCCTTATCCCTGCGAGACAGGTAATGAGTGTGGTCACTGATTAGAGGGCCGGTGGATTTTCAAACAAATATCTGAAAAGAAATAAATTTGACCCAGTGGCAACATGTAGACTAAGAACAGTAAAGGGCCAAGAATTGACCCCTGAGGAACCCCACAGGTAATATTTACATTGCTAGTCGAAGCAATCTCAATTGACACAAACAAGGTTCTGTCATTCTAGTAAAATTTAAACCAGTTGTGACATTGACTGCCCCAGTCACACCTATAATGTTTCAGCTGATCAATACAAATGCCATAATTTTCTTTATAATTTCCTTTACTTTTTAGTTTCATGATACATTGTTCTTGTTAAATACTTGGCACTTAAAACCTGCATGTCATAACTGATTAAAAAATGGCCCAATACACAATTCTAAATTTTACTATGTAAAATAATAAATTGAATTGAATTAAGTCTTTAAATTTACTATAGTAATATTTAATTCAAATGTGAATAATATTTAATGGAAAAATACATTGAGTTAATTAAATGTTAATTTGAATTTAACACGCTGCTTTTTGAACTTCTTGTGAAAGTCTGGGTTGCGTTTTTGGTACCTGGAGATTGAGACAGAGTGATCACTCGCTGCTTGTGTTTTAGCCCTACCCTCTGACTCAATCTGTCGGTGACGTCACAGGTGCGGTTAAAGGGGCCTGCAGCAGCCATGAACCCTGTTGTATGATTGCTAGGCCCACCATGTCTGACCACAGGTTTTCACATGGTTTCTGGGAAACTAAAGATGTGTCCTGACTGAAAACTGTCCAGTGTCAGAGTAACTACCTAAAATGCCTAAAATACCACAATCCTCCATGACAAGTAGAAACTATTATCAGTAAAATATACTGAACTATGTAACCAATTACTCTAGTATTATAGCAGGAGGCGGCCTATATAAGAATAAAAAAAATACTTTATTAAACACGAAGGAAATTTAAAATTAAACACAACAATATAATAGAATAAAGGTTATTATTATACACTGTGCAGTAATTATACATGTAGTATGGGTTATACATGAGAGTAGTGAAATAGATTAAAAAATGAAATAAAAATGTCATTATGATTAAATATGAATCATTATTATACATTGTGTAGAACGATAATGATATTTATGTAGTGTACTTCTTAACCAGTTATGAGTTACATGCTAGTATGTGAGTAATACATAGTATTGTAATAGTGTTAGCCAGCATTAGCTGCTATTACATACAATGTAGTGTTAGCAAAAAAAAATTAAATTGAATTTTAATACATAGTGAAATTCTGAGCATGCATATATATATATAGCCTACACATGTATAAATATACATATTTATATTAGCTTGTATTGATTTTGGCGTCTTCTGAGTCACTCATCCATACAGCAAACACACACACACAGCTCTGTGTCTGTTTCAACGTGTTCTGTAAGGAAGCTTTGTAATAGCTGTTGGAGGGATACAGACCAAACCTCAGTTAAAAAACTGCCAATCTAAAGTGCGCGTGCTTTATTTTGACAAATACAAACAGGTAATACAACCAGACTTACACTTTTCCTTATCTGTGAAAATCCATTCTTTCATTCCGCATGAGTTATATACACCAAATATTATACATTTGAATGCGATTACACTTCATTTTAGGTTGCTCTCATATTCTTCCTCCTATTTACTAACTATAAGTGCAGTAGCAATAGTCGGTTAGTTAGTCGGACAGTTCCTGAAGATACTAAAAGTCTGCAAAACGTAAACAGGGTGTAGGATATGTGTCCACTAATAACAACATTTGACTCTTTGCCAGATTTGTTGAATGATGTTTGGTTGTAATGTCTCTGACGGAAACTGATTCCAGACCAGCTAACTGGGGGTTAGCCATAACCCGGGAGCCTTGAATTTTCTGTTTTTACAGAAGTGTAAAGACAGAAAATTAACTTTTTTTGGAGCGGGAAATATTTGCTGAATACGAGGCATTTTGGAATCCAAAGGTCAGTATTTTACTTTGGTTTGATATGATGTGTGTTGCCTGGTTTCATTTGGAACATGAAACGTTAGCTAAAGTCAGATTCAAATTCCACTTTAAACACCGGCGGTGCTGTTAGCTGCTTAGTTAGCTTAATTAACTTTGAGATTTAATCAATATATGTTGAGTCATTATACGTTTCTGAACGCCTTTACAACGTTATATGTCATATAAGCTATACGGTAAACATAACGGCTGCTAGCTTTGTGTAAGCACTTTGTGTTTTGGTTGTTGTTTAGCTTGCCGTTGGCTAGGCTAAAGCCGAGTTAGCAAAACTAACGTCGGTCAGTTTAAAAACAAATGTAGCTCAACAGTAACGGACTTTTCTTTAAAGGCAACACAAGCGAACTCACTTGAAACACGATCGCTTGCCAAAATACTGTCACAAACATGTTCTTGGGGTTTGTCAGCTCATGATTTGCAACGTTAACGTCAGTACTGAGTCTGATTTTCAACCCTAACATCCGCTACTAGCTGTCTGGCTTCACTGGTCTCTGGTTCATCAGATCCTCTGACCTGATTCATAAATATTATAGCTGTTGGCCTCATAGTATTCAGATCATTTTATTTTCAAGAAAACGTACGCAAACAGACAACAGATCTTCACCACTTTGCTTGTGTTTTATTTGTTATCTTTTTTTTTTAAACTACCTGTGTGGAAACATGATATACGCAGCCTTAAATGGATTTCAGTTTTGAATGCTTCCTCCAAAGTGAACCTTTTTTTTTTATCCCTCTCCAGTATTCTTTGTGGTTTAGTGATTTGTTAGCTCAGAATTTACATGTCGTTGTTGTTTTTGTCAGCATGGACTCCACCGGCTGGCTCTCTGACTTCTTATCTCCAGAGTCAACAGTGACAACCCTGCTGTCAAGCTCAGGTCACCTGAAGAGCAGCCTGCAGCCTCCTGATCACAACTCATCCTTCAGATACAGAGACAAGGTTCATTCTGCTTCTGCTGCTTCTACCTGGGTTTATTTTCTACAGCAGTGACCGACCACTGTGGAGGAAATCTGTCTTTGTCTTCTGTCCTGCCATGAGCCAAATTTGGCAGCCATTCGTCCCTCTTGATGTCACTTTTTGTAGACCAACATGGGAGATAGCTTTCTTTCATTCTGCATTGGGTTTTTGATAAAGAAAATGAGCATTGCAATGATTGAAAGGGGTGTGGGTCTGTTATTTCTTGCTTTCTTCATGTTGCATCTTTTTCAAGTATCACAAAGTTTAGTCCAGTCTTGTGAAAAATGCTGACAAACTTGCTGATGACGTCGTCACCACAGCAACAGAGTTAGTAATATGTTAAAACTGAAATGTCAGTAAGCCAAATTTGCGGTTTATATTGGCTCACGAGAAAAAAACAAATGTTACTGAAGTTCATGATAAGCCACTGAACAAAATGATGTTTAGTGATATTGGGCTTACTAAAAAGAAAAGAATGTTTTCTAATTCATTAACTGACTGATTGATTGGTTGGTTTTGCAGGAGTATGACTCAGCGACAGCGGCGTTGGACGCCTACATCGCAGACTTCGACAGGAGTCGTTGGAACAGTGAGTCGTTGACAGGAAGGCTGGTTCTTCCACGCAGTCCGCCCTCGACGCCAAGCAGACCCAGAGTGAGCACGCTCAAAAACAAAGATGGTAGGTCACCACACGGAAGTGCTGTCGGTGAAAAACAACGTTGAGGTCTTCACGAGTCCACCCAGTTAATTCAGGTTCAAATCATAGGGTCCTGTTGTAGCAGGTGTGTGTGTGTGTCTAAATGTCTAATACCTGATTGGTTCCAAGTGGACAGCTTTGATCATGTGATACGTCATAATAATTTATATACATCAGGTTTAGTTTATTTTGTTTTAGGGCAGTTCAAGTTTAGTCAATGAATTGTGTTTCAAATTAAAATCCTAATGTTTAAGAATGTATGATTGCTACTTCTGTTTTTATGTATCAGATCACGTTTTATCTTTATTGTCCTTATGTTGTGTTTTTTTTTTGGTTCTTGCTCATAGTTCTCAGGGAGCGTTTGACTGACAGGGAGCTGGACTTCCTCAACCTCCCCGTCAGTTCCCTCCGTCACCGTGGCAACCGAGACAGACTCTCCATGACTACGGACGAGCTGCTGTCCATCCCTTACGATGGCTCGATGCCTGTCACTCACACGTCTGCCTTCATCCAAGGTCTTTAAAGGCATCACTCACACCTTCGCATTCATCCCACATTCTGAAACACTCCGAGGGATGATGATGAATATTTTCCTTTATTTCAGATGTTGCTTGGACTAAATGATGAATGAACTGAATAAATTATTAATAGATGAATCAATAATGACAGTATTGCATACCTCGTCTTGTCTCGCCTGCTGGTCCAGGTCTCCTGTCCCAGTCTGGAGCCTCTCAGCCCTGCCTGTCCTCCTCCGGAGCAGGACGCAGAGCCACTCCCCGACTGAACCACCATCATCCAACCAGGATGCCCCGGAGCTCCAGGTATATCCTGATGCCACGTATCTGTTTCATTTGGGATTTTTTCTGAAAGATCTCTGTTCTGTCCTGTGGAAGGTCTTCATCACACTTTACATTTCATTACTTTCTCCTCTCCGCAGGTGCAAAGGAGGACCAGGAGCAGCCATGTTGAAACCAGATATCTCCTCTGTCAGAAGCTTCACGGTGACTATCACAAACACTTTTTCTTTTAGTCTTTAAACATTTTATGTTTTTGGTATCTGTGTAGGACTGTAGTGAACCTGCGTCTGTCAGTCTGCACACAGAGCAGCAAGGTCAGAGTGGGCAGAGCCGTCCTCGTCGCTCCACTTCCCTCGATGGTTTACCAGCAACAAGGCTGACTTGGACTGTTCTGGAATCACCAGTGTGCCGGACCTGAAGTACCCAGCCTGGATCCAGCGCTGTGACCTCAGCGAGCCTCCACCGCCCCCAGACTCTGAGCCATGGGACAACCACGGTATTACACAGCCTGCAATGCACCAACACAGCCATGAGCGACTATTCTATTCCCTCCATAACACAGACAGCATGTTCCACCATTTTACTGAACCTTCAGGATACGATAGCCTCACTGCTTCATGTGTTTGGAAACAAAGAGTTTCAAAACAAAAACAGTCCAGATACTTTCAGAATGAAGTCTCTGAGAGATTTCGGTGATTGGATTAGGGTTTCATTGTTGTCACAGCGGAAAAGAATTGAAAGCATTTATACCTTCAAGTTACACCAAAACTTTATTTAAACCCAGCTGAGGATCACTATGAGTCAGCTATGAGTCAGAATGAGTGGAAACCTTAGTGAAGTTAGCCAGACAAGGTGTTTCCAACCAATTCATGGAGCTTACTTTACTCAATTATCCAGGTAGCTAAAATTTCTAATAATTTCAAGTGGTAAATTAGCCACCGGAAAGCTCGGCAGTTATAGAAACAATTTTCTCCACAAAGCATAATAATGCCTTTACAATGATTTAAATTATAAGGAGATCTGTTTCTCTTCCAGGTGTTTTTCCACCTACAGCTCCCAGAAGCAGAGCTCCTTCCTGGGTAGCACAGCTGGAGGAAGATGATCCTGACCTGACTCCTTCACAGGTCAGAGAACCACATCACACCCATGTGTTTTTAATTTTGATCAGTCAGCATGTCATGTTGTCTGAAAATGTGCTTTGTGATGTGTGTGTCAGGTTGACAGTCAGCAGACTCTCAGAGATCTGAGGCTTCAGTTTGCTGAGCAGATTTCTCTGCTTGCTGCAGAGAGAAAGAACTCCGACATCATGGAAACTCTGTTCAGAGGTGAAAAGCTAAAAGGAGACATTTGATATGTGCGCTGTAGAGCCCTGCTCACGTTTCTGCCGCTTGTGTGCGTTTCTTCCTGTCAGACAACAAGATCGAGTCTCTGATCCAAAAGGCGGATCAGGTGCTGAACACTCTGTCTCAGAGTTCTGGAGGAGCAGAGAGTCTTACAGATCCAGGTGAGACCAGGACTCACCCATTAGCTAACATACACAGATGACCCAGATAACACCCAGGGCTGTGTGAAGTTTGTTCTCTACAGACTTGTGCATGCATTGTGACAAAGAGCGGCAGTCTGTGATTGGTCTGCTTGTGTTTTCTGCTGCATTTCTGATATCTGATTTCTGGTGAGATTGTTTACTATTAAGACAACATTGAGCAGGTGAGCTGTTTCCAGAACAAGTCCAGTTTTCGCTAAGGAAAAACCCAGTACATAGACAACACCTAGGCTATTTACCACCTGTTTTTAATATCATTGTTGGAATGAGGGTTGTTTGTATCTAAATTTCATCTTGGATCACAATATTGTTGAACATATATCATATGTTGTATGTAAAAAAAATCATTGATGTTCCCGTGTAAATACTGATAACGAGGTGAACGTTATTCTGCTTTCATCATATCTCTTTTATCTTTTCACTGCATCAACGAGGTTTATCACATACTTGTTCTTGTTTATATTTTATTTAATGTTGTTGTTGTTGTTGTTGTTGTCAGTGAGCAGCGCTGCAGTCAGTCCAGTGATCACCGAAGAGCTGCTGCTCTGTTCATCATCACGCTGTCCTTCATTCACTCAGTAAGGCTCATTACACACTCCCTTTATTGTTAGTTCAGATGCATCACGACTAAACAACACTGATCATATGTGATGTTTGTTAAACTTGCAGTGACTCAGCAGCAGCAGAAGGCCTCACAGAGGCTCTGATAGACAGAGGAGCTCAGGTACATTTTAATCTGTCCTATTAGACATTAGACCTAAAAGTCTATTTTTACTATTTTTTTATATATTTGTTGATATTTGTTTTAATGATAGATCCAGGATCACAGTCCCCTTGTCCGCTGTCCCTCCAAGGCTCAGGGCTGCGGTCCCCATGGAAACAGCATCTGGAAGCAGCCTGGTCCAGTGGAGGCTCTGAAACAGATGCTGTTCAGACTGCAGGCTGTGGAAGCGGAGCTTCAGCGACAACAACAGTCATCCGTAGCTCCAGCTCTGACTGACAGGCTGCAGACCAACGAAAATTTAGCAAAGCAGGTATGAACTGTCAGGCTGAACACATCAAGGCACCGTGTTGGTGAACATTACCAACTGTTCACTGACAACAGAGTTTCCTAGCTGTGTTATGAGATGCAAACCTCACAAGCCCTTCAAGCATTAAAATAATGTATCTGATATATCTGTTTATATAAAGTTGTGTTTATGTTGCAGAGGCCTGAAGGTGAAGCAGAGCTGGACAGTTTTCCATGTGGACCATCACTACAGAGGTAAGATGATCAGTACCTACATACCAGGGCTGTAGTATTAGAGTCAAGTCTGTTTGGGTTTTTTTTCTATTATCTCTGACTTTTGGATGTTTTATCTCTGTTGACGTCACTGGTGCAAGCTTGATGCTGGTCGTAAAGATGTTATCATGCTAACACTGCAACTTAAGATGGTGACTATGATTAACATTATACCTGCTAAACACTAGCATGTTAGCATTGAAATCTTGAGTGTTAGCGCTGGTAAATTGTAGTCTCAGTTTGTGCCTCTCACACAGGGCTTGTTGTAGCATTGATAAGAACCGTGGTTATGCAAATAACCCAAAGATTTTCTACTTTTCTGTGGCAGTAAATGCAACACAAGGGCCCACCAATATTTAACTGTTATATTTAGAGCTTTACAAGATATACCTCAATAAAGAAGGGGCTAGTAAGAGGGAGCTAGCATCTCATCCTGCTGCTTCAACCGCAGTTTAGTTAAAGAAACAATATGTCAGGAAACATATTTGTGATGAATATGTCTGTCGTCAGAGCTCTGCATCACCTGAACCGTCTGAAGCTGCTGGTGGAAGAGCCCAGAGAGAAACACAGAGAGGAGGAGAAGGATGACGATGAAGGACGCTACTCCTCTTCATCCGCTGACGGACTCATGTGTACTCAGCAGAAACCATCCTGAAGTTGAAGCTGTTTCCTGTTGTGTTCTGCAGCAACAGGAAACAGCGAGTGCCTGAAGGTGCCTATGAAACTGCAAAGAGTGTGTTGGATTTGTATTACAGATGAAAATGTGCAATTAATCAAAACACCGATACAGTACAGATGGTTGCTAAGCTGAACTAGACTAGAAGAAATGTCTGCACAGACAAAATGTCACCACCTTTTCACATACTCAAAGCGTCTGTCCAGCTGTTGAGACAATGAATTGTGAATGTGCCAATATGAACAGGAGATGATGTTGAGTTTGGTGTCACTGCACTGAAACTAGTTTTACAGATAAATCTTCTGTCGTCATGCCAGTAACAAGAGACGGCAGTGTTGGAATACCAACTGTACACATTTAACATGCTAACATTATGTTAGCATTCTATCAAGCTAACAATATCCAGCTTTGAATGAACATAATGCTAAAGGTTACATGATAAACGCCAGCAATGTAACATTCAACAGTGGTCTATATGGATGTTAACATGCTAACTGTATCCATATCAAAATGCCAAAATTAGCATTGTAACATGCTAACGGTAGCATATTATAATGCTGAACAGCAGCATGTTGACATCCAGCAGTTGTTGACCTGGATGTGTTACCAACCAGAGACATTCTAACATGCTAACAGCTGTGTTTTAACATGCTAATTAGCATGGCGCAATGCAAAATTCAGTTTATTTGTCTCCGGCCGTATTTAAACCGGGGTTGTTCTAGTTCGTAGTCTGTATCCTAACATTAACATTTATTATTATGCATTATACATTTAATAATATTATCATTTCTATTCTCCAAAGTTAAGTATGAAAAAATATAGTTTTGGTATTAGTACTGACACTCCAGTATTGTACTGTTATCAATATTAAAACATTTTTCAAGCTTATATAGATGTGCATAACTGAATCCAGGTTTGTCTGCCAGTGTTGAGGTGAATCAAACCGCGTCTGAGATGTCCTAAAGTGGCTACTGTACAGAGATTAATATTGCATTCACATCATAATTACCAGTTTCTGACTTGTAATAATACTGTTCTCATCATCAACTTGTTATTACTGACTAGTGAGACTCTTTCTGAAGGCTGGTTTACCTAAGTGCCTGAAAAACCAACCAGCCTTTATGTCAACAGACGTCTGCTGTTCAGGGTTATTAAATCTAAATTGAACAGATATACTGCAATGTAATATTAACTGTGCACAGCATTTATTAACTGTCTAAAGCTGTCCCAATGACATGAACATTCATATTTCTTCTATGCTTCATATTTAGAACTACAGTACCAGTCAAAGATTTGGACTAACCTTCCAAGTGTTCTCGAGTTAGTGACTAGTACTGTATATGTGTCAAATCAGCAGGTGACCTGCTCATGAAAAGATATTTATTTTGTAAGTTTTAATGCTTAACATAAAGTATTTTTATTACCATGTAACAACGTCGTCTCCAGCTGCTCTGAGCGGGTTTGTCCTCAAACAGCTCAAATTAAAGTGTGTTGGTTTATTACTTTTATGGTGTCGGCTCATTTTTAGCAACTAAAACTCCGCAACTTATCTATTATGTTAACTTTATTTTATTTTATTTTTTTTTTGTCATATTGGTGGGAGGCCAAAGAGGAAGTGCATCTCATCTCAAGCAGAGGCCAACTTTTGCTTTGAGTCAAGCTACAAAAAAACACTTGATCCTACATTTCCCATAATGCACCTGGATAGTATCTATTGATTAGACCCTCCCTGCTTCGTAAGTGCCCATCTTTCAAACTCACCTGTTTCTTATTCAAGACAGCTTTTGTGTGTGGATCTTATGAACATAAAAATAATACAAAAAAAAAAAAGTTCTTAAATGTTTGCTCCAGGTACACATAGAAAGTAAATTCATAATTTCTACAAGTACATCACATGACTTACACATTACTAAGGCAACGATCATTTCTTTATTGTTGTTAATTTCATGTGACAGAAATTCAGAACCGTAATAGTTTATAAAAACAGTCACAGTCTTCATCATATAAATCTACATCATCAGCTGTGCTAGTGTCACAGTCTTCATCATATAAATCTACATCATCAGCTGTGCTAGTGTCACATTTCCACTGCAGGTTAGTGTCTTGTAGGTAAAAGACTGACAACAGTGAGGAGAAATCAGTTTACTTATTCTTATAAAAGTAAAAGTCTGCAGTCAACATGGAGACAACACAGGAGACCTGCTTGTTTTGATCGCATTGAAAGTTTAGCGCCACCTTGCGGCTGACTCGGGTCAAGATATGCATCAGCTCCAGCTTCTTACTGTAACACCGCAATATGTCACACAGGGCCTGTATGAACCAGGAACCGCGTTCAGCGTCCCTCCATGAGAAGTAACCTGCGGTACAATTCACAGTGTTACCATTCTCAACTATCAATTCACATACTAGTATCAGGTTGATTATGTAGCTGCAGAAATATGGAGCTGATATTAGTATTAGCTGTAATTCATGTCTGATATGATGAATATAATGATCAGTGCTACACTATTCAAGGCATTTTCATTACATGGTTCCTTCTGCCTATTTCACTGTGAAGATACTACAAACCGTATTTGTCGTTACTTGAGGAACAACCGCTGTATTTAATAATTTACAATGAAGTAAGAAAGCATCCAGTCAGGTGTTACCTGGAGCGGTGGAATAGAAGTACAAAAAGTCGGCCTCGACAGGAATCCTCTCTGTTGACTTCTGTACTGCACTGTCGGCCATAACCGAGGCTCCGGGATCAGTGTGTGAACCACGGCACGCCTACAGCACACAAGACACAACGCTCACTGTTTTATGGAAGAACCCCACAAGATACTGTCGAGTGAACTCACTAAAATGATACATTACATTAGGAAACATTGCAAGGCACAAATTGGGAGTTGATGAACCTTATTGTGACCACCGCATGTATAATTAACACACCTGTATGAAGAAGAGCTTGGGTTTCCCCAGCAGACTATTGCAGCGATTTCCTTTAAAGCCTTTGGTCAGTTCTTCATACTCTACAGGGCCGTCAGTGCCATATATCGCCCCCTCCTCACCGTGACTTAGCAACACACACACAAATGATGCGCAGTCACTGTGGTCCTCTTTGGACACTGGAGACACACAAAGAAACAAGACAGGGTTATTAATAATGATAATAGTAATGATAACTCAATTTATATCGCACCTTCCAGATACACACAGTGAAGGAGGACAGTACAGATATGACCTTCAAGTTTAGCGTGTCTACTTAACTCTTCCTCAAGATTCAGTTCATGAAATGTTTCAGTCACAAACTCACTCTGCCATGGATGTGCTATACTGTCTGTGAGTATATATGTAATCCTTAAAAGAGTTTAGAAAACAAACAAAAAAACAATTACCGCTTGACATCAGAGATTTCATCTGCCACGCATTCTGATCATTGTACATTCTGACATTATAGCCCAGTTCAGTGAAGATTTTGGAAGCAGCATCAGCATCAACGTCCGTCCCTGTACGAGGGGACATGCCTGAAGAGACACACAAATAGCAAATCATAACGTTTACAAAAAAAAAAAATATATATATATATATGGGAACTCATAAAGTAAAGCCAAAATTTAAATTGTGGGATTGTGGTCTTTTTTTTTTTTAAATTGTCATAGTACACACAATGAAGCAGGTATTTACACCTGTGTGTCTTGTCAAAATCTCTTCTGTGGAAAAGGCTTGCGATACATATCACAGCCATTACTCATAGGTTCATTTTAGTCACACTCCTATCTTTTATCTGTATGCGCGCACACACACACACACACACACAGAACCTGAAATGACAGAGGTTGAATGAGTGTATTTGTACCACATGTGAACTTCTTATTGTTGATAATCACACAGGTTCCCATGCTGGGGTAATTCGTGCTGTAGAGGTCGGGGCAGCAGTTATCACTGCTGGTGAGGTTGCTGCTTTCCTCTGCAGTCTTACGTCTGACCGGCCTGAAAATATATATATACATATGAGTGAACACATGTTGAAATGATTTTATATATATCTTTTTTTTCTTTTAACCTCCACTGAATACCTTAAATGCTCAGAAGGTTCCTTCTCCCAATTACTCAAAAATATGTTTGGTTGAAATAAACAATAAAAGTAATAAATAAATAAATAAATAATATATGTATGTATAAAAGGTATTTACTGGACCAGATTTCCTTTTTTTTATCAACTATAAGTTGATAAAAAAAAAAAAAAAAATCTTATTTAAAAATAAATTTGACATCTTAGGTCTACAGAAAAGCAGAAACTAATCTGAAAGATTACATGTCAGTTCCACCTGGCAGGTCTGTAGCTGCTACCTGTCTGAGAATATCAAACCTATTTTCAATGGACAGAGAAAAACACTTCCAGTTATTGTGACAGCAGATTATAAGAACATCGTATGTATAGAGTGATTTACACTTGTATGGCATCCACTTGGGTCCTAAGCCTCCGCGTATCGACATTATCCATGTTTCTACAGACATGAAGACATAGGCAGTTATGTAGACATTAGACAATACAAGCGACGGTATATGGAAACTGGAACTGGAAATATATATATATATATATATATATATGTATACTACACGAACTGAAGGCTATTAGAAGATAAGTGCCCCCACAATTTTGTAAATGGACCAAACTTTTGGGGACGAAAGTTGACCTTGATATATATATTTTAATTTCCTATACTGGTCAGGTAATTTACTACTGAGGAAAACCCCCAGTCCTGTGTTATTAGACAGAAATAACAGTCATGCTACATCAAACTGATACATACAAATAATCAAGAGAAAAAAAATACTTTTACCACGATCAATCACAATCAATTCTTGCAGGAGAAGGTTGTAGAAGTCTTGGCAGGTCTCCTTCCTTGATATCATATCATTACCAAGTCTTATATACTGTTAATATAACAAGGAAATGTCTACAGTACAACCCAAGAAAATCTTAGCCAATCAGGGACGCTGCTCCCATGTGTGACATCAAGCACAAGATGAGCAATTTAGAAACTTAAATATCTTTTTAATATTTTGATACACAGGCATGCAGTGAAAATAGCATATATAGTTAACGTCTTCAACACGTTCTTTATTCATTTTTAATGAGAGTACATCCCAGTCGGTTGACTCAAAGCAGTCCTGCAGTGCCTCAGCACAGGCTGCTTTCTAACAACAGGGACATACTTTAGAGACATCATGACCAAGTTGTGGTCGGACCTGTTTTAGTGAAACATTTAGATTTTTGGCACGGTTTACATCCACATCTAGGCGGTTAAACTGGTTTTTCAGGACTGTTCCGGGATGGTAGTGAAAAACATGAGTGTGGAGTTCCGCGTTGAAAATGCTGCTATTTCTTCCCTGTCTTTACACTACAACCATACAGTGGCATACATTTCAATGCATCACAACACGATCAGAAATAAGGGATGAAACATAATGGTCACATATATAGTGTGAACACATGACATAAACAACTGCCAACCTAATCCTCAATTTACACTTAACATGCACTCAGGTTCATTTAAGACCTTATTAATCTTTCATTAATCATGTAGTGGCTACTTTTAACCCCTTTATATAGTTTTGGTTATTAAATCTCTTAACATGTCACGCTTTGAAGCGATGCCATCCTTTTTGAGATGAATTCATATGAGAATTGTGCATCACTAGTCTGTGCACACACATTTGAAATCAAACTTATTAGTTTAGTTGTTTCCCATCGTGTTGTGATGCATTGAAATGTATGACACTGTATGGTTGTAGTGTAAAGACAGGGAAGAAATAGCAGCATTTCAACGCGGAACTCCACACTCATGTTTTTCACTACCATCCCGGAACAGTCCTGAAAAACCAGTTTAACCGCCTAGATGTGGATGTAAACCGTGCCAAAAATCTAAATGTTTTACTAAATACTGGTTACGTTGCAGATTCAGATTTTACGCACAAAATATAACAAACACAATATGATGCACTATTGTCCATTAAAGTATGCAGCAATATATACAATGAAAAGCTCCATCCTGAACACAGGTTAAATAAATGTAAGTACATTGTGCTAATAAGCCTCTTTTATTGTGCATGCAGTACTTTAACAGTATTTGTACTGTGCGGTTTTCTCTTTCTTTTATCTCGTTGTTGTCTGAATGATTCTACGACTAGTGAGACTCTTTCTGAAGGCTTTGATATACGGTGGATATGGAAAGTATTCACAGCGCTTCACTGTTTCCAAGGGCAATTTAAAAAAAAAAAAAAAAAAAAAGGTTGTTTGAGATTTTTGCAAATTTATTGGGAATAAAAACAAGTCACGGCCTTCGCGATCAAGCTCATAATTGAGCTCAGGTGATTTCTGTTTCCATTCAGATGTTTCTACAGCTTAATTGCTGCCAAAAGGTGTAACATAGTATTGAGCGTGGACATGGACAGTATCTTTTGATTAGAGCTGGGTTTTGATCATAATCTGTCTGTATCACTGAGTACTCAGAATTCCAGAGTCTGTATTTTATACAGTGTGTACAGCTGCTTTTCTTTCCATATTTGGGAACATTTGGCTTCTTTTGTTGGAGAGATTTTTGTTCATATAGGTCATCAATAAAAGTATTGCTTTTGGCATTGGTACTGAAACTGCTATTGTATTTTTGTATGATCACAAGAATTCTGCAAAAAAATAAAAAAAACAATTTGTCACCTGAAACATCATTAGCTATATTTCCTCAGTTTTTCATTTCTTCATTCACATCACGACCAGACATTAATCAGCCCCTCGTTCCCTGCTGATATCACAGTCTCCCCCTTGTGGTCGAATGTCACACTCTGCACACCATCTCTATGACCCGACAGGCTGCTCACTGCACATGAATCCACCTCCACCACTCTGACCAAACTGTCATTGCTGGCAACCGCCAGCATCTTCCCTGATGGGCTGAAAGCCACCTGGTTGGCACCCAGCGGCCCAGCGTCCACAGTGGCCACTGCTGATGCAGGCTTCCTGATGTCCCACAGGTTGACGATGCCACGGGAGTCGCAGGAGCCCACGACTTCACCTGATAAGTCAAAGGTGGCGTGGTTGCAAGGGTGCTGGTGTCCACAAAAAGTGGTGGTGCAGACTCCCAGCCTGGCGTCCCACAGGGCGAGGGTTTTGTCAGCTGAGCAGGTGAGGAGGAGGTTGGAGAAGGGCATGAAGCAGACGCTGTTGACTGAGGCGCTGTGGCGACGCAGTGTGAGGCGGCAACGCTCACTGTTCAGGTCCCACAGCTTCGCGGTTCTGTCGGCGGAGCAGGAGGCCAGGAAGTGACCGCAGGAGTGGAAGGAGCAGCCCCATGTGGGCTGAACGTGACCGGACAACAACAGCACGCAGCAGCCACTAGAGAAATCCCAGAGCCGCACCTACAGGAAGAACAACGCAACCATCAAACATCGAAACACCAAAGAAGTGAATATATTTCAGAAGACTGGTGTTCATCTGCATGAAGGAGATTTGAAGGTGTTCTAAAGGCTGATGGTGGAACATCTTACTAAGACACTCGCCACTCTTGTTTTATCTGTTTAATGTTGAGGGAGTGTAGCGGTGATGAAGATCAACTCACTGTAGTGTCTCCACTGGTTGTTGCAAGTTTTACTCCATCAGGATGGAAACTGCAGCCAGACAGCCAATCAGAGTGACCCATACCTGTCAGCACCATCTGACCAACCTGGCGACACACAGCACATGACATCGTAACATAGTACATCAGCTAATCAGAGTGAGCCTCACCCGTCATTACTTTGTCTCTCCAATATCCTCTTAACTCATATGGTCTTTTCTCTTGTCTCTCATGACTATCTATATATTGAATTTTCAAATTATTTTGTCTCATCCCATTTTGTTTCATTGTACACTAATAAATAACAACCTGTCTCTCAACTTTTCTTCATTTTAAATAAAAAAAAATTTCTCCTCATTTTGAACTTTTCTCATGTCCCGTTTTTTTTCTCATTTTTCCCCCCATTTCATTCTGCAACCCCCACAGTCTCATCTGGTCGTCTTATCAAGTTGTTAATATCATGTCTTTTAATACTGTTTCATGTCATTGCACCTGGTAACACCTGGTAAGCATCTGATCTTAGTTTATCTTTTTATTCCATCTCATTACCTTTTTTCATCCCACGCCACATGTCATCTCATCTGGTCTCATCTGTCTCATACATACAGGCATGTGTCTGTACACCAACAGCTTTCAGTTACCTTCTCTCCGCTGGCCGGCAGAGCCCACAACCTCCAGCTGCAGTCGTCACTGGCAGAAGCGACCATCGGTTTTCGTGGGTGGAGGTTGATGCAGCTGATAGGAAGATCGTGGGCTCTGATGGAGCATGACAGGGTGAAGGAACTGGTGCTTCTGCATTTTTGAGATGTCATGTGTGCCAGGTGAAGGTTCCCCTGCCTGCTGCAGACTGTAAACTCTGAGTCGTTTGGATGTCTGCTGGTGCTTGTTGATGATTTGTCAGTGCTCCTTTTGTTGTTTCTCTCTTCCTTCTTTCTGGGTTTTTCTTGACTCAGTTTTGCATCTGTGGTGTTTTGAACTCGATCCTTTTCCAAACTGAGGAGCATCTTCTGCCTCAGAGATGCTTGGTATTTGTCGTCCAGCTGCCTCAGTGCTGGCTCATATGACTCCAAATGTTTCTTCAGTTGTTTGTAGTCCTCAACCAGCCTGTTTTTGTTCTCAGCCACTCGGCGGTACTGCAACCGGTGGAAATCCCTCTCCCTCTGCATCCTCACCAGGCTCTCTCCTGCAGCCAGCACCTCCTGTTTGAGCAGGCTGGTGTCCCTGCGGACTGTCTCCAGCTCACTCAGGAGGATCTGTCTGTGTGTGAGAGCATCAGGGATGAAGAAGACGCCCACTGGAGCTGTCATCGTGGTTTTTGTCAGGAGTTTCTGTGCAGAGCCGTACCACTCAGCCTCAAAACTGTCCAGAGTCTGGCTCAAGCCGGATCTCCGGAGGAAGTTCCTCAGGAAGTCATCCACTGCCTCCGGGATGTTGAGGACGATGTGTTGTTTGGGCGGTCCATGTTTTCTTCTGGCAGAAGTGGAGGAGGCAGCCTCTCTCATCACCTCCTCAAAGTCCTCCTCCTCAACAGTCCTCCTCTCTTCCTCCTCTGAGAAGCCCTCTTTGTTAACTTCCACTACTCTTTCTTTACTCCTGGCTGACATTTTCTCTCCTCTACCGCTGAGCTTCTCAACTGTTGCTATGGTAACTGTACACAGAGCTGCTCAGTGTTGTTTACCTTGTTACCACAGCAACGCTATGAAGGCCATTAACCATTGTTTAACATTTTCTGATCTGAACTTATATAAATTGACTTTATATGTAGATGTAATAATGTAATAATCATTATGCAATTGGTGATTTGTTATGTTTTAATATTTATGTATTTAATATTTTGTTGCTTATGTTTTTCCTCTCATGGGATTTACTGTCAACTTTATGTTTTTCTTTCTTATTTAGATTTTTGAATCTGGTGTGAAGTACTTTGTAATCTGATCAGTCTCACATGGATGTTTATGACACACATTGGCACTTTCTCTTTTCTCTTAGAAATGTCACCAGTGTTTACATGTGTATAACTTTGAAAAAACTCAGTGTATTTTTATAAGACAGTATGTGGAGGGCTAACATTCATGAAGTTTGTAGGACTCCTCTTTAACTTTGTTAGTAACATTGTTTACAAAGCTTTTTCAGCAGCAAATTACACCAGGCACAAAGATTACTTTTCTCAAATTTTTTCATGTATTGTTTTGATGACCATGATTCAGATTTTTTTTTTTTACACTTTCCATTTATCATCACAAAAGTTTCAAATGATATGAATCTGATTTAAATGGGCTGATGTAAGTGCTGTAAATGCTTTTACAACGTTTAACAGTGTAGGTACTCTCTAACTGTCTTTGGGCCTGAGAAAACAACGCATCATTACAGTAGCAATAGATTTGATCCGGGGTTCTTTACTTTACTTGCAAGGTGTAATACAGCATGTTGGTCACCAGGGGGCGCCGCCCCCAGCTGTGTACGTCACATGACTGGTCAGGAGGAAAAAGACAACAGGAAGAGAGTTTTCTCTGTTGTTGTGAACGTTTTATGGTTTAATTCATAGTCAGAATGTGACACAGGAGCACTTTTTTTTTTTTTTTTTACTTCAGGCGTTTATTCGGACCTAAAGTGCGTTTATTCTGTGTCCGGCTGGTGAAGGTTCCGTCTCCCGGCGGTATTTGCGGTTCACTTACAAGACGAAACCAAACTCCACTGAAAAACCTGTCAATTAAAGACATTATTCATTATCCATAAAAGGTACGTAAGTATTGAGAAACGACCGAAAGCATTTCCTGAATAGACGTGCTTCATGTGACAACACGGCATACTTCTAATTCAACAAAAGCGGCGAGACAAAATATTAAAGCAACACTAGTCTGTAAAAATGTCGCGGGTAGTTGCTAATATCGTTAGCTTCTGTGATACTTCACATTTAAAAACACACAGCTGAGCGACGTTACTGTTGTCTAATGCTTGATAGCGGCCGTTTCCTTACTTATGACCGCGTCTACATGTATGTGATTTATTGTTTGACTTGAAGTTTCATTTTGTCATTAAACTACCGATGAGTCATCGGACACCGTTAGATTTGGACAGACAACTCTTTATTTCATGATTTACTTTAATTTTTATGCAGTCAGAAGAGTTTCAGTCACAGTTAAAACTTAAAATATGCTAATATGCCAATTAAGATCGTTAGTCTAAGTAAGGCTAACTGAGATGTTAGTATGATATTAATTGATATTGATTGATATATTCAGTGTGTGTGTGTGTGTGTGTGTGTGTGTGTGTGTGTGAGAGAGAGATCCGTTTCTTCTCAAGTTATCGATCACAAGTATTTTCCTTCCAGTGCTTTTCAGTGTGAAAGATTCAGTTTTATTCCGTTTGATATTATATATTGACAGTTTTGATATTATATCAAACTGTCCCCTGTGGTTTCTCTTAAAGATTAAATATATATTTTAATCTTTTCACGTGACCAAAACATGAGGATGGTTAACATTCATGCACTCACAAAGTCTCTACACTACAGCAAATGTCCACATCATTCTCTTAAGTCATTTCATTCCATAACTGAGTCATAAAAATCCTTATCTCCTAAAACACGAGACTAAAATCTGTCTGAATATTTTAATCTTTTTTCCATTAGAAATCATGTTAGAAGAAATTTCTCTGTCTTGAAACGAGGAAGAGTAAGACTTGATCATCAATTAATAGGAAACCCGTGTTCTATAACTGTATACAGGTCACCATGGCGTCTGCAGTGGAGAGGACAGATGAACATGTGAGAGAGTATCTCATCTACCGCGGCTTCACCAGCACTCTGAAAAACCTGGACATCGAGGTCAAAGCTGACAAGGAGAAAGGCTTCAGGGTATAACTGATGGAAATACGGACGGATATATTTATAAGGAATATTTTTGTAGACAGATCATTTGTTTGGGTTTGTCTTTAATCTAAACCATTGTCCTTCTGCAGGTGGATAAAATCATCGACCAGCTGCAGCAGTTCATCCAGAGCTTTGACCTGTTTGGTCTGAAGGAGTACTGGCTTTACCTGGACAGACGTCTGTTCTGCAGACTGGAGGACGTTTACCGATCCACTGTCAACAAACTGAGAACCAGCCTGTACAGATACTACGTCATCAACACCATCCAGGTGACATCCTTTAGGGAAATCAAACACATCGTACTGTACATTTCTGAAACTAATCTAAAGTCTCTCTTGGACCATAATCCCTCCATCCTTTCTTCCTCCCAGAAAGGAAATCTGGAAAAGACTCAGGAGTTTTTCCAGAAGCAGGCGTTGGAGCTGCAGGGTCAGGCTGAGTGGCGTGATTGGTTCATCCTGCCATTTATCCCCACACCAGAGCAGAACCCTGCCTTCTCTCCTTATTTCTCCCGCCAGTGGTCAGACACCTTCCTGGTGTCACTGCACAACTTCCTTTCTGTCCTCTTCCAGTGTATGCATATCCTTCAGCAGTAAAGACATAAATTCACAGTTTAATATCCAGTTTGTTGCTGGATTAAATTTGGATTTAATCGGGAAGATGCTGTAAAGCTTGTCTGAATCGTTAGAGGACATGACACTGATCCACTGTGTCTGTGTGTCATTTAAACTGTGAACTTGCTGGTTTAAATCTTGCTGGTCTCTAGTTCTTAACTGGTTTTCACCCCAGCCAGTCTTGCTGAGTTTTGATGCCGAAGTCCAGAAGACAACCAGTTTGACAGAAGAGAACGAACAGTTCCGCCAGCTGGTGAGTTAAAAGCATAAAATAAACTCCCAATAGAATCCCAGACAGTTTAAATATCCCACTGTATATGTATTTTGAACTAACTGTCTGTATGTGAGCTTGCTTGTTTCACTATAGGCTGATTTTCCCTCACTCGCTATGGTGGGCGGGGGAAATAAAATCAATGACTCAATAAATACAAATACTATACTAATATTGTTGTACTTGATCTTTCACATTTGCATGCATAATATTCTCCTTAGCCAGGTGGCAAAAGGGTTCACGCGTAGAGTATATCTGTGTCGATATCTGTGTTTAAAGATATCGGCAAACAATCCAATATCGTGCATCCCTAGTTGAAACTTTTGACTTTTAAAATGTCGCAGAAAAATAGTTTTTTTTATCAGTCCCACTGTGAGGTTTAATGATTTTAATCATTTTGTCTCAAAGGTCCTTTGTTTGGTTATTTTTTCTTGCTGTTGTATCTGATCTGTCGGTCTCATGTTTTCTCATCAGCTGTTCGCCATGCAGACAGAGAGTTGGGACCAGAGGGAAGGAGACGAGATGGTCCACCACAAGCTGCCGGCATACGTCCAGAACATGGACCGACTGGGAGACACTGAGCTGTGAGACACTAACATCACTGTCTTTACTGATGACTGATTATTACTGATTAGATGGCTGTCACTTTTCCTAATGTTGTATGTGTTGGCTCTTAATGTAAAAGACAGACAGTCAACAACATTTCTTAACCAGTTACTTATCGGAGCAGGAGTCGGTACATTTCTAACCTGGATGATCTTGCACCTTGGGGTGGAGGTTTGCTTCCTCTGAATATAATCTGTTCAAATATTATTATTATTAGATATTATATTAGCAAGTATCAACTGAGCTCTGATCTTATTTCAGTTTAAGCATTTAAATGGAAAGCAAAAACTGTGTGTTGTGAGTTTCAGGTGGCAGCCATGTTAAATCTAATTCATTTTTTTTAAAAGTATTAGTTCATCATATTTGAGTGTTTTTTTGTTTTTTTTGGGGGGGGGTGGACTCGTTAAATATTTGTCAGCACTTTAGCATCGTAGCTTGTATGGTTTTACCTAACTGCAACGACTGCATTTGATTTACTGGTATTTTATTTTTAAAGTTGCCAGTTTCACTATGACGTTTAATGTGTCGACTGTGTAGAATAGTTAGACTGCTACCTACATTTGAGAATACAACGTGGCTGACATCTCGGTGAATGAGGCATGCTGAAGTTGTTTTGCTGAGACTAAAATTTGACTTTATTTCTTTGGGAAATTAATTTAAATCATTTTTTTTTTGTTATTTTCTTATGAGTGATGTTGTAACAGGATGTGATTCATAAACCTTATCTTCATCCCAGAGTCACTTTTAAAGTAATCTTAAGGCACTTTAAAGCAGACAAAACTGATGAGGTATTCTGTGTTTATTTATATAAGATATATGCTTAAAAAGCTTTTAACCGGCGCTAAGTTATTGTAAATCATATAATATTAATGCTGTTTTTACATTGTGTGCTGTGATGCGGTTGCCAAATAAACAATTCACCTGATGAATTGTTGTTTCTTGTCAGTATGATCTTTTTTTTTGTTTGCACAGGCTGACATAAAAGTAGTTAATACAATCTTACAATCAATCCTAAATCAAATTGTTAAAAAAAAGTGTAGTGGATGTGAAAAGCAAGAGTCATATGATTACACTTCCTGGTTTTAGTTAAAAGTCTGGCTGCCACATTTTCTACTAGTTGAATCCTGTTGAGTGATTTCTGGTTTAAACATGAAACAAACCAAAAAGCAGAAGTTCGATATTTCGCAATGCAAGACCAGTCCAATGAAGAGATCTGTCTGAGATCTCTGAGCCAGCTTTGGCCATGTTGCAACATTTAATTGAACTTTGACCCCAAGTGTGCTGATCTGCACAACAAGTGTTTAATAAGATTTAGGTAGATGGTAGACATAAATGATGCAAAAGTAAATTTTGTGCATCTTTGAATATCCAAAAGTCTGTTACTTTGCTCTCTAATGCTAATATTAGAGTAGTAGTATTACTCAAGCAGTTGTTGTCTGCTGCTTTTCATTCTGCACACGACCTGGCACAAACTATACACTCTTGCGTGTTTGGTCTGGAAGACAGGGCAACATCCTCTTTCACTCTAGCCTACTTTGTATGCATGTATGGACAGATAACTATTAGGATCAATACCTAATATAGAGTTCGGTGTCATCAGCATAGCAATGAAATAAATACTGTTGAAAGTAATAACATTATTTATGGTAACACTTGGAGACTATTCTTAAAAGATGCAAAAAAACAAGCCATCAAAATATCCTTCTTCTTTTGCAACCAACATCGTGCGCTCAACAAATATCTAACTTTTTAACACACAAAAGTGTAAAAAAAAAATGCATAAAAGCAACTCATTGCTCAGCATGCAATATGTAAAAACACTGGCAAAATTTGGTACACATATCCATTTTTTCACAGAGGGAGAATCCTAATGGTTTTGGGGATGCTCTGACTAGCTTCTAGCGCCACTATAAGTAGACGTTTGTGGTCTAAACAGGAACGTCACAACACAACAGTAGCATTAATAAAACATTAATAATAATAAAACAAGATGCCCCAACATTGTGAGGTTTACATTTGTGACTAAACTTGATTGACAGCTTTGTACATCCAATGCATTTGACAGTTTTAATGTTTGTCATTCCATTGTTGCACTTACATTGCTGCAGTGTTTGACATGTTTGATACCATCATCTTTGTTTTCAAGCTGGGGTATTTTTTGCAACAGTAATATAACCAGTATATGAAAATGAAATAGCCACAGTGAGCTGATTTAGATGAGGAGTTGATCAAACCTCAAACACGTCACTGAGGTAAGTGACGTCTGCCATTCCTGTTGCATGGAAAATTAATTGGGCCATGCTGCATCACAGGCTCTGACAACAACTCAGATTTCATACCGCATATGAAAGTTTTGGCATGCGTAGTGCAATTAAAAATCACTTAAATTCAATTTAAAAACTGCTACAAAGCAAACATACTCCGACTCAGCGTCTCTGTGAGGTTATGATGATCGCTGAAAATAAAATCCAAAATTTTGCTTTTGTTGCTTGTGCAAATTGCTGCTGGTGCGAGAGGAAAAGTCAGAGGAAGAGACCAAAAACATTAGGATTCATCCAATTGGGAACATGAATATCTGTACCAACATTGGTCCCAATCTATCAAGTAGATGAAAATATCTTTTGCTTGATACAGGACAACTTGTTTTATATACATTCTTATATAATATAATACATTTTATAAATGTTTCTCTGCTATTCAAACTGTTTTATAAAAGATCCAGGAGGCAATAGTACCTCTATTAAAACTGTGCCTTATCGTCCTGTTAGCAAAAAAGCTACCCAACTTGTTAATTGACAGTTGACAAACCAGCTGAGTATGTTCCTGGTTTGGAACAGGATTCACGAATTAACTTAGCCAAGCCAAGGTCAAACCAAGGGTAACTCCAAAATTAGTAGAAGTGGTTTAAAGTTTTGTCAATTAACCAAAGTCAATGTCTATATACTCTTTAATGTTGACTTTATTACAGCTTGGATTTGTTTTGTACTCATTCGGTTTTGTTGTTAAAGGTCGTCACTCTCTCTCTGCCATTTTAGGGACTTGGTGTCAAGCCAGCGTGCCGTCAGTACCGCCAACACTCCTTCCAGAAACTTCTTCTCTACATTCCTACCACAAGGCCGGCGTACTCCAGGGAAAATGCCTCAGGTCACCACTGGGTCTTCGCCGAGCCAGGTAGCAGTTGGCAGAAAGGACCCATCAATGAATCAGGTGAGAGCAAGGCAGGGGGTTTAAACTTTGAAGTCTAAAAGCTCAACAAGATTGAAAACGGGAAACTGAATTTCTTTTAAATCAGGCCACAGAAGCCGCCAAATTCAGTCAGAGATAACGCATTTTCAGCTGCTATTGCTCAGACTGTGTTGAAGTGAATAGGAAACCCCCCAAACTTGTTTCTACAAATACAAAGTCAAGAAACTTTTTAAACAAATATAGTTTTAAACAAATATAGTTCTCAGATCTACCAAACCCTAAATCTGTGTAAAGCAGCCTGACATTGAGTTCATGCTAGCCGTTGTCTGGGTTGTAGCACTGATTTTGTCCAAACCAAACAGTGGTAATTTAATATATCCGTTCACTTGTCATTGTTGTTACTGTAGTAGTGGTTGTTTGGACCAGCTACCAGTTAAGTTGTTGTGTTGAAATAAAAGTTTTTATTACTATGTCAACTTAAAACAACCTAGCTGAGTCCATCTCGCCTTTTTTTTTACCATTGAAGTTTTTCTGCCTCTGGCTATCAAAGATGTCGTTCCCTTTCTTAATCCCACCTATAAAGTTCTGAATGGTATTTTTCCACTATTCATCTGGGGAAACAACCATCAATGAGTACAACACTAAACCTATTTGAATTGCTGAAAAAATTTTAAAATGCAGGTTAAGATTCAGCAGCGTGTAACCAAACAAGCCATCTCCCTGTTTAGAGTAGAATGGATGGTTACGTCACCTTCACATAGCTTTAGTATTAGGATTTGATTATTCTATAGGATTTAAACAGGGGTTGAGATTGTCATTTGCCCTTCAGAAGCCTGTAGGACATAGGTCGGCAATAGGCGGCCCGCGGGCCAGATGTGGCCCGCAAGCAAAAACATCTGGCCCGTGAGATTGTTTGAACTAGAGAAAGAAAATAAAAATATACTTTTTAAAAATCGGACTGCCAGTCTCAAAAATGCTCTTTATTTGTTAACTTCATTTTCCAGAACAGAAAATTTTCCTCAATTTAAATGCTTATTTGTTTAACTGGATACAGAGTGAATAAGCACGTCGACAATTGCACCCTGCACCGCATCAGACAGCGCTTCTATGCGGCGGGCAGCGGACCTCGCAGAGAGCGACATCTGTTTCACTGACCCGATCACATCATCCATCGACTTGTTGGTATCAAGTTCCTCCAAAACTGTCACATGCTTCGTTTCGTGGTGCCGTCTAATGTTGTACTCTTTGCATGCAGACACCCTCGTTACAGATCAGGCATGTGGACTTTGCATTAATAAAACTGGGGAGGATGAAGGCATAGTTTTCTGTCCATTCATCATGAAAGATCCTGTTCTCGCTGTTACGTTTTCTCTTGAGATTTTTTGATAGTGCCATTTTTCGGACAGCTAACAGCAACAAGTGGAAATGTTTTTTGTTTTGTTTTTTAACAAACAGGCATATAATTAATAGCGCCCCCAGTGGTCAGTCCACAAATTTAACCTACATCAGCCCGCTTGAATGTCTCAGTGCGTCTGCTCCGTCATTTCAAGATCGCCTATCATTTTCATTATCACCCCCCCCCCCCCCCCCCCCCCCCCCCTATTAATTAATTATATTAGCCATTGTTTTGGTTGTGGCCCGCCATGTAATGGCTTGGAAAATATCTGGCCCGAGGCCAAACTTAATTGCCGACCCCTGCTGTAGGAGGATACACAGGTACTTTCTAAACAGATAATTATAAATCTTTTTTCTCTTAGCAACCATATTGGAGGTCCATTGCATTGTAAGTGTCTGTTAGACTTTTGATCATCTTCTATATCTAATATTTATCTGCCTTTTCTAGACTGCAAAGTTAAAAGAGGCAGTCCAAACTAAGGAGGTGAAGCCGGTTTCCAGCCAGGCATCCATCAGTGAACCTTTGAGCGCTCAATCCCAACAGTCAACAAACCAGCCAACACATCCCAGACACAAGAGAATCCAGGAGCATGAAAAAGAGAGGAAGGAGCTTTTCTCCAAACCACCGTCACAGGTACCCGAGTACCCGGGTGGTGGACGCTTGGCATTATTAGAGCCGTGGTCACACACATTTGGTGCATTATTACAAAAGCTGTGTTTGCCTGAATAGTTTTGGGAAGTAAGTTTATTTGCTTGCGAGAATGAGATGAGAGACTCTCGTGTTTGTCCTTGTGTCTGTACAAGTATGTAACTAGAGGGTTATTACCAGGTAGCACAGAATAAAGACTGGAAATAAAGGGAAACAGCTAACATTGCTCTCCCCAAAGCTCAAAAATGCACTTGCCAACACTTTCGAAGGTTCAACCATTAGCATGTTGTATTTCTTTCTTTTGATTCTTTAGCCTGTTCATAAACATAGATGCTGACTTCCATTTATGGAGTCCATGCTGCAAATACATTACCTTGAATTCACCATTTTAACTTATCGTCTGGTTGTGGCCAAGGTAGCCAGCTTGCTAATTGGTAGTTAGCCAAGTTATGACAAACTTGCTAGCTCGGTAAGCAATTTTGGCTGTCTAATCCCAGCATGTTACTAGCTAGATAACATTTGGCTGTTGTTATTGATACTAGGACTGGACGCTGAAGCCGTTTACGTTTTGTTTGTCTTCAGACACCAGAGAAGAAGGGGGAGGTGGGGGAGATGGAGCCTCCTGTGGAGATCTCCAGTGAAGCCCCTGATTGCTCCACCTTAAATAGCAGGAGTGGAAGAGGAGGTGCAGAAGGAGGAGGTCTGTCAGCAGAACAGCCTTTCATCAAACTCAGCCAGGAGGAGTATGGAGAACACCATTCCTCCATCATGCACTGCAGGTCTGCATTCGACCAGTACACTTAAACCGCTCAATCTGGGTTAGGGACTACAATACCTCACACATTTACACGGTTAACTAAGCAACAGATTGAATACCATCTGAGGACGTGGACTGTAACTTTTGATGTCACATCAAATATAAGAACAAAACTTAAAACATTCATCTTTCTTTCTGTGATCTATCCCCACCTTTCAGGGTCGACTGCTCTGGTCGCCGGGTTGCCAGTTTGGATGTCGATGGAGTCATTAAGGTTAAGCTCCATTACTTATGTTTTAGGTTTATAAGTACCATACATCATAAAAAACATGCATATTGTAATTACTGTTTATAATAAATCAAACCACATCGACCTTCCTCCTCTCCTCTTCATCCTTAGGTGTGGTCGTTCAACCCCATCATGCAGACCAAAGCCACCATCATGTCAAAGTCTCCTCTGCTGTCTCTGGAGTGGGCCACCAAACCTGACAGACTGGTATGAACAAAAGACACAGGCTGACACATGAGCTTAAAGACACAATAACAGCTTTTTAAAACCGATAAAGGAAACAACATTTTTAACAAGACAAACATGACACCTGGATGAGCAACAAAAGATTGATTCAAATGAAATGTATAGAGTAAATGCCATGTAACAAAAAAAGAAGCATGACATAGGTTATAAACACTAAAGGTTAACAGTTATTCTATAGATGATTCTAATAGAGTTTGGATATTTGACATAGATGTAACTAGCTTGTATGTGACTTTCATCAACAAGTGTTCTTTAACATCATGGGCATTAACATTTTTCACACATATTTTGCGGACTCGCCTCCCATTTTGAGGAAAATTTAAGGTAATACTGGTTTTGCGGTTAGGGTTACCACTGCCACTGTGCTAGTGGTTGGTTAAGATGATTATAATACGTCTCCAGGACAAAAGCAAATGTGTGTGTGTGTGTGTGTGTTTTTATGTGTGGTCAGCTGTTACTCGGCAGCGGCGTCGGCTCAGTGCGGCTGTACGATACAGATGCCAAGAAGAATCTTTATGAGATGAACATCGACGAAACTCACCCACGGTAAACCTGCCTGTCTGTCTGATGTACTGAACTGTATGTAGAACTGTAACATGATGTATCTTGGAGGTAATACAAGTAGCCTAATAAGAACATTCAGCCTTTTGGAAATTACTCTGAAGGGTATAAAATGAGAAGATCTATATCGGTGTTATATTTAGTATGGTGCTGGTGACATAAATAACCTATCTTTGCATAAAGACTGAAAAAAGGTGGGAAAAGCTAGCCTGGTATTGTCAAAAATACATCTACCAACACCTTGAAGCATGGCTAATTAAAACAAACTTTTATTTAATAATTTATTTAACCTGCACCCAAACAGATGTTGCAAATGTAACAAGAGCCTACTGGCATGCTTGTACCTACTGCTATAGACGCAGGGATTTTTTTGTGCTAACTTATGTTATGCTAACGTACCTTAGTTTAGAGTGTTAGCATGCTAGCAAAGCATTCATTTTGAAGGTAAGATAATGCAAGACACTAAAACCCACAAATGTCTAACGGTTGGTGGAACTAGAGGAAAACTCATGCGGTCACTATTAGTAATTCATACTCTGTGACATGTCAGTCCTTCCTATTGATGTCAAGACAATTCAAAAATGACAGTTTGTGGTTTTAAGTTTAGTTACATTTAGTTACATACTGGAACTATTTATTGACAAGAACAACTAAATGGAAATCTACCGGAGACTTTATAAAAATTGGATAAAATCAACATTTTTATCTTTGCTTCTGTTTTTCAGTATCTTGTCTTTAGCTTGTAGCCCGAGCGGTTCGTCATTTGTCTGTTCGGCTGCAGCTTTGAGTCGATCTGGAGGTGCTGAATCTTCTCCTCGCCTTCATGTACCAGTGTCTGGACAGCTGCTGCTCTGGGACACCAAAACCGTCAAACAACAGGTAATTTACCAGTTAATTCAGTAATAGTTATTTCGCTAACAGCATTTAGCAGTGCCAGCAGTTAACTCCATCCACATTATTTGTCTTATGAAAACTTTCCAGCGCATTTCCTCGGCCATCTGCACATACAGGTGGTTGTGGTGACTGAAGCAATTACCGTATTTTCCGGATTATAAGACGCTACTTTTTCCCCATGCGTCTTATACAGAGGTGCGGCTTTTCTATTAATTTTTCTTCAGCCCACAGGGGGAATATAATATTATTACACCCTCACCCCGTCAAAATGGAAAACCCACGAAGAAATTCCTATGATGCAGCTTTTAGGTTGAATGCCATCGATCTGATTATCCGTGAAGGAAACAGAGCAGCTGCACGTCAGATTGCCGTTAATGAATCTATGATGAGACGGTATGTGATGAAGATTATCAACTCCGACACTGAAGAGGACGACTTCAGTACACAGAAGAAATTAAGTGACAGTGGTATGGTGTTCATTAGTTTTAGATGGTCAGGAGGAAGGTAAATAGTGACTTGTGGCTTTAGTTCATGGGAGAATGAAGCGACTTTAATAGTTGTGCAGTGTGCGGGAGGAAAAGGTGGCAGCCGCTGTCACCTTTTCCTCCCGCACACTGCACACCAAATCGCCAAATTTCCTCCCGCACACTGCACAATAATGATTTCAGTACGCAGGAGGAAGATGAATAAAACCATCAATGACTTTTCTGTTTTGTTTATCAGCACTTTTATTGCCGCGTTTGATGCTGCTTTTATTGCGGCACTGTTCGTAAACAACCAGTTCAGTATATGAATAAACACTTATGTATCGGGGTATGTATATATCGGTGACTTATAGTCCGGTGCGGTTTATATGTGACAAAATATATATTTCATTCAAATTTTAGTGGGTGCGCCTTATATTTAGGTGCGCTCTATAGTCCGGAAAATACGGTAAGTGTTTTATTTTGGTGACAAACCTGGTCTTCATGCGTCACAGGAAGCAGAGCAAAAAGTTCATACTGAAGTTCAACCTGTCAAAAACACAGTAAACTGTGTGTCACAGCAACTAGCATGTTGAGATCATGATGCTTACTGCTAAGCCATGCTAATATTAATGTGACCTTTAGCATGCTGGCATGATGAGCATTACATGCTAACACTAATATTGCAATGCACACTAATGTCATCGTTTTGCTTATTGTAGAGATAGTGTTAGCATGTGTAGCATTAGCTTTAATATATGTATTTTCTGTGGTTGTGGATTTCTGTCCGTCTCTCAGCTCCAGTTCTCTTTAGAACCTGAACCTGTAGCCATAAACTGCACAGCTTTCAACCACAACGGAAACCTGCTGGTGACGGGCGCTGCTGACGGAGTTATCAGACTGTTTGGTCAGTTTGATTTATTTTCATCATGGATGCATCTGTTAACTATTTGCTATTCATCTCCAGGATAATGACAGATGTCCTTCAAAGTTATTCTCAGCAAAGACTATTAAATCACTCCTGGGCATTTAAATACCTGCTGAACCAGTTTGGTATATTGCACAGTATAATGATGTGATGTGCAGTGATGTGTATTCACTATGTTCTACATGTATAAATGATTTTGGGACGTTTTCTGTAACATTTGTGTGTCTCTGCTGCAGATATGCAGCGCTATGAGAGCGCTATGAGCTGGAGAGCTCATGATGGAGAAGTTTACAGTGTGGAGTTTAGCTATGATGAAAACACCGTCTTCAGCATTGGAGAAGATGGCAAGGTGTGTATGTGTGTGGTTATTTTGAGGAAAACACACCATTGTGACTGAATGTCTACAGGTCCTAAAATGTCTTGTTAATCCAGACTTTTAAAATATCTTTAAATGTTGCAGAACATGTTAGATCTTCGGGAGAAAAAAAGCACTAAATTAAGTAAATTAACGTTTGTGTGTTCAGTTCATCCAGTGGAACATCCACCGGTGTGGGGTGAAGCAGTCGGAGCAGGCGTTACCTCAGGACGCCACCGGGCCCTTCGTCCTGTCAGGGTACAGCGGATACAAACAGGTACACAGTGTTACCATGGAAATAGCTGCTTCAGCTTTAGTTTATTTTACACAAACAAACCATGAAAACTGGTCACTAAAGCACTAGTAAAGCACAATAAGATCACAATCAGTGAATCAGTGAAGTCATAAATAAACTCAAGGACAACATAAAAAGATAGTCAACACTTTTCTTTGCAAGTTTTCATAAAGCAAGTCACAGAAAATAAATCCTGCTGATGGAAAAGTAGAAGTAAAATGAGTAAAAGAATGAAATAGATGACAGAAAATAAAACGACAGTTTGTGAAACCTGTTGTTCAGGTTCAGGTTCCTCGAGGTCGACTCTTCGCCTTCGACTCTGAAGGACAACACGTCCTGACCTGTTCCAGCTCCGGTGGACTCATATACAGAGTAAATCATCTTCATCTTTTTACTGGTTAAACCAACTTTTAACATCTGCTTTTCATTTTGTATAACACTTTTTTGTTGATTCCCCTTCAATGACTTCAACATCAATATTTTAATCTAAATTCTGTTTTATATTTTGATTCGCTAACATGTCCCCTCTTCCAGCTGACCAATGGGGAGCCGGCTCTGGAGAGCGTGCTGCCGCTGGGCGGGCACAAAGCACCCGTGGTGACAGTTGATTGGTGCTCGGCGGTGGACTGCGGGACGTGTCTGACCGCCTCCATGGACGGGAAGATCAAACTGAGCACGCTCCTGGCACAGAAGTCCTGATTGAGGACCTGACAGAAAACACCTCCTGAGGGGTCAAAGGTCATAAGATTCAGTTAAAAATAAACAGACTCAGTTAGCAATGGAGATTATTGGAATTTAACAAATATGACAAGAGTTTCGTGATGCAATACAAATACTGAAAACGAGCCAACCTATTGTAAATTCATAGCAACATTAAAATCCCACTGAAAGTTCAGTCTGATAGCAGGTGTCTGCTTTGTGTTTGTGGATTTATTTTAGGCCTGTAGGGGGCAGCGGTATTCTAGACTTATAGCTCTCATGTCACCTTAAAAGGTTCAATAGGTCAGCATGCTTCCACATTATTATCTCATTGCATACATGTCCACCTGATAAAAAACAACATTCACTCCTTTTAGCTTAGAACTCCGTAGAAAACACATCTGCCTCTTCAAGCTGCCAATTGCTCCGATTTATGGGGTTATTTGCTAGATCGATGAGAGCACTGAGACTGAACAATATATGTGCTGTAAAAGCAAAATTACGGGATTAAAATCAAGATAAGAGTATAGCGTATAAAATGTCATACGACACATCCTGCAGTGATAAATATAAAAATACAAGTTATCAGTCTCCAGCAATAAAATAGATTCTCCACCAGAATTATATACAGTAACTGACACTTTACAGGTGGTTGTAGAACAGCATTTAGAACATAATGTAGACATTATATTATTATTCTGATGGGGTTCTACTGACCCCTGAGATTATTATTTCTAAAATCTTAAATACTCTGCTGAAGGTCTCTATCATTTCAGTTTATAACAGTGCTTCCTCAGATGTGTTGCATTCCTAAAAAAACACATACTTATAGTACGTACTGTTGACCTTAAAGTACATATTGTTGCGTGCAGTATGGGACGTACTACTTCATTTGTTGTAATAATGTAATGAAAATATAATATGAACATAAATATTCACAGCCTTTGGCAGCAATTACGGCCTCAAGTCAGATTCCTCCAGAGACGTCCAATGGGATTCTAGTCTGGTCTCTGGCTGGGACACTCTAGGACATTCACAGAGTCGTCCTGAAGACACTCCTTCCATATCCTGACTGTGTGTTTAGAGTCGTTGTCCTGTTGAAAGACAAACCGTCGCTCCAGTCTGAGGTCAGGAGCTCTGGAGCTACGTGACATAGCTAATAACAATAGAATAGAGATTAAATTCATGTGGATTCGAGCACATATGTGTGTATAAAAATGAGCTTGGAGAGAAACAAGAAGAAGGAATTAAGGATGAGGTTTGGTTTGGAGAACAGGACGCATGCTACCGGTGGATGGGAGCATTATAGACTGTAGGAAATGGTGGAGCATGTCTTTTATAATATATGATCTCAATAGGAGACTTTAATGTAATAGTAACTGTTCTGATCCACACCAGCAGAAGGTGGCGGTAATGCGGCTAAAAGTTGTTTGTTAGCCGCCATTAAACAACAAAAGAAGAAGAAATAGAAGCAGCAGCAGGAGCCACAACAATAACAGTGAGCTAACAGTGAGCTAGCAGCGCTGGAGCTAAACCTCAGGAATGTCGCGTTTTTAGGTGGTCTATGTTCCAGTAACACAGACAGACCGCCCGCTTCGGCTAGCACAGACTGGAACAGGTGAAGTCAGGTGCCTTGTGGTGCTTAAACACAGCAACACGCTGCTGTTGTTGTGACGGTAGACGGTAGACGGTTAGCTTGTTGACTGTCCGGTTCCGTTTCATGTCACTGGGCTCCGGTCCCGCGTGCAGACATGGAGAGCTTGTACAAGCGGAAAATGTTCGCGTCCATGCGGAAAACCAAAGTGGACGCGTCCAAGAAGCGGCAGATCGGCCTGCCCGCCTCCATCCTGGACGACAGTGACGAAGGCTCCTTCTCCTCCTCATCCTCGTCCGGATCTCAGTCCGACTATGCGAGTTCCCCGGAGGAGGACAGCGCACTGGAGGACCGGGACCGGAGCGAGTCCGGAGCCACGTCCAGCGACGACAGCCGCTCTGTGTCCCGCAGGAAGCGCTCGTTCCTGGGAGGCGATGATAGCTCCTCGTCCTCAAGCTCCGAGGAGGAAGACGAGAAGGAGGAGAGGAGTCAGCCGAAAAGAATGGTGCAGCCCAGGAAGCGAAGCAGGTTGCAGCGGCAGGATGAGTCTGATTCGGACCATGCGGAGGAGAAGAGGAGGGAGGAAGCGGAGAAGGCGAAGAGGAGGCAGAGACACAACAAACTGCTGGCGCTGTCCCGGAGGATGAAGGCCCGGGTCCCGAGCCGGAGGAGGAGCCGCCTCAAGCAGGTACATCCCTGGACCCCCCCATCACATACACACTGTCCTCCAGTTTAAGACTGAAAATAGCCTGTTGAGGTCAAATAATTTAAAACTTTAAAGATGGTCTGCCATGATTGAGCTGCTCTTACAAAGATGAGTTTAAGCTACACCTGTCTGTCAGGTTTAAGGTTACAACATGTGTTTTTGTATTTTCAGGATGCGGGTGATGAGGAAGACTCTAAAGAAGCTGAGGATGAGGCCGGTGGAGATAAAGATGGAGACGGAGGGGAAAACGGCAGCAAGAAAGAGGCAGCAGAAGATGATGAAGGAGGGAGAGAGGAGGAGGAGGAAGAAGAAGAAGAAGAAGAAGAAGAGGGGGAGGAGGAAGAGAAGAAATAGTGGCGAACAGAAGAGTTTAGAAAAACACTTTTAACAGTCAGAAAAACTCTCTTGGTTTATACCGATTTATTTTATTTTTTTCTCTCTTGCGGCACTTAAAGTGGAAAACATAAAGGCTAAGAACTAGAGTTTCCATGGTGATATCTTGTTGCTATAGGAACGGACAGTGATGACATGCAACAAACTTTTGAGAGGATTTTCAGAGCCTCACCAACCCGTTACGACGCATCCTGCCAACGGAGTGGACCCTGAAATGCGACACGGCTTTAGAGAGGGAAGGATGGCTGATGGAGATCCTGCTGCAGCTTCAGTGTTTTATTAGTATATCTGCACCTGCTGATCCACTGACGTGTGTTAAGTCCATCGCACAAAATCCCAAAATCCCAGATGGCGATTTCAGACAAATGTCATGTCAGTGCTCTACAGGAAGATGATTTGACCGTTGCAGGTTTCATTAGCTGCAGCTGTTCTGATGCCTGTCATTTGAACCAAAGAAAACGACAGTCTTCAGGCTACAGCTGAGAAGCTGCTGCTAATGAAGAACAGTGAGGTGAGATAAAAAAGGTTCAATAAGGGATTCTTTAGTATTATACATTAATGAAGCCCAGGAACCCATCTCTATAAAATGCCACTGATTTGACCTTTAAGTTTGTTTACATGCACTTAAGTAACCACGTTACTCGGATAAACCAGGTTATACAGGTAGTTGGAAAACGCCTTTACATCTAGTTATAGTAATCTAATTACCAAATCCACGTATACATGCAGCAGGTCAGTAATTGTGTTTCTCCCCTACCCACAGCCTTATTTTGGAAGCACAGCTTTCTTATTTTAACTATATTAATGAGGTTTTGTTTTTTTTTGCAAATTAACGTGTCTTTGAGGACCCGTGTGTAGGATTTAATGGCACCTAGCAGTCTTGAAAGCCAGTGTTTGTCCATCCTGGGCCACCGTAGAAACATGGCGGGCTCAGTTGGAAGAGGACCCGCTCCCCGTGCAGATATAAAGGGCTCAATGTGAGATAATGAAAAAACACCATTGATTGACACACGTGATTGTACACTAATTAAAACATAATTATGAATATTATTCCATAAATTCTACACACTGCACCTTTAAGTCTTAAATGTTAAGTGTTTCAATTATTTTAAATATGAGAAATACTGTGTAAAACACGTCATGCACATACTTATTAAGGGTGTAAACGATACAATATCATTGATTCAACTCAGGCGGCTGCGATCGAGCTCTATCAGACGTTTAAATGAAGAACAATTTATTATTTTTAATTTAAAAAAAAAAAAGAATAAGAATTAACCACTCGCTGGTCATTATAACGTGCCACATTTCAGATGTGCCATGGGGATTTCAAAATAAAAGGCGTAACTTAAAGATGATGATATAAATCAATATTTTTACTTGACATCGACATATCGGATTGTTTAATTGAATCGATACGTATTGGTGTATCGTTACACCCCTAATGCTTATGTGTAAAAGCTGGTTCGAACCCTGGTTCTGAGTATACATGGCAGAGAAATCAGTGTTCTGCAGCAGAAAACTAGTTCCCTAATCGCCTGACCCCACTGTGGGAAACCAGATTACTGCAGAATGTCTTATGGAGTTTTCATTTGATAAACTTTTTTTTGTTTCTATCTTTTTAAATTCAAGTTAAGTTAAGAGTATAATCGCACATATTGTCACACTATTATTTTAAAGCGTTCTAAAAGTCGGCGATGAACTTGGATCTGTGCGAGGGCGTGTGCCAGCAGATCAGCAGGGACACTGCCACATCTGTTGGACGTGACTGTGTCCACTGTAACGGACAGGAGAGTCAACGACGTGTCCCAGGCAGCATTGCCGTAGGACAGAACAGCCAATCAGAGGGATCTTGGGGTTCTTGTTTTGTTCCAGACAGACTGCAGCAGAGCTCTCTGAATACAACGCGTGTGATTTCACAGCTCTGGATGGACAGTGACCGCTGAAGCTTCTGGGTACTGCAGTATTTAGAGACCTTAAACATACCCAGCTGACAGCACTCCCACCCCTTCACTTTCATTTACGTTGTGTTTGAATAAGAGATTACATTTGAACTCTGGTCCTGCAAACAAAATATATTTAATTTTACCTGTTGACATTACACACACACACACACAGATCTCACCGTTTAGATTGAAGTCAGCCACAAACCTTGTACATTTTCTTGTAAAGTAGCTTTTTAATTTGTCACAGTTTAAAGGCAGAGGTATGCTGTTGTAGTTTTTGTCCATCGTTTCTGAGTTACATTGTGAGGGGTTTGCTGCTTTTTCTCTGCTTTCGTGTTTTGCGTTTTGTCATGAACTTAATATCTTCGGTTTCTGTTGGTCACTGTGACTCTTGAGAAACTGTGATGGACATTTTCATTATTATTATTTATGATATTTTATATCCTAAACAATGAATTGAAAAAAAAAAAAAAAAAAAGTTTAAATGATCCAAAAAAATATATTTTTGAAATATTTTAACCTGTTGCATTGAGGAACTGCGCACAATTAATGTGTGCCCACTTTTGTTGCGATCTTCCAAATAATAATAATGATAACTGAATAACAGTGAAGTGTTTTTTTTTGACTTGATGTGCGATAAAGACAAGTGAGTTAGTGAGTGATATTCATTCTTGACCTTTGGGAACAGTATGTTGTGAAGGAAATCTGAGCTCAAAGATCCGCTATTAGCTTTTTCTCTCTGGCTTTTTTCAGCTTCATAGTTTAGTTATGGGATTATTTACATCCGACACCAAAGTATTAGTAGTGTAGTGAACGGCTGTGTGTCTCACACACTCATTTAATACAGTCGCTGAATGTAGATATTTTCCAGTAAAATGTTTGACAATAAGAGTCATTTTTCTGCTACATGTCAAATTCGAGATTCTGGACACTAAATGCAGTAAATAGACTTCAGTTTGTTTTGCACTCGCTGAGAATTTAATGCGATTTGGTCAGAAAGCTTCTGTAAATGTTAACATTATAAATGACAAAGATGTCCAGTGTTTCCTGTGTATAGAACTGATTTGTGTTTTGGACATCCCTCAATCCTTCCTTGCTTCCTTCTTTCCTCAGTATGTAATGGTGCGTTTAAGTGCAGTCATACAGATTAGGAAATAAAGTTCCCCTAATCAGAAGTTCAGATTTCAGAGGTTTTACAACCACACATACTGTATATCAGCCGGTGATGAACACGGCGGTAAAGAATGTCTTTCATTTCCAGAGTTTGTTGTCGAGCAGCAGCTTCAGTCTGCGGCTGCTCAAACTCAACATATGCAGTATTTAAGAGCTTTGTGGCCTTTTCTTCAACTACTGGGCTCATGTATGTTATATAATAATGATCACACATACATCATACTTATCATATCAGTGCTGTGTATTATTTTGTTTTCGGTTGTATTTCTGGTCTTTTGTTGCCGTGAAAGCTCTGCAGACCATCCTGCTCCCTGTTGTAAACACATCCATCACTAATAAAGTTTCTTTTTTTTTTTTTGACCAGTGAATTTTGTGCTCCTTCATGTTTGGGTGTGAAACTGAATGATATACAGAGCTGAGGCCTCAGGACAGTAACATTAGGTTTTTGATTCTGGGGGCTGTTTGTTATATTTTGAAAGCATTGTTAGGCCTGTATGAAGAAAAATAAATAAATAAATAAATCAAACAGAGTGGTTAAGTAAATTAATATCTTGTTCCCTCCACAATAATTCCATATTAAATGTTAAATTAAATCATTAAATATTTAAATGTAAAATGCCACATTTATCTTTAGTATGAATCTAACAAGAGCTTTAAACATTTTGTTAATGAATATGCAGCTGTAAAAATTTTAAGGTCTGTAATGAGGTTATTATTCCAAATGTATCTTTAATACATGTTAATACATCCCCTCCCGCCTGAAAGGGGATCTTCCAGTATCATCCCGTATGTACCGTGAGATAAACAATCTCTGTCTGCCCCCTGGTGGACAGACTGAGACTTCACAGGAAGGGACGGCGAGCGAACTCAACTTCTGCCAATCAGAACAGAAAACGTAGGTCACGTGATAGCAACGTGACTCTGTTTCAGCCGCCATCATTGATAGTGGCAGTGAAGCCTGTGTGGAGGAAATGGAGGAATAGCAGCGGAGCTCAGTGGACTATTAGTCCGCGTGTCAGTGAGTGTTGTCCGGGGCAGCAGCCATGGTGCAGACGTGCTCAGCGTACGGCTGTAAGAACCGCTACCACAAAGACAAAGAAATCTCCTTCCACAAGTAAGTCCTCTGAAACTGCGTGTTGACTAATTAGCATTAGCTGTCCCAAACGTGGCGGATAAGCACTGTGTTGTGCCTTATTGTACCGTGGCGGCTGTCACCCACCAGCCTTCGTTTACTAAACAGCGTTTTTAAAGCTGTTTAGCTCGTAGTCAGCAGTAAATGGGCGTTAGAACCTGACATTACACATCTGATGTCTATAGATTTCACCCCTAAATTCGGGTGACAAGACAACTTACCAAGTATTGCTTTTACTGTAATAAACTGAAAGTCTTTTATCAAGTTCGCCCCCCACTCCCTCGGTGTCCTTCCGCCAAATCAACACGTTAACTAGCGTCGTGCTTATAGTGGCGATATCTAAACCTTCATGCTTAGGTGTCGTTAAAACTTAATTTAATCACAGTTTCGTAGAATTGTGTATGCCGAATTTACCCGGACATTATACATGTTGTTAGAAAAAAAAACTCGTTTTCTATTTAACAGCATGTTTGTGTTATCCAGAAGTCCAGAAATGCTAAAGTCCATTAATTCTGATCGGAGTTCAGTTCTGGGTGTATCAGCGCTTGTTGGCTGTCAAGCTCATATTAGCCCAAAGTGTCTTTTGCTGGAACAGAGTAAACATGTGGAGACCCGTGTGAGACAAGTTACAGCACACTCCCAAGTCTACTAATAACACAAGTTACACAGCAATACATATTCAGTTAACTCTTTAACTGTCAGTGTGAGAGGCTCAATCTAGTAGAATCTGTTGTTGAAAAGTGTATGTGTGTGTATGTATGTATGTATGTATGTATATGAATCATACAAAATGAATCCCACTGATGGGGGGAAAAACAACTTTAGAAGATTTCTTTATTTCACATATTGATTTCTTCTCTGATTTTCAAGGTTTCCCCTGGCACGTCCAGATGTTTGTGGTAAATGGGTGGCGGCGATGAGAAGGAATAACTTCAAGCCGACAAAGTACAGCAACATCTGCTCGCAGCACTTCACCAAAGACTGCTTCAAGAGAGAGTGCAACAACCGAGTGCTGAAGGAGAACGCTGTGCCGTCACTCTTCACGTTCAACCTCAGCATCAAGGTGAAGCAGACCGCTCCACACACTGAGTCCTGACTCAAAGCACCCTCACGCCCAATGTTCACTTGAATTTTACAGGAATTAGCCAACCTCCTCCCTTCATAATTAATGTCACACAGAAACAAAAAACCACGACAGCGCTTTTAACACAGAAAACACACCGAACAGTTGTAGCATTTATCTGATCCCTGATTAGTTAAACCGGATAAATCAATCAGTCTAACTGCAAAAGCCAAGTGCAGGTAAAGTCATAGTCACGTCAAAATAAAATTCAATGGTAATCACTACAAAATAATACAGAAACATGTTAATTTAAGGGTTTTTATAACTCCACTTAGAACAACCTGTGCAGCTGCATCCATCTCATTTCTGCAGCAGCAGCAGCAGCAGCAAGACATTAGTCCTGAATACAAAGCAGTGATTGGTCGATTGTTTCGACAAACACAGAATTGAATGCAAACTCCAAACTCTCCAAATTGTGCTCAACTGATGTTTTTAAATGGCCTTTTTAAACTGTGTTTCAGTGAGTTTCAGAACATGAGCAGAGCTGGATTTTAGCAGAATTAAATAATACACACTTTTACAAAAAATATAACAACACAATGCTGGCCTCATATCAGTTCCAGCTCCAGTTCTAAGTCTTACCAACATCTAAAACATTCAAATCAATCCTTGACTTGTGTTATTGAGACTTAATCAGCATCAGAGCTCTTCTGTCTGACAGGCAGAGTCCCTGGAGGACCCCTTCCCCTCAGAGATCCACTTCCCTCTCTCTCTGCCTTTGACCTCTGACCCAGTAGTGGTGGTAGAGGAGGAGGAGGAGGTGTCTGAGCCCGGGAGGAGCCTGCACGACACCCGTTGTGATACGGCGTCAGTCTCCTGCGACCACAACTACACGGCGGAGGACTCTGCACGGCAGAAGAAGCGCATTGAGCAGCTGGAGGAGCAGCTGGAGAGTCTGAGGAAGAAGCTGAAGACGACGCAGCAGAAGTGTCGGCGGCAGGAGAGGCAGCTCAAGAGGCTGAAGGCGGCCTGCGAGACGCCCAGGACTGTCCGTGAGCCGCAGGCAGCATTCGGCGAGGGGTACGTGATTTTACCAAAACACATCTACCACACACTGAAAGGCATCGAGTAACGAGGACAGACAGGTGTGACCAAATCTCAGATCTGTCAACAGCAGCCAGGACTGTTGAAGAGCTACCGAGCAAGGCGGCGAACCCCGAGCTGAGAGCTGAAGGCCTCACGTGTTCCGGTAAAACTTCACTTTAAGTTGGTGGAGCCAGCAAACCCCAACATATATAATTTTCTTTTTGTGTTTCCACTATGGGGCTGCAGTGAAATGACTCAAAGTGACCTCACTATAAATGGATAGTTCAACATTTTGGTTTTAGTGGGACTTTTGCCGAGCAGCAGCCGGGTGCAGTGCTCGGCAACCAGGGGATAAGCAGTTGTTCCTTAACGAGTACTTCCATTTCTGTTTAAATTAAACAAAAGAGATAAAACGTTACAATTAGTGAGCATTATAGTTTGTTGGTAGATGTATTTGTGGCTAGCTGTTTCCCCCTGCGTCCGGTCTTTGTGCTAAGCTAGGCTAACCACGTCCTGACTCCGGCTCTGCCCTTAAGACACGGACATGAGAACAATATCAGACAGAAAGCAAACGAGTATTTACCAAAATGTTGAACCTTCAAGGATCCTGATGTTGAATTTGGGGATTCAATAGAAAATATAAACAACAAGACTTGTGTCTTTAACCTCTTTAGGATTATTTTTTCCTAAAGAGAAGGAAAACCTCAAACCAAGGATTTAAAAAAAAATTCTGTTTGTGTTTAACAAATGATACATTTGTAATGCAACTAAACACAACTTTATATAAAAATGATCATGAACAAATTGTTCTGTGTATTTTTGTGTGTGTGTGTGTGTGTTAGATATACACTGTATGCGTAACTATTCCTCATCAGTAGTAGAGGGCTGTCATATCTTCGGTTGGAATTTCCTCTGTGGAAAATGCCCTTATTGGACAGTCAACAGCGACTCTGCAGTTATGTGCTCTGATAATTCACCTACCAAGACACTGACTCACAAGTCACTGAGGTAAGAAGCCTTTATTATAATAGTGGCTAATAGGATTTAAAAACAAGACCAAGAGAAATCTGCTAAAATCTGGTAGCGACATAGTGTTGAATGTATTAATAATATTAATACTTTTTAATTTGTAGAGCACTTTTCAAGGTACTCGCACCTTTTTTAAAAGCAGAGGGTAGCACACAGCATTGAATGAAGAATCGAGTTGAGATGTGATGACTGCTGTATCTCCACCATCCAACACTTAAGGGGGGGGGGGGGCTTAGTTTGAGTTTGACAAATCGAATGGGAAATTAGCAACGCTTTCAAGTTGATATGGCGACATTATCATTCATTTGGAGTCATGTTTGTGTCCACCTGGTGAATGTAAGTCCAGTGTTCACTCTGTCAGCTCTGTTTCTGCTCTCTACCCTTTAACATACAATGTAACAGTGATTTATTCTTTATATAGCTGCATTAAGCAGAGATGATCAGGCATGGTTTGTATTGTTTTAATTGTCATTGTTTATTTTTATGTATTTTCTCATGCATTTATCTTTCCCTTTTTTTTCTAATAAGATAAGTCTGCATTCAGATTTTTGAGAGGAAGGACGTACGGATGTGATTTCCTTCCACGTTTCCATTTTTCCACTGAAGATGAGTTAAAAACGGCACAAGAAAATTTTAACAATATTTTCTCTATTGTCTCACTGAGTCTGAACCGTGACTCTACTGGTTGTTATTAAAATGATTTTGTTTATTTATTTAGTTATTTAATTTTAATCCAACTCATGAAACCACACAACCTTTTCACTGGTAGAGGGGGGAAAAAACCCAGCAGAGATACTTGTGTCCAGCAGGTGGTGCTACAGACTGTCAGTAAATCATCCTCATCATGTCAGTGCACCAACAGGTCAGTAGAAAGTGTGTCCACCTTAATAAAATACCAACATGCAGCACACTTGACACACTCTAAATATTCACTTAACTTTGAATATTGCTATGACGCTACGGTGAATAACCTCTGGAAGAAGGTGGAGATGAAAACAAATAAAACAATAAAGAAATGTTTATTCTGTCCCATGCTCTCATATTGTGTCTGTAATGAACACTACAGCTTCTAGAGGACGCTAGCGGGACTTTAGTCTCTGATGTTTGGTTTGGACAGCACACTTGACCTCCACGGCGACCTCGACCCTCCTCAGGTGAGCAGACCTGTGTCTGATCCAGGTGGACGTGTTTAGTTTAAACACCGCCGGCTGCAGCGCCGCTCTCCGGAGCAGCATCAAGGTCGTCCTGTCTGAACTGTGGTGCTCCTCAGGCTCCAGCCTGACCACTCTGATTAAACAACACCTGGATGACCTGCTGCTCCCAGCATGCTCTGCTGCTGCCGACACCCACCCGCCTTTTATATGCTCTCTATATGGAGAACTTAATTTGATTTATTATGATTGGTTACGTGATATGTAGCAGAGACTCAACTGAATCATTTTTCTGCTGTCTTCAAACTTATATAAACAAATCTGTTTAATATTTCATACTTGACATTAAACACATTTGAATATTTAGTTTAACATAATGTGTGTTACCAAATAACATTCCCGAAAATAACAACCATACAGCTTGAAATACATAAATCTACTAAAACCCCCAAACTAAACAAATATCAGTATGAATAAAAATAAAAAAACGACAAGATAAATAATAAATTTTACTTTGACATTCACAAAAGCAGGTAATAAAGAAATATATAGTTTTATACTAATATGTATATTTATTTATACATATATATATATATATACACACACACACAACATATGGTGTAAATATATAGTCAATAATTGCTTATTATGGAGATTCCAAAAGTTACTGTACCAAAAACATGTCTACAGTGATGCACTTCTGGATTTAAATATTTCATTCAGTCATATATCTTCAACAGAGAACAAGATCATACCCATAAAATACTTATTTTATTGATATTAAAGTCAATACATGTTGACACGCGTGACTTTATATTCCACATAAATACACGAGCAAAACAAATGTTACTTTGATTTAATACATGTGAAGAACAGCTAATGGCTCAAATTACACTGCATGTCCATTGTGTGACGATACCATATATATGGTATTCAATATGAACTCTATGTTCATATATGACCCAATGAGATTTTAGTATGACACAGTCGGACAGTGATGTGGAAGTAAGACCACTTAACGCCACTTAAGCATACGGTTCGCGGGGGGGAGTCGGGGTTCCACAGGGTAAAGATGAACAGTGTGCACGCAGCAGATCTCTCCTTCCATCAGATCTTTTCCTTCTGTTCAGACTCTGCTCATGGAAATGTGCTACTGATGAATCTGTTCATCCTCTGACCCAGATAGAGCTTACCGAGCTTCACTTTTAATTCTCTTCAGTCTGGACTCTCAGCATTCAGCCTGGAGCACAGAGCCGAGAACACCCAGTAAATGGAGGTTAGCGGGACGAACAAGATGATGATGATGATGATGTGTATATATGTATAAATATAAACATTGTCATGAATCTAAAATCTGCCCGGCAGCGTCTATAAGATCTATAACACTGTCTGATCTCTCTGCCAATAATCTGCTGTTTCCTCAAAAACAATATAAAAAAAAAACCGCCTTGGGGAAGCAAAATGAGCGGGGGAGGAAGATAAATGAATGAATGTTGTCCGTTGAAGCTCTAGAAGTGCTTCATTTGTACACTTGAATCAGTAAAACATTCTCTAGAATTTGTGCACACTAACTAATAATTAATGCTCCAGAAGTGCTTCGTTTCTACAGCGGAATTACTTAATTAGTCGTATAGCAATTACACATAGATGAGGTTTCAAAGGTTTCACTTTCTCAAACATCTACTGACAGCACAAACGTTCACAGACACTCATGGTCCCCAGAGGATGAATCCTGGTGATCCCCTGACGTTTTCCTCCGGCGTCACCATGAGGTCGGCGTTTTTTTTTGGTTTTGAGCGAAATATCTCCACAACCATTGAATGAATTGTCATGCGGTTTGACACAGACACCCCTCAGGATGAATTTGGAATAACTTTGATGATCCCTTTACATTTCTCCTTTCCCAGACACTCACAGCCTTCAGATCCGTACTGAATGGATGTGAAGGCAGTGAAGGAAAATGACTAAGAGGTGGTGTGAGATGTGCAGGAGAGGAGGAGGAGGAGGAGGAGGAGGATGAGGAGGAATGTGTGACTTCATGCTGCTGTTTGTCTTTCAGGGGATACATGCGTTTCAATTTTCTGCCAAAACTCCTAAAAGTTCATCAAAGATTGACACAGAAACCTAATATAACCTTGTGTGATTTTGATCAGGACCAGCATCCTTCAATGTTTGTGAATGTCTGATTTTTCCTCCACTCTGTTTCTAGTGTCAGATCTACAACTCTTTAAGTGTGCAGGATTGATGTTTTATTACAGATGCTCAAATACCTCACTGTATCCTATGTAATACATCATGAAATATGCAAATTATGGGATTAAAAATCAAGTTCCACCCAAAATATATACACAAATAATCCCAAAAAGATGTTTTATTTTCTAGTGTAGAGGAATAAGAGTCTTTACATATTTTCTAACATTTTATAGACTAAACGATTGACTGAAAATAACCATTGTTGCCTTACACCTAATTATAATCAATAATTTGACATGATGAAACAGTATGTTCATTCAACCACTGTTTCATAAACAGTAAGTTTTATTCTGAAATCAATTTAAATAACACCCAAACAATCAAAACGTGTTGACAACATATAGGGCTGCGTCTCCACTAGACCGTGTAGACTCGTCATTAAACAGCCCGGCTCAAGAATGAACTCTGAGTCTGGCATCCGTTCTCATGATGCATTCTTGGACGGCATCCTCTAAATCTGGAAACTGACAGAATTCCAACAAAGAGACTGAAGAAACTGATCAGGAATTTAGTTTAGAGTTTAGAAATGAATGTGTCCCTGCTCAATCTTAAACCTCCGCTAACAAATACGTCACAGCTCATTTCTAGTCCTGTTTGGACAATAAATTCTACTGCAAGAGGAAAAAAGCAGAAGAATGATGATGTTCAGTGTGTGTCAGAGATTATTCATCTGCTCAGTCGTGTTATTGTGTCTGAGATTCTGTCTGTCGGCGTCACCATGACGCACACAGGGTGGAGACCATGTGACATCACTCCTCTGGGGTTAAAGGGCGTCACACTGTGACACACTGTAACCAGAACAACGCGGTTTCACTTGTGTGTGTGTGTGTGTGTGTGTCTGTAGGTCAGCGTTAACACAGCAGAGGTGTGTGATGTTGGTTTGAGTCACGTCTGACAGTTTAATTGCTTCCTGATGTCATGAGAAAGTTTGTAAGGAAACAGGCAGCAGGCAGTCTCTGGACTGAATATCTCACAACACACTGCTTCAAGACCCGTCAGTCATCTTCACACATAAATTACAACTGAAATTCAATTTCATATGAAAACGTCAGTCATAAGTGATGCGTTTATAAAACAGAGATTTTTTTTTCTTGGTCTACTACAGCGTACATATCTGCTCTGTAAATCAGTGTCAGGCCGGAACTCAATCAGGACTCAGGAGCTGAGGTGTCAGTGAGCTGATTTATTTGGCAGATCAACAAAAGACACTCCTAAAGAGGAAAAACTCTACTAATACACAAAAACTAAAAAAATCACTCTCAAAGAGAAAAATCAAAAGGCTATAAAACTATAATTTAACTAATACTAATACAACAATGAAACAAAAGCTTGAAAAAAAAAAAAGGCTGGAAAAAAACTTGACTGTAGGTTAGAAACGGCTTGGGTGACCGAACATGAGGCGAAACACTTTGGCACAGGACGAAGGGAGACATGGGAAACAGGTGGAGACAATCAGCAATCACAGCAACAGGTGACACACGTAGGAAGGGAACGTGATCTGAAAGGAGAGGATGGGTAAATTTCAAAATAAAACAGGAAGTCACCAGACACACAACACAAAAACACCATCATATCAATAAATAGTGAATCACTTTTCCTGTGTACTCCTTTGAGAAATGAATTTGATACCAAAAAGTAGAATTTTATACTAGTTTTGCATTAATTCGCACCGTTAGTTATCCATCCAAAGCATGTGCTTGTAGCTGTTTACTTTGTCTCCTCTCTGTGTGGTAGCCCACCAGCTACTGTCAATCGAATACACACACCGACATGCCCTCCCAGCCGGCTGAGACAAAAAGGACATTTAAAAAACAAACAAAAAAACATTTAACTTACCTTAAACACGAATCAGAAGCTCCTTCTCAACCCATCAGCTGATCTGCTTAATGTGGATTTGCAGGATTCTGAAGTCCCAGAGTCACCTACTGACTTCCAAACTTTTCGACAATCTTGGTTACACTCAGCAGTTCGTATTCCAACTCCAACAAGGTTGAACCATGACCTTCCAGCGTGGCCTTCGCCTTTCAGCAGCTTCAGTGGACGATCTTGTCTGCGGCACCACAGCCTGAATCCACCCCTTCAACACTGTCTCTCAGCTTCAAACATATACGAATGGACGGTTACTTGCCAGTCAGAAAAACATCCCTTTCCACCACTCAACAACTTGACAATAAAGCAAGATTTTTCCAATTGTTCACTGTCCCCCTCCAAGCTTCCCAAGCACTTGCGGGGTCCCAGCATCGCGTCCATCAATCATGAGTATGAGGGGTGTGGGCGTGTGTGTTCTCTCCCCCTCCACCCCTGCTGCTCATTCTAAAATCTGCTCACCTTCATCGTTCATCAAACCATCACTGTTCTACCACAAGAACACTGCAGACAGTCGGTCCCTGCCGGATCATCATGCTGTTCGTGGTTTGTCAACATACACGCTTCCATCTCAAATACCAGTAAATTTACCTGCTTGCTTTGCATGTACAGTAGTTTGTCTACTTTGTCCGCCTGCCAGTCACTTCTCATATGTGGGAATCCAGATTACTCCTCCTCACCTCAGCCCTTATAGCAGCGAGCCTTCATCTCACCATTTCCGCCTGTCTCTACAATAAAGGATTTAATTAATGTTAATTTATCTTAATTAATATTGTAAATTCATCTTACCTACTGGTCCATTGTTTGCACTTGGGTTCAATTCACATTATGCAGTTCTCGTGGAGGCTCCTCCTGGTTTCAGCCAAGCACAAGTTCATCATCCGAGCCTCCCACATTCCAGACCACAGTTGCTGACTCACTATCTTGCTTCTCATTTCCTAAAATTCAGACTATCGGCACCAGCCTCTGACAAATGAAACAAAAAACATTAGATAGATAGATAGATAGATAGATAGATAGATAGATAGATATACTTTATTAATCCCAAAAACTGGGAAATTAGAGTGTAACAGCAGCATAACACAAATACAACACAATGAAATAAAAAGAACAACCAACAATTAAGATAATAATTAATAATTAAATAAGAATAAGATAATTAAATAAGAATAAGATAATTAAATAAGAATAAGAAATTAAGATAATAATTACATAAGAATAAGTAAAATTAAACTTATTCACTTAAGAACTCGTTCAATCTTACATATTTGTGTGAGGTGAAAGTACCTGGCTTTTACTCACTTAATAACTGTTAATCAGCCCTGCTCATCAGCCTGGAGGAGACTTACTTGTTGGTGGGCTTAGTTGCATGAACTGCCTGCTTCAGGTCCTTCCACAGCATTTCTATAGGATTAAGGTGTGTGTGTGTGTGTGTGTGTGTGTGTGTCAACCTAAGCCTTCTGGCTAATAATAATCTGAAGGTACAGACAGTGTAACAAATCAATGCAGAATGTATGTCAACAGCACACACACACACACACACACACACACACACTGTGTCAGTCAGTCAGTTGTTTGGGATTTGTCAGGTTTTATTCAGGGACATTAATCTGCTAAAAGACAAGCTGCACAAACTGACAACACAGAGTTTGCAGTAAGTGAAAGTTAGTTCGGTTATATTATATTTCTAACCTGGTCAGGTAACAGTTTAAGTCCTGACCAATCAGAAGACTTCTGAGCTGTGTATCATCACAGGTGAACAGATGCAGTTCCTCTACTGTCCACTACTAAGAAAACTGACTGTATAGAATTGTATTGAAGTGTGTAGAAAACTCCCCAACTTCTCTCCACATTCATGCTGTTTTTGCTGCAGTTCAGCAGGTAGCTTACCTCATTCTGATGCGAGTCTGAGGCAGATTTTCACAATCTCAGGTTCAGGGTCCTGGTGTTCTGCGTGCTGGTTCACAGATCCATCGTTACTGTTAGTAGTAACACCTGTGCTTTTACAGGTGTTACTACTACACCTTCAAATCTCATATTTAAGCTTAAAAAGGAGTGTGTTTGTCCGGGCTGACAGGTGTCTCAGCCAATATCACAATCTTTCTCTAACTTAAACCAAAGTGCTTTCTAAAGTATGACTTACTCCATGCTTCTGAATGTCTCTGATCTACTTTGAAATCAGACTTAAGAAATATAAAATAGTGTGACTCTGTTTTTACAGCGTGTAAACGATGTGGAGTTCAAGTGTAAAACATGTAAAAGATGTGGTCTAGTCCTTTAAAATCTCTTTCAGCTCTATATTGTTTTTGTTTCCTTCTGAAGTTTTACTGAAGCGACGTCGTAAATTTTGTTGATTTGACCTCATTAATGAATCTCGATGTGCAGTGATGATGAGCAGCTGGTTGTTTTGGGCATTTGGCCTGACGTTTTTATCTAAATATCATTTTCAACCTTGACTGACTAATCGCAGCTCAGTGGGCCGAGCCGCCCGTGATGACCTTTGACCTCCAGAACAAAACATTATAATACTTTATGTGAAAGACAAATAAAACATGAAATTTATATATATATATATATATATATATATATATATATATATTACTTTATACTTTATGTATACACAAAGTAGAGACTTAAATGAAACAATCCCAAAGTGAACTTATATTAAAAGCATTAAAAAGCATAAAACCATGTTGTTAGACATGACTAGAAATTAAAATATGGAAATAAAAAAAACCACAGAACTGAAAGCTGCTGTTGATTCTGACTTCCAGTTTGAAGATGAAACATGTGAGACGTTATTATTTTTAGACGGGCTGCGACCACGACTCTAGATGAAATTAGCTTATGGCTCCGTGAATGTGCACCCCCCCTACACACACACACACACACACACACACACACAGAGTCAGCTCCGCACCGCTGGCCTCGTCCTGAACGTGGCTCTGATCAGATCTGATCAGTTTCCGCTCAGCTTGCTCTCTCACAACGTGAACACAAAGAGGCAGCAGCATACATTTCCTTGCTGTGTTTTTTCTGTAATTTCATGCAGCAGAGCAGCTGCAGGGCCTTTTCCTCCATCGTCCGTCTGTCCGACCACGCTGAGCAGGTCGCGAGACCAACGTCAAGAGATTTACCAAAACCAACCTCGAGCCAACCCCGCACTGACATCCCAGAATAACTGAAATAAATAGTGCATTAAAATCCCATGACCTGGACAAATATTGAACTTTCTAAAGACCGTTTAGCTGCTGAAGACCTGATGTGTTTTTGCACCCAGACTGTCAGAAATCAGATTTGATGATCAAAAACTTGAGTTTTATCTTCTGTAACTTTAGTTTTTGTCTTTTCCAGAGAAATAAGATTGAACACTTGACTTTTTTAAAATGAAGCTGCACTATAAGACTACAGTTGTAGAGTCGAAATCGCTTCCCTGATGCTTCATCATTTCTAAGACAGGTAGATAGACCCAGCCGTTGAAATCCTGATGTCACACCAATGTCATTAAAGTTTACATTGCAGTCGTGTGAGAGTCATCAGAGTCACATGACTTGAGGCACAGTCGCACCAGCATTTTAAAAAGGGTGAAGTCAGTGGATTCACTTGCAGGAAGTAATACATTTGACAAATCTTCTAACGTTGAGATTAAAGGACAGAGTCACAGTTTTTCATTATGGAATGGGTGGCACCACCTTTCTCTTCTCAAACAATCACACACACACACACACACACACACACACACACACACACACGCCCCTTGTATACAGACATCATTATGCAGACAGTACACTGAACCAAACAAAGCCAGCATAATGTCTCATAGGGGACTAGAATCATATAGAGTTTTTAGTCTTTTTGTTCCTATACTTCCACCACAGCTCAATCTGATGCTAAACAGACTGTAAATGTGTCAGATATCCACCTGATATGACTAACTCACACTGATGAAGACTCATAGAAGCTTCAGATAAAATGACTGTGGACACACTGTGGATTTTAACCGCCATCACTTACATTAAAGCATCTTTTAACAGCCGGTATGAACAGGAGGAATGATAACAGAGAGGAAAACCTCGTTCACTGTGCAACTGGCACGTTATTTTGAGACAGAAAAATTGCGAACCTGCCCTTTAACTTTCATGAACTTCGACAACCATTGACCAATAGCGAGCCAGACACTGGCGGTGATGGACGCTGGTGATTCTGATGAGACGGGTGACGCCGATGAAGTTAAAGAGTGATGAAGTGATGATTCTGCAAAGAAGTTGGACGGACACACATAACAGCAGCTTGAGCACACTACGTTATTTAAAAGCACAGCAGCGTGATGATAGGCTGACACTGAGGGTGTGCCGCCCTGCTATTGGATAGATGTGACCGTAAGGGATGAGAGATAGTACACCTAAGCCTTCCTTGACTGAAGTTACGCTAGAACAATCTTATATTGTTTTCTTTTTTGACATATTTCGGTTAGTTGGATGATAACCACCTGCTGTAGAAGGAGGTGGAGTTTCCTTTGAGAAAAGCATGAAGCTTGCAAGATGTCTGTATGGAACTTGGCATCAGCATCGACTGCAAAGTTTACACAGACACACGGATGATCAGAGCTCCGGTCAGGGAGTCAGGATGCAACGAGTTACACCACACGATGGTGCACGAGTGAGCTCACATAACACCTGTGCAGGTGTGCAGGGCCTTTAAAGAAGTTCTAATGGTACGACACCATAACCCCCCAAAATAACCTGGTGGGCCTTTCTGCCTTCTCGCTGTAGGGCTCCTCTGTAGTATTCATGGTGGTTCTACCTCTTTACTTTCCTTGTGTTGCATCCCCACAGGAGTTTCCAGCCGGTGTTTGGCTCGGCTGCGTGGATTTATTTAGTGTCTGCAGATTGATCACACTGGTTTGTATTTAACCTACTTAGGCAGAGAGCGAGCGCACTAAGCTGAGCCCCCTGCAGGATTTAACATTTCCAACTGTCAGGACGAATTAACCGGCACTAATACCGCTTTCATCCCTCGCTGGGTTCCTTCAGCGGAGTGACTCACGGCTCTGTAACGCCGAGCTGGAGGATGTTGGACCATTTCTGAGAGTGATTCTTTTAAACATCCATGTTGATTAGACTCTGATCTGCTCCCAAGGGCTTCGAGAAGAAAACGCACACACACGTGCACACACACACACACACACACACACACACCAGTGTTTTTGGTTTTTATAAAACAATAATTTAAGAAAAGATCATTAATCTGAAGTTTACAACTTCATTGTTTTCAATGACAGGATCCAATTATTGAATTATTGTTTTCTCAAACACGTTTGATCATTTAAAAAAGCGCATCCTGATCATGACGACATCAACCACGTGCCGAGCGGCCGAAGTCCCATCAAATAAGATTAGACGAGATCTATATCTTGTGTGAGCAAGACATCGAGTGGGTGCGATATTATTTTATTTGCACAACATATTAGATGATCGAGTGTGCAAAATATCGTGCTCACCAACTCTCATGCTGTGATTGACCTGAGAATGGAGAGAACAGCTTTGTGCACTGTTTACACTGTATTTAAATGATATCACGCCACAGATTAGACTATTAGATACACATCTTGTCCGTCTGGTTTTAGACCCTCAACTCATGAGATACTATCCTGTGTTTGCAAGATATTGACTTTATGTGTTAGATCCATCGTCTGACATGGACATAATAAATATCTTGTGTGCATGAGCTCATAATAATAATAAGTTTTCTTATACACAAGAAAAAAAAATCATATAGTGGAACTTTGAGGGCTCTGGACCATGTGAGTGCTAAAACGTTTATTTCAACCTAGTTCTGATAGAAATCAGTGTTGTTCTGCCTTAGAGTTTTGAAAAATGTACGACTTTAAAGCTGCTATAGTCAACATTTTTCTAAAAACAATAGATCAAATTGCTATGTGTAATGTGAAAGGGGATTATCACGTGACCCTGCAGCTCCCCTGAGCTCATACGGAGCTGTACGCTGTCTCTCACTGGTCTGATGTTGCTCCATGTTTGCTGGATGTGGAAACAGGTAACTGTTCACTAACACATGCGCCAGTTCATAATGTGTCCCCCCGTTCCCCTCAAATAGCTGAAACATCAGTCGTAGCAGGTTTTCAGAACTCAAATTACAAACATGGTTTTTGAAGTTTATGACTCCAGTAAGAAATAAAAAAGATGGATATCAGTTCCGTCTTTGCACATCCAGTACGGAGATAGATCAGGCACGTGTTTAGCCTAGCTTTATCAAAAGATTTGCATTCTATTTTCGTAAATGAAAAAGGAGATTTGATCCTCGAAAAAACAAACGGATCCAACTTCGCCGTCACTTTTTATAGTCGCAGATTAATTCATCAGATTTATGTGAAACAAAGGCCTGTTTTAATTTAAATCACTAAAAAGATGTTTGAGATGCTGAATATGTATGAGGACAAAATGAAAAGGATTGAGCGCGGAGTATTTCTGTCTTTTGCATCTTTCAGGATCACATCTAAATACCATCAGTCTGTTCTTTATGCTGTTTCTGTCTTGTACCTTACTGTTTTTTTTCTGTTGTTTTCTCTGGAGGATTAAAGGCTACAGTTTCCTTTCTCCCCCCAAACGGCCAGAGGCATGCAAAGAGGGGAAAATATTAAGATTAAAAAGCAAAAATTAAACATTAAAAGCTAGTTTAATTACAGAGACATGCAGACCCCCACCACCACCAACAACAACAACACCGTCCCCTTTATTTTCATCAAACTGTGTACATTTTAAATAAGCTCCTCTCTCTCTCTCTTCCAAATCCAAGAGAGAGAAAAAAACCACCTCCATGAATTATAGATGAGCGTGAAGAGGATTAATTATAGCGCAGTAAAACCTGTAGCTAATGTGCTGCGTTCAGACTGACACTAATGCTGATGACAGACAGACACAAAGCTCATACATGTATCTCTGTTGTCTCTGCAGGGATTCCGTCTTATCTGACTGACCTTCATCAACATTACATTTTATGATTAGACTTTATGTGCATCAGCGTCTCTACTTATATATATATATATATATATGTATATATATATATATACCCACACAGAGACTCTGTTGAACTAAAATGACCCTTGAGATATTATTATTCATTTCAACCTGCATGTTTCTGTTGTCACTCTTGTCTGACTGTCCCAACTTTTTGTGTTCATTTGTTTTCACAATTAAAACATATTTTTGTCGTCTATTTGGAGTGAAGACGTGGAACTACGGGGTGGTTGAAGTGTGCAGATGCCGAGTCAAAAGAGTTCGATGCACAGTGGCGGTGTAGATGGGGGAACAGCAGGGAGAGGGAGGGGTGGATAACAAATGAATCTCAGTCTATGGTGTAGAATCCAAATATTGTTGTGGTGATCATTTTTTTCAGCACTTTGTTTGACACTATGAATTTTGAATTTGGACAGATTAATATTTAGAAGTGTTTTTTTGTTGGGTTTTTTTGCCCCACATTTAAATGATAATTTAGAATTTTAAATAAAAAAGTGGCAGAAATATCCTGGCGTTAGTTTTAACGAGTGACCCGAAGCTTTCCTTAACATGAAGCGTCACATCAGCTTCAGCTCAATGTTGAACCGGAGTAGTTTAAGATTTCGGTCCTTATTTCTCACAGTGGACTGGTGCTGGTTAGCTCAGGGAGCGACAACACAGATCAAGAATGTATAGAAAGTAACAGAAGTAAGTTAATATATTCTCAACCGAAAACCCCAAAGTTATTCTCTCACAAGGTCATTAATGTTCTTTTTTATGATTCAGTGTCTGATCCTGCTGCACACTGTCACATACACTAGCCATGTGTGTGTGTGTGTGTGTTTGTGTTAGCGTGTAAGTACAAATGTGTGTTGTTCCAGTATGTGTGCGTGACTGCAGGCGTCTACCGGTGTAGCCACGAGGAAACGGCAGCTGTCTGAACACATCGACACATACTGCTGTGGAGAACACACACACACACACACACACACACACACCGACACACACACAGAGAGATAAAGACAGAGACAGTTTAATGTTATTTCTTTGCATTCACATACATCTATATCATCCTTGTTAATAAGACATTATAATATTGTTTCCTATGTGTTATACTATAATCTAAACAAACGGTGAGAATTTCTGTAAAACCTGCAGATTCATTGTCTCATTACCAACAGAGGAGGTTACATGAAAGTGAATCAACGATGAAATATTAATCCATTTCACTCTTTATGATCTATGAATCAACTGGACAAGTTCACAGTGTTGAATTCACCAGGGTTGACTTGTCAGTGTCACAAGGTTATTATTAGTATTATTGTTCAGGCATTTATAGATTGGAGAGATTAGACAGCTACACATGAACAGGTGACATTCGTCACGTTGAAACAAAGTTAACAGAGTTCAGATTCACCAACCGGCAGCCAACATTCAACATTTTTTAGCCTTGTGAAACCAGCTGTGGACTGCAGGTGAGTCTATGTTAGGTCACAGCTTTAAATAAATCTCTTTATATCTCATTAGTATTTCTTCGCAGGAGCCTCAGAGGCTTGGGCAGTTGCGGTTGCCTGAAGGTGAAGTCTGCTCCTGCTAACCGGACTTTTCCTTTAATATGGACGTTCGACGTTTGTCTGATTTGCGCCGGAGCCTGGAGGTCAGAGCTAAAACGAGATCGGACCACAGCACAGTTTAATCCAGGCTGACGTCCTGGAAGCCAAATCTGCTCCTCAGACTGAAAAATGCGCTGCTGTTGTTATTTACAGAGAGAAACTAAAGCAAACGCCTGCAGTGAAGTGATGCGTGTGGATGGAGCGAGGAGGACGAGGAGGGAGAGGAGGGAGAGGGGTCATGGCCCTGCGGTGACCTCCTGACCTCTTGTCTCAGTGTGATGCTGGGACACTCGAGGACTGATGCTCGTCTTCAGCGGAGGAACACAACACTGTAAAAAAGTATATTTTTGAACATATCGTCTAAACCACTTCTGAAAAAGAGACATTGAAAACAGCTGAAGCTTCTATTGTCTCCCTCCAGTGTGTGGAACAGAACGGAAAGCGGATCGCGCTGTGGCGGCGTCTGACGAGCCGTGACAGCCGAGCGGCGTACCTGTCCGGACCCCTCTGTTAGAGCCTCGCTGAGACAGAAGCTTTATGTAACTTACGAGTCTCAGCTCGTTAAACACAAAGAGAAACAAACAACAACCAAAAGGCCGGAGAGAAGGACTCAGTCATGTGGAAAGTCAGAAGAAGTCAACTCAAAGTCACACAAAATCTATTTATATATCAAATATCAATTAAATCTTATACCAAAATAATAATGGAGCACATATTACACAAAGATTTTATTTGTGTGCACAATTTAGTAATTCATACTCTAGTTAGAACGGTTCTGTGTGTGTGAATGCTTTATGTTTGACTTCTGAATGCAGATGCGCGGTTAGCAAGAAGCTATGGCAAACATTTACTGTTTAAAAAAAACATTTTCTACTGCAGATGTTTCTATAAATCCTGATATTACATTTCTATAAATTGCGATATTACCTGCAAATTACACGACTCCGACATTAATATTCAAATGCTCAGATATGAATTCACAAGAAGTGGTCAAATTGTATATTCTAGTAATTACGGTAGCCTGAAGGTGCTTGTTTGGCGTTGCCTTTAGGTCACCGTAATTACTGTAGTAGCAGCACACCTGAATGTAAATGGCGGCTGGTTTGAGTGTACGTATATGGAGGAGCACCTCCACCTCAGAGAATCATGGATCGGATATTATTGATTTTGTCTTCACAGCTTGAACAAAATAACTTCAAAACAACTTTGGACATACTTTCATTTCTCAAATTATAAATTCTAAGGTTTTAAATAAAAGGGTTCACTCCGAAAACAAAGCCAACCATGAATAAAATGGGCATTAACCGAAATATGTATTTTTGTCTTATTTTTCTGAACATGGACATGAAAACACAGCTCCATTAAGCTACAGTGCAGGCTAGTTTAATGGCTACTGAGCAGGGAATCCTATAAACCACAGCAATGGAACTTAAATGAGCCAGACTGATCAAAATAAGACGGGATGTACCTTTACCCGCCTGATGGAACGGGCAGATAAAGCTACTAAAGCCAAAACGCTTAATAATGGTAGCATTAGCTATGCTACCTAAGTGGATAATGTTAGCACAGTAAGCAGGTATAAGAGGAATATTTCATTCAGATCAGAGTATTAATTAATGTAGTTACATTGTTAATAGATTTCAACATATTACGGTATTAAGCTTGTGATTGTATCGCTAGTTTACAATGACTGCTGCTAGAGGGGTTAATGCATGTTCATGTTTCAGACAACAGGGCTATAAATCCCTCATAAACACGGTCATCCAGCGTTGGTTTCTGGGAAATGTAGTCTAAAGGAAGAAAACTCAAACTCTACTAAACGTTACAGCGGCGCAGGAAAAACAAGTTTGTGCTTTGTTATGTTTCAGATGATTAAAGTGTGTGTGTTGCTGCTGAAGCCTCTCAGAGTTACATCGTCCAATCAGACGAAGGAGGAAAAAAAAAAGCTGTGAGAGAGTCAAATTCTCACTTTACTGACATTTAAATCAGGTACATCACACACACACACACACACACACACACACACGCACACACGCACAGAGTACTTGGTGGTTCATGGTGACTCAGTGAGTCTGTGGGCGGAGCATCTGAGTCACCCTCAAACAACTACAGAGCCAATAATACATTCCTCCATCCATCCATCCATCCCTCCATCCCTGCACACCTCCATCATCCCTTCATCAGGTTCAGGAGATCACTGATCATCAAGATGATTTGCTTAAATCTTAACTCTTCGTTTTGTTCGTCCAATCTGCTCAATTTGTTTGTTTGGTTTTAGCAAAAAAAGCCCAAACCGTTTGTGTTCTTCACTGAACAAACAAGCGTTACATAAGACACGAGTTTTTCACACACAGAGCTTCACAATTCATCAATTCATCCACTTGATCTGTCTGCTCTTTGCTCCAGTCATTCATTCATTCCGTTATTCAAACAAACAATTCTTCACCCAGCATGCACTGAGGTGAAAGGGGGGCTAAAAAGCCTTCAGTCACATGGACAACAAAATAAATTCATCCTCTGATTGGTTGAATACTGTATATAATCGGTTCGGTTTATGAATGTTTACAGATGTTTTATAGTCTCCTGTCATGTTGTCTTTTTATTTTCGACCTCTGTTATTTTTTTTTTTTTTTTGTTTCTAGTCGGCATCGCCATAGCAACATCAAACCCAAACACCAAACAAAGACACAGCTGAAAACTTCCACTGTGTTTATGTGTGTGTGTGTGTGTGCATATATATATGTGTGTGTGTGATTATGTAAGAGGCAGTAACTCTTTAAGTCAGCCAACAACATCAACAGAGAGAGAGAAAGAAGGAGTGAGGGTGAAACAAACCAATCAGGGAGCTGTATCTCCTCATCTACCCTGCTGAGGACTCTCCTCAACCACCATGCCATGTTCATGTCATATCAAATGCATGATGGAAGGCATAGAGTCCCATGTTAACGACTAGCGAGTGTTCATGTCATTGGACAGCACCGACTGGACTTATATGTCCATTATATGTCCATTAAAGTTGGGTTTACTTGAATGACAGGTTTGTAGTCCTGGGTTTTTATGGTTTGTAGTCCTAAATACTAGTGGTTGGCCGTTAACGGCGATAATGTGAGTTCTTCCAGTCTCAAATACCACCTGAACGCAAAGCATCCCTTTGCTATAAGCAGTCAGTGATGCATTTTGCAAACTGATGCATTCCTGTTCTAATGCTAGATTAATCTAGATTAATTTCAAGATTTCAGTGAGATTAATCTAGATTTAAAAAATAATCTATGCCCACCACTACTAAATACACAGAGGTTTTATGGTTCATAGTAGAACTGTGATTTCATTCTGAATCACAGAGCTTCATGTTCAGTCTATTTGTTTTTATAACCAGGAATAAGGGTCAGTCTGAGCTCTTCAAGGATCAGAGTCGTGATGTGAATGGATGATCTTCACCCCTGCAGGCTGCAGGTTGACAGCTCAGGTGAGGACGCTATAAGCTTTGACGGAGGAGGTGAAGCAGACTCACTGTCAGTCAGCTCCTGTCACATTCTCACATCTCCTCTTTCCATCAGATCCTCACTGACATCCACCATGTCGTATCATTTCTGCCCCCACAGACCTGCTCTCATCAAGAAAACCACCATTACCTCAATATGACATCACTGCTCAGGCGGGCTCAGCAACGCCTCAGGTGAGACTCATGAATATTTAACGAGGCAGAAAGACGGACTGAACGTAGACGCCCGATTGGACCGGACGGTGACTTCCCTCTGGGGGGGTGGGAGCTCAGAGCTGGTGTGTTCCTGGTGTGACCTGAGGTCCGCTGCAGAGCAGGAAGCTGAAATTAAACTGATTTACATAGTATCTGTCCCCGAGCTCTTCCTCTTCCCTCCAAAAAGCACTTTATTCATTCATCTGATGCTTCTTATCTTCTGGTATATTCTTTTTTGATCAATCATACAGTTTTAAAGGGAATATAAAACAGCAAAGCTAGCATGTCGCTTAGAGCCTAAATGGCTACTTCTGTGGGGAGTATCACAGAAACCATCAGAAATGAACCAATCACAACTCATGAGATTAAAGGAGAAATCCACCAACAGACTTTTTGTAGCTTTTTCACGTTTTTTAAATTTTTTTATACCGTATTTAAGCTTTGAACAGTTTTCGTTTTAAATATCCATACATGTTATCCTTTATACCGACACATGCAGGTTCTAATTTAATGATTTTAATTGGATCAGTGGCAATTGGAGCAACCAGATTTCTTTGACTTGACTTCGATTCAAACATCAGAAAGAAACAATTTGAATATAGTTTTTCAATACTGGGCACTGCAATTTTGCAAACAGCATACATTTGTGAACCCTATAAATATATATATATATATATACATATATACATGCAGACACACACACACACACACACACACTCATATGTCATGGACATGATGTCAGACTGAATAAAGTAAAAATAAAAAAATGATGAAGTCATTTCAGTCAAGTTTCACATACTGAAAGTATCATAAAAAAAAGTCCCCAGTTTACATTAAAATTCTGATTGATTTAAAAAGTCCCCCGTTAAAAAAACATCAGAGTTGAGTGTAAAAAGTCCCTTTATTTTATTCCAACGTCTCAAGGTTCTTGTGGTGTCGGGCCGAAGGTTTCTCTGCTGAAGACATGTAAAACTACAACAACAGGCGCTGACGTTCACTGTCAACACTCATTTATTCACAAACGTCTTTATTTTTAACAAACAGAATCATCAGAGAGCAGAAACAGAGAAAACAAGAAGACAGCGAACACACCAATACAGTTTGCTCTGTGTGTGTGTGTGTGTGTGTGTGTGTTGAGGTGTGGGTGGAGGGGGTATTAGTCACCAGAAATGGCGCAGAGCCTCTCTCCCTCTCTCTCTCTCTCTCTCTCTCTCTCTCTGTCTCTCTCTCTCTCTCTCTCTCTCTCTCTCTCTCTCTCTCTCTCTCTCTCTCTCTCTCTCTCTCTCTCTCTCTCTCTCTCTCCTCTCTCTCTCTCTCTCTCTCTCTCTCTCAGTAAGTGGGTCACTCCATCTGGAGCAGAATATGGAAAAACAGCAACACAACGTTTTCTACCAAACAGTTTAACACACAAAAAGCAACACTTTATCCTGTCAGTCTGAAGTCCACTCAAAGTGAAATCAGTAAAACGTCAGCCAGTCAGCTGGATGTAACAAAACACTTTTCTAAATCTGCTTCATCTCCACCTAATTCACGTCCTGTGCATCCCTTAAATGTTTTCTTTAAATGCAGATGAATTCTTCATCAGAAAATACTGGAGCTTCAAACACCAACACTCGGTCTGAGGGACGTTTATTAATAGAGACTCATATAATTAAGTGTATTATTAGAGACTCATATAATTAAGGGATTTTTTAAATGGGCTTTTATGTGGGTTTGCAGGGTTATTTATCTTAAAAAAACAACCCAAAACAATTAAAGTATATTAAATCATCCCTGACTGATGAGCTCCACCATAATCTCACTATCAACAGAAACGTTTTTAATCTCTACTATTACTTAAAGCGTGATTTATTTAACAGTGATTAAGCTTTACTAGTATTTATCTTCATCAGAGCGATCAGCTTTTTACTCAAGGGCCACTTACTAGCTTTTCTTTTTTCTTTTTTTTTTTTGAGTTTTCAACTTAATCTCGTTGTTAGTTCAGTTTAAGACTTTCAAACACCATTTATTTGATCAAATCAATAATCTATAAACTAAAGGTTTCTTTTAAAACGTCATTGCTGTCACTAATTAGTAGAGTAACTTATATTTTTAGTAGACATGTTTGGTTTGCCAGATGTGATCCTGATGAATTTGAGTTTAAATGTCCGTGAAATCTGGCAGAAAAAGTGCAGATTTGTGAACATTTTCTCTGAATCAGATAACTGGACTGTGCGTTCTGGGTGGAGCTCTGTGTTGTCTGATTGAAGGTTTTCTAGACTGACCTACCGTTAACTGATAACAGTGTGACTCGTCTGTCATTAGAGGGATTTCCATAAACACTAATTATCATTATTACCATAGGTGACTCGGTTTGAGGCTCTGTCCTCAACGACAAAACAAACCTCTGCCTGTGAAGCCAAACTCTATTCTTCCATTTTTTTAGATTTCCATCTTGATTTTGAGTTAAAATAGTGAGTTTTAAAAAAAAATCCCTTCCACACATGATGTAAAATATAGTCAAAATATTTTGTGACTGAGATATTTTTTTTCCACCAAAAAACAGTCCAATTAAAATCCCCTTAAATGACATTCAGAATCTACGAATATGCAAATATTGTTCATTTAAAGTTCATTGAAGTTACATACTGAACGATAATTGGCTCCAGACTAGTTGTGAAAGGAGATTTTACGGTGAGGACAGATGAATGTTAAAGCTGGATCTGGTCTCTGGATGACGCAGCAGAGATTTAGGAGGCGTCTTCAACGGGAGGAGGATCTGCTGTCTGAGAATATGGCAGCAGTTTCCAGGAGATGAACGGCTTATAGAAGTCAGGTTGGGACTTATTTATGGAACCGGGTCACAGATTTATAATAAAATCCGCAACGACATTGTTACTTTAGATCTCGAATCATATTTTGTGTTTTGTTTTTTAAAGTGGACGTCGTTTCGAGTTGGACTTTAAAACACACAAGTTCCGTGAAGTGTGTGTGAATGAACCTTTCTGTAGAATCTCCTGATAAGTGCGACTTCCCTTTTTCACTGAAGCGGACACATGATGACTTTCATCGCATCATAATGTGTCGGTTTGAGATATTAATAGAATGAACATGAAGCGGACTAATTCTAACTAACAATATTAGGATACTGTTGTGATTGATCAATCATGTGGATTATAGAAGAGAAGTCTGATTCACTGAGAGAGAAAACACTTCACCCTGACTCATCGATGAGTTACATGGATAGATACACTACATGGCCTAAAGTTTGTGGACAGCTCTGTTCATCCTTAGTTCCAATGAAGGGAAATCTTAATACACCAGAAGAAAAGTTTTCTCTAGTTTGTTGTTGAGGATCTTTACTTGCACATAGTCAAACGTGTCCATCATTTCTCCCATATTGTTTTCAGATGACACAATATTGAATCTTTCACACTCTTGATTTTCACTCAAAAAGCCCACTCTGGTTCCTCTGTGTACAGAGTGGTTCAAAGCACAAACACTGTCACTAAACACGTATCCACAGTGGGATGTATAATGTTCAGTTGTCCACATAGGGTTACTTCATGAAAAGGCTCCAGGCTTCTTAATAAAGATGTTTTCGTTTTAGTATTTTTACTAAATACCTAAATAGCTTCTTCAAAACCCCGATGGAGACGTGCTCATCAGGATTCATCCCTGATTCTGTGAACTCTCTCCTGTTACAGTGAAAACAGAACTTTCTAAAAAAAAAAAAAAAGCTCCTTCTTGGGATCTTTAAGAGGAAGTGTGTGACAAGCAGTTACAGTAATGCCCAAAATTCTCAACGTGAAACCAACATCTGTTCAATCATGACAGTTTTCAACATTTTTAAGTTTAAAAGTTTCAATTTTGATTGATTTTTTTTATTCCCGTATGAACATTTTGTTAACGCCCTGCTAAAAGAAATGAGACAATATGCGAGCGAGGCGTTCAGGAAACTGCATTTGAATTGATATTTCAGAAATCAAATATTTCATCACGTGATATATTGACACAAACATCTCAACACAGCAGAACAGTGTGAAGTCTGTATGATAAAAAGATATTCATAATAAATAGACACAAAGTGTTTGATCAAATCAAACACACGCACACACACACACATCTGTATATTGATAACAACATTTTTTATACATTTATACAAAAATAGAATCATTAAACATCAAAAGCCTTGTTCAAGTTCAAAAAAATAAATATTTGCTTGACTCTTAATGTCAGACAGAAAACATGTAACTGCATCTGTTTTTCATCCTCAAGTATTAATGATCACTCTGATGTAATGATTTTAAAATACAGGAAATTTATCTTTTTGATGCTCAAAAAAAAAAAAAAAAAAAAAAATCAGATTTGTTTTTCTTTTTTTTTTTGCAGTTATATGTTTTATCATCTGACTGCTTCAATATACAAACTAAAAAATGATACATACGTGCTGACTGGACAGTAAAGTCAGTGCAAAAACAGAGTCCAAAAATAGAAAGGGATCATCAGCTTCATGTTAAAAAAAATTCAATCAACCCACCACATAAACAACGACATATTGAGCTGTTTTAATAAACCACACATTAAAGGCCCAATCTGTACATTTTGTTTCACCGCATATGTCTGAGATGTATTCACACGCGTAACTCGAGTTATGGAGGAACATTCACACCAAAATGTGCCGTTATCAAACAATAACGCACGCTGAAAAATAAAAGATCTTGTGTTAAGGATCTCTGATTGGCTGTCAGGTCTCTGTTAAGTATGTGGACACATCATACTTCAGGTCAACAGTTTAACAATCATTCTAAATAAGTGCTAAGACATGTTAAACTGTAGATATAGACCATAGCAGCAGTACTGAGGGTTCAGGCTCTGCTAGCAGTAAACACTCTGGAGGACTACAGTCTCCTCAAGGACCTCGTTCACCACAGCAAGCATTATTTTCTTATATGTGTGCATTATTTCTCATAACTACACAGGTTGGAGTAGATTATTCCTTATATAACCTTTTCAAGGACCTCCACAGCAACTTCTATACAAACTTCTAAAGGACTTCTAATGTCCTCAAGGATCTCAGGACCTCATCTCCACAGTGAACATTATTTACATGAATATGTACACAATTCAGAGTGCATTATTTTTCATAACTGCACATCGTAGAGTAGATTACCCCTCATATATATTTTGATAAGATAACAGATTGGGCCTTCAAATTCAAGCTCTTTTTTTCCAGGTTGACTGTTTTTAATATGTTAAAATCTATTTACACTGTAAAAATATATCCAATTTGTGGAGTCATGAAGGTGTTTTCACCCTAAAACACATAAAACACATTTGATATTCCACTGAAATCAGATTTTTGCGTAAAAAAACCCCCAAACTTCTTTAAGGGATTTTCTGTACAGCAGCACCAGCAGATTTTTTTTAAAACAGCAGACGTTCATTACTGCTAGGAAGAAAAAAATTAAATTGCCCATGGCAAACAATAAGCATGAGATGGTAAGTCAAAATTGAGACTGAAAAATTAGAACGTCTTAAAGTTTATAATGGACAATGGCTAAATCACGTTATTTCACATAAAGTCAAATTTTTGACCAAAAATATATTTTTTTTATCTCTTCCTGGCAGAGATGGACTTCTCATGGGAGAAACATGCAAGCAAACAAACTATATAAATAATACTTGTTACAGTGTAGAAAGGGTAAAGAAATAACAAGTAAACTGCATATTGTTAACATTATACTTATCAAAATAATCAGTGTTATTCAACAGTCATATTGTAATTGCATGATGTTACTATGAAATGCTTCATGTTCACAAAAACCTTCTTTTTTTATCTTCATTTATGTCAATAATATTTTTGTTACTGCAGAAAATATGAACGTCAACAATCAAGTCAATCATTCAAATACATGTTAAATATTTTAAAAAGTTTTAAAAAGCTCAAAATAAATTTCTCTACCCACATAATTTTGTTCAATTTGTTGTTTAAACTGCGAGACTAAAACTCTCCTTAATTAATTTTTTTTTTTTTTTTTTTTTTTTTTGGCAAATCAAGAACAGACATAAACAAAAGAACCAGTTTTGTTTCCAAACTCAAACCAGATGTAGATATCCTTGTTGGCATGATCTTAAATTAAACATTTCCTTCAGTCTTGATTCCAGAAAGGTCCAGAGAAAGATTCCACCGGCCAACAGCTGTAAACAGCGGGGCCCGAAAAACGCAACCTCAAACTTTACAACGTAACTTTAAACAACACAAAACTGGATTTGAATCTACACTGGGTGATTACCAACCAGAGCTGAACAGTAGTTACAGTCATGTAAAGAGATTATAGTAATCAGATTACACAGATCTATCACTAAGTTACTGCAACAACAGGGATGTTTTATTATTACACTATTGTTTTGAAGTGAAATAAAACTAATCAGATTACAAAACAACTCACAGACATTTGTTGCAAGTTGTTTTTCAGATATCTTTACTGCTTATTGTAAATTATTACAAGAAAATTTCAATCAAGTCTTCAATCTAAAACCAAACGTAATCTGATTACCTGACTTCTCATCATGATTCGCTAATAGAATATGAAGTTCACACTAGAAAAATGTTCGTCTTAGTACTTACTGAGATTTACTGAGATGTAATGACATCTGCAAATACAGAATATTATCACAACCTCCTTCAAATCTTGATTTCACCCGTTGAATGTATTGTGTATCTTTGCAAACACACACAAACACCTTCTTGAATGTCAAACCTTGCTGCTTAACAGTCTCTTCAGATGTGTCACCATCTGTTTATTGTCAAAAACTCCAAATTGTCTAACGTGAGTAAAACTCACGTCCAGGGATCTATCCTTCCTCTCTCCCTTCTAAGCCCCGCCTTCTGTGGCTGGATGATTGACAGTGGTTTGCGTGGACTGTCGGGTTCAGTAAATCCCGATAAACTTCCATCTGTCCACTGAGGTGTTATTGACATTGAGCGGCATGCTCTCTGACTGGGAGAGCAAATGGCCAACATCATAAAAGTAAACCTCTGGTTTATTTTCACAGCCTCATTGTCCTGATGTCCCACCTCCTCAGCAGCTGGAGTCCTCGCTGACGGTCCCTCCTCCTCCTCCTACTCCTCCGGTCTTGGCCACGCCAACAGTGATCTGGCAGCCATTGGTGACATGACTCATGACCTTCTGTTTGAGCTGAGCGACCTGCTCCCTCAGCATGGCAGCAGTGGTGGCCAGGTCCGAGTTTTGGCTCTTCAGGACCTTCACCTTCTCCTCCAGCCTCGAGATCCGCTCCAGCTTCCGCTTACGACACTTGGACGCAGCGATGCGGTTGCGGAGCTTTTTGCGTTCAGCTTTGATCCGCTCCTGCGTCTCCAGGTCAATTGGGGAGAGAGAGGGAGGGGATGTAGGGTCGCCCGTTGGGTGAGGCACCTCAGGGACGGTCTGAGGGGCGTCCAGGCCTCGGGTGTGGGGCTGAGGGTGCCCACTGCCACCATGACCTGAGCCGCCACCGTACACCATCTGTCCCCCAGAGTATGCCATCTGGCCCGGGTTGTAGCTGCTGAGGTTAGTGTAGACGGGCATGTCGCTGGGCATCAGGTTCCTCTGATAGGATGCCTGCAAGGCAGTGGAGGACGAGGACGGGGACATGGGCCCGCCTCCTACCAACTGGTTCTGCTTGTGAAGGTCAGCCAGTGCTTTGACGAAGCCATCTGCAAACCCTTCTTGCTCGTTGGTGGCTTGGTTGCGGTACATGAAGGGGTTAGAGGAGTTGGTCACAGGACTGGTGGTGACCAGTCCCTGGTTGGACTGGATGATAAGGTGCTCCAGGTCAGGGGACGCCAGCTTCAGTAGGTTCATGTCTGCTGAGGACGGTGTCATCAGAGAACTGTTGCCGGCGAGCCCCAGGTTGTTGTGGTTCCCGCCCCTGCCTCCTGCTGCACCGCTGCCAGGGAAGTGATGGCTGCCTGCCACTGACATGGTCTTTTTACTCATCAGCATCTTGTTTCCCGCGTAACGCTCGTATTCGGCGATCTGGCTGAAGCCTGGGACTGCGTGGGAGTCGTCGTGGTAGAAAGGAGTATCCATCTTGGCCGTCATTGACGAAGAGGCGTCTCAGACGAAATCTTCATAATCAGATTAACCTGAATATCAGAGGAGATTGAAACGTTCCACTGACGTCTGTGGCTGGAGGATGACAGCAGCACAAAGAGAAGGAGAGACAAAGAGAAGAAGAAGAAGAAGAAGGCGTCGAAAAGGAGACGAGTCCCTGCAGGAAAACAAACAAGTCTGTGAGAAGAAGACAAGGACACAGAGGACAGAATGATTACAGATGTGTAAACTATGAGGTGGCGCTGAACCCAGTGCTGTGTGTGTGTGTGTATTATTTTGTGTCTGAGTTTGGACAAATGTCCAACAGTAAAGCTGTATTTATAATACTGCTCCACTGTTTTCTGTCCGTCTCTATTAATTGAACTGTGTCTTTGAAACCTTTTAAATCATCATTATGTTCTGACCGAAAGTGATGAAGTATGTGAGATGTGGTTGGAAGCTATGGATAAAGCTACTAAGTGGACCTGGAGATTATATTGTCAAACTACCAATCACAAGCTCAGGACTGAACTGTCAAGACTCAAGGACAGGATCTTTATTCATTTAGATTCTCTCTGTCTCTCCTGATTGGTACATGTTATATTATTTTTCAGTTGTACTACTTTTACTATCACTACATTCAACCAGCTATCATTCTTGTAATACCCCATTAAGGATGATTATGATGATCGTCCTTGTGACCTTTTCCAGCTGTGTTCAAGCTATTATTATATACGAGTCCGTCGCAGTACAAAGAGCACACACCATTATATTCTATTAGATTCATTTTATCCTGTGCACTATTCCAAGCAGTAACCATTGTTCACTGATGGTTCCTTTGCGGTTATTTTTAAAATCTGGAGACTTACAGTTAACTGTGGCAAATTTTTTGATTACATTCATTTGGCAAATGACTTTTTTTAACAGAAAGCAACATTTTTCTCTAAGCATACGCATCTGGAGTAATTTAGGTTTTCCCATTTCTCGCTCAGGGACGTATTGTCCATGTGGACGAGGGGAGCCGAGGGTCAAAACAACTACCCTGACGTGCTCTATCACCTGAGCTGCAGACATCCGAGGAACGTTCAAGAAAACATGCTGCAAACGTGTTATCAGTCCACGTTATTAAATGACACTATGTCTTTTTTTTGCATTTACTGTATTTTCTCTCCTGCTCCTCCTGTTGTTATTGTTGCGTGCAACTTCCTTCTGCCGCTCTGTGCATCTATGTAAAGGCATTTATGTAAAATGTCTTTGAGTGTCCTTTAAAAGTGCTGCATTAATAAAATGTATTATTATTATTTTATATGGATCTGTGCCAACATGACTAATAAAACATGTATTGTTATTGGAGTAGTAGTGTTAGTAGTATTAATGTGTACAGGAGACTAATATTGACTTGTGACAGTTTCCAATAGTCTGAACAGTTCTTTTACATAATCACATAATATAAACAATTGTAATAATTAATTTTTAATTTATTTATGTATGTATTATTTTACAGTAGATTGCCAGTAGGGATGTGCGACATCACATCATATCGTTCATGATAATATCAGTGTAAAGCACAGCGGGATTAAATAAAATGTTACCACATCATGATATTAACAATATTGTCACCTGTTGACATATTTATGTATCGCAGCAACACACACGGCTGAAAGCGAAAGTGACTTCTGCAGAGGCTTGAGAACATGAGTCAGGATGTGCTTGAGCTCGGGAGACAATGACTGATCATGGATCAACTCTTACACACGTCTCAGTAATGAATCAAAGCAGAACATGTGTCACTAATCATGCTGTGATGGGAAACCGATGTTTGCTGTTGCTTGAATTATGATCACAAGTGCTACATTTTTTGTACCACACACACAAGTTTTAAGGAGGTGGTCAGGATCCTGCATGGCACTGAGTTTAGGAAACAACAACAGTTTGGTGAAGTTTAGGATTCATTATGTTGATACAAACACAGAATTACCGTGGCATTATATTCTTTTCATTTGTTTTTTGTTTTTGCTGTTGCATCAGTAGGCTGTAGTACATAAACATCATTTCTAGGAAACGAGCTGAGGAGAGCGAGCAGTCGTCAGGTTGAAGTTAGACTGATAATCACCAGCTGGACCTCACAGTAGAGTTGAAAGTGGAACATCTATATTAGCTCAGTCATTACATCAGGTGTGTTTGCATCCGAGAACACAAAAACCACCACGTCACACAGACACACACAACACATCTGCACACAGCAGCCAAAAAGACTTTTTTTTATATATATATATTATCATTGGAAAAATATCTTGCAATATCTCAATATTATTTTCACAAACTCTTGTAAAGCCAGCACTGTTCCTAAATGACCTCCAACATTTCTTCTTACTTATTGGCCAACACACACACACACACACACACACACACACACACACACACACACACACACACACATATATATATGATGATATAATCTCCACCAGCTACAGCATTAAAGTGCTGGATATATGATATATGTTAATACCACAGCAGCCTAATAATGATACAGTATAATATGATATACCATATGCTGTATTAGGCTCGATATGAATTCACGGGCTGGATTTAAAGTCAGCCAGTGAAGTAACCTGTGAGTGTTACAACAGGGACGAGACTTTATCTTGATCTTCAACCCGCTTTAAAGGCGCTCAAGTTGAGCCCGGGAGAAAGCAGCGATCAGCCGGATCATCAATCAATCAATCAATCAATCAATCAGTCAATCAATCATCCTGACAAACTAACGAGCGTCTCATCTGAAACTCTCACAGCATAATAATATAACACATCTGAACAATAATAATATCTGATAATGGTTGGTACTCACAGAGAGAGAGAGAAGCAGAGCGCTGCTGAACGATCCCGAGAACAGAGTGAGTCAGAGAGAGAGAGTCAGCCTGAACACACACACACACACACACACACACACCATCGTTAAGTGACTCACACTTAACGTTTTCTGTTCAATCGCTTATTAACATGTTTCTAATCAACTAACTCATTTATAAGCTCATGTTTGAAATATATTATATATTATTATATAATATATATATATAAACTCACTATTAAATGTATTCATTCGTTTCCTAAAAATGTTATATTGCCTTTAAAAGCACCAGGTGTGATATTGATGTATAACTGATATTTTATGATATTAATATGTAAATCAGAGGGTGTGACCTCTGGGACATCACTCCTCTGCTTCTGTGTCTGCTCACTCTCATTTTTAATTTGGCAAATATTAAAGCAGCCCAACAAATAACAGTGTGTGTATGTGTGTGTGTGTGTGTGTGTGTAATAATGATAGATTAGTGTGTTTACTTGGCTGGGATGAAATAATTACAGTACTTACTATAGGTGGAGCAGCCAACACACACGCACACACACACACACACACACACACTGTTCAGCAGGACATGCAGTGAAGAGAAGTATGTTGGAGAATATAACTGAAGGAAAGCAGTCACACCCTCGTAGCCACAGTGCAAGAAGTACCATCGTTTCAACATGACAGTCTTAAGAGAAGCCTGTAACTGTGTTAGCAAATGCATTATTTTAGACTGGTGGACATCACCTCATAATAAACATCTTTGACCATATTCTACAAGCCATAGCCTGCAGTCCTGCCAGCGCCCCCTGGAGGCCGCTGTCTTCATTACAGCACAATCATCTTGCTGTTTCTGGTATTCCTGGCTACAGATAGTGTCTGTGCAGTTGAAAATATTCATAAGTCCTGTTTGGAGTATAAAAGATGGTTAATGAGGTTTCACACACAAGCAGCGCCACAGTGTTATAACGAGACTGAGGGAAACAACACACTGCTGCTGTTAAATGTGTGTGTTAATATATGAAGATGGACATATGAGTTGTAGATTATAGCAACAATGTAACAACATCCACCTACCAGCAACTCTAAAGGTGGCTGATTAACACTTCTCGACTCCTCTGTTTAATCCAAACAAAAACTGAAGTGTAAATGACAAATTGCAGTTTAATGAGGCGTTATATGACCGATGTAGTGACTTCCTGGAGCTTCTGCCAGTTGTCTGGCAACCTCATAATGATGAAAAGACTCCAGAAAACAAAATAGTCCAGCAGGCAGAGTGACCAGGAAACACAGTGTATGAAGTCCAGCTGTTTCACACAGCACATACTGTTTGTTTATCCAGAGTGAAACTGACTTCACTCTTAGGTTATGTGGGTGTTCAGGGCGAGAGTCCACAATGTAATGGGGAAAAGAAAAAAAAAATCTCCCTCTCACATCTGAAAGTTATCAGCTGCCATGACATCATCTGAACAAACAGGCATGATGACATCATACTGTGCTGGAGAGCCTGAGAGGAGAAAACTGAATCTGTCTCACAGGACAGGACCGGTGAAGGGGACGCTGAAAGAGTTAACTCTGCATATGTGAAACCACTTTAAACCCGAAACGCATTTTAATCTGCAGCTGTTCCGAATGCAAAAACATAACAAAACAGAACCAGAGCTTAAAGACACACTGACCCAGGCCTCATGATCGTTGGAACAATATAATATTAAGTCACTGCTATGTCCCTAAGATGTACAGATATAAAACAGATGAGAATGAAGAAAATCCATTATTGATATCATGGCCCACAAAAACTGTAGGTATGGCACTGCAGTAGACAACAGCACGGCTGTTTGCCTCAAACCAATTCAGTAATAAATGTAACTGGATCCAATAATCAGAGATATCGGTAGCAATAAAGTGAAGCTGTTGGCTTCAACAGAGCTGATATATTCATCTCTTAAATTATCCCCCAATAACTCATATTTACCATAAAATGTGATTTGAGTAACTTTTTCTTGCCAACACATCCAATGAAAAGACCAAAACCAGCAATCAATTGATTGGTTATTGATGAATAAGAACACTTTACAACGAATACACCTGCTGTGGTTTATCTTGAATCAATCCCTCAAGTTTGACTTCAAAACAATATATATGTGTGTGTGTGTGTGTGTGTGTGTGTGTGTGTATGTATGTATGTGTGTATGTATGTAATGCTGGCTCCCTCTAGTGGTTATTACAGAAACCATCAATACATATTTTCTTTAAGATTGAATGTGAAATAACAGGATATATTGCATTCATAATACTGCTTATAGGAAGTAATGAAATGAGTTTTTATGTTTTACAATACTGAATCAAAGTTGATTTACTTCTGGCACATATCAACAGAAAATGACCCTTCTATGTGAAAATGAAAGCAGATCTCTGCAATCTAAATGGGACACACCTGCTTATGGTGTTGAGCCAAGGTGTTTATTAGACTGTATCTAGACGGTGAGTATCGGTATCGTAGGAAAACCTCCACCATGAAGATAAAAAAAAAAAAACCACACTCCGAGCAACTCATGAAAAGATGATATTTCAAAACCTTCTCTACACCGCCACTATTCTCATGGGGAAACAGTGAATCATTTTCCACTAGAAATTCTTTGGGATTTGAATGTTTTCGCTTCAGTATCTAAGTTTCACTATTGTTCATTTCCAAGTATCATGTCTGACCACTGTGACACACCATTTCCAGAAAGTAGCACCACAAAGTACTCACACGCATTCCAGGGATCATATTATATTTGAAACTTACAATAAGAGGGAGATCAGTGCCCCAAATAGTAGTTCACATGTTAAATGCATTCTTCTATTTATTCATATATAGTGTACATACAATATCAACCAACTACATGGACAAAACCTCAGCACAACCATTGTAATCAATATTTTATTATTTATCAACTCATCAGTTCATCAGTGATCAATCATAAAGTGTCTGCGGCCATGTTAGCAGCTCAGCATTACATTAGCATAACTACATGACGATGCTACCATGTTGATGTTTAACAGGTCTTGGTTTAGAGTGATATAGCATGCTAAAACTAGCTAATTAGCAAAAACAGCAAAGTACAGATGAGGCCGATGGGAATGTCATTAGTTTCACAGTATTTTGGTCACAAACCAAAGTATTGAACCTGATGATGGTGCCAGATGGAAAGTTGGGGGCTCACCAAAGTTATTACAGTATGATCCTCTGGGGATCAGGAACGTCTGGACCAAATATCAGAGCATTCCATCTAGAACTCATTGATATTTTCAATAAATGACAGTGTAAATGACTGACAATGTAAACCTCGCGGCGGCACAGCGTTAAGTCATCACCAACGTCAGTAGGATTCATCCTGTGGGGAACATGAATTTCACTCTGAGGCTAGAGGAAAAGCCATCAACACCATTTATCCAGAAGAAAGCTAAAATATCTGTATGTCTGTGCTAAGCAGCGCCATCAGCATTTATGACATAGTTTATGCGGTGTGGGTGTAGCAACTATTTGGAAGGTTCGTTTGGTAACAAAATGTAAGCGGAGACACAGTACAGGGGACTGTCTGAATCCTCTTCTGGATGGTTTATGGGACTCTGAGCCTGGTATCCACTGGAGCATCTCTCTAAAGGCGTCCACTCATGAGAACCAGGTCCTGAATTGGACTGTTGATCCCCAGTTTTGATCATCAGGTCGTATGATGGATTAGGAAATATACTTCTGAATGACGGGATGGTAGAGGGTGAAATGAAGGGTGATGGAGTGTCTTTTTTCAGGGTTTGGTTGTAGTAACCCTTCGGAGTTTGCGTAAAAACATAAGGTGTCTTTTCCTCGCTGGCCTCATCTAATTTATATTGCAGCTCTGGAACATCCATGATATGCGCTTCACTGTGGTGACACAAATCCACACGAAGAGGACGACAACTGAGTTCACCCTGGAAAATAAAAAATGGAACTCACATTCATATATACGATAGGTGGTAGCTGGATATACAAATATGCTGATAACCTTTAAAACCAATGATGCAAATTAGTGGGAAAACTATCTAATATCAAAGGGGTATTCCACTAATTTCAGAAAATTAATACCCAAATACAAAGTGCAGCTGGGGCTGATGGGAATCTCATTAGTTTTTGCTGGTATTTAGTCATAAACCAATTTTGGACCTGTTGATGGTACTAAATAAAAAAATCTAAGTGATTATGCTGAATATCTGTACAGCAACTTGTTGAGATATTTCAGTCTGAAACAAAGTAGACCAACGGACATCCTGACTTTTAGTCTAGAATCTGTTAAGCTCCACAAACACTAGATCCTTCACTTCCCATAATGCAACTCAACTGGCATCCCTGCCTTGTTGATGCTTGTTTTTCTCGGACCAGTCCGAGATGAGCCTGGTGACATCACTGTGACATCTTCAGGGTTATTTTCTTCAGAAATACACGATTAGACGATTGTTTTCACAATCTGAGTAGCACTCATCGTGAGGAGTAATGTGATCTTCCTGTATAAAATCAGTGGAGTGTCCCTTTAAGACACAGCCTCTGAGAACTTACCGGTGATGTCAACCACTTATCCGTCAGCACTGGCTTTGGGATTGGAGGATAGACTTTCCGTTTGATACTGTTGGGTGTAAGAATACACGAAAAGACATCTTTTAGCCACGAGGCAGGGAAGCAAAACTAATGGCAACAACACTGACTCGGAGTACATGACACGATCTACGGCTTGCTTACCATGCCCAGTGTCTGTAGCAAAGTACAGTGATGAGGAAAAGGAGACCAAAAACTGTGACCAAGGACATGATGATCGCCTTAACCAAGTAATCCGCTGGTGAATTAAGACAAACAACCCAGATGAGTGACAGGTGTAAATCAAATAACGTAACAAATGGTGCTCAAACGTACACTTGGGTTTTGCTCGATTTAGTTTTACTTATGAACACAGATTTCTACACGAGTTGGTCTGAAAGGGAAAAGAAGCAACGTGCTTGGTGAATTCAAGGTGGCCCTAATGATGGTAGTGCCGCATTCTCCAACCGCTGTCTTTGCCATCACTTTGAATGTGTAGGTACCGATCTTAAGGTTTCTCGCCGTCAGTTTGGTGGCCTCGGGATTATCTGAATCAAGAGAAAGAAGAGATTAAAAGGACAGGTTTACAATTTGTTTTCCAAGTCCTTTCTTAAAACAGCAGTCAGGTACCCAAATGAACATTAAAATAGGTTTTTCTTGCCATAATCATCCCTCCTGTTCAGACCATTAGAAGATCCCTTCATAATGCACCTACAATGGAAGTGATGGAGGACAACACAGCCGCAGTCGTCCGTATGTGCAAATATGTATTTCAAGCTTTATCTGAACCTCATATGAAGCATCGGCATCCAAATGAGTCAGATCCAGTAGGTATGTTTGAACGTTAATGCTTTTAGTGCTAAGGTTCCTCTTTTTGTTCCTATACATCCACCACAGCTCAACAGGGAAACACAAAAATAAAGACTGTAAATGTGTCAGAGATCCACCTGATATGACTAAACTCTGATGAAGACTCATAGACGCTTCACATCTACTTTTAAATGATTTTTTTTTTTGCACAAAATGTTCCTCCTTTAAAAATGAGAGTGGAGTCTCTGTTTTTTCCATCGTTGATATGGTTTCAAGTCACTTCAAGTCCAATTGACCTATTCTAGTGACTTTTCCATCCATATATTAACAACAAAGGCGCCTTTCTTAGCTGTAGTCTCTTAATCTTGTTTCAAGTCTTAATCACAACGTGAAATCTTTGACAACACAGTGCGGCAAAGTGATGCCGTTAGAGCCCTGGAGGTCAGTGGAAACACCGTCATCAGCCGGTGTTGCTCTTTAAAGGATCAGACGGGCGACAGTCAGTACATATCCTTCAAAGCATCGTTTGCGGTCTGTCATCTAAAAAAAAAGATTGAATGTCACAATACCTGTGCTGACACTGTAGACATTATTGTTGTTGTTGTCCAAACAATACAGAATATAGCCTGTGATGAAAGCAGTCTGTGCTCTCGGAGGTAAAGAATCCCACGACACCTCAACATCTGAGTCCTGCTGTTTCCATTTCAGTGTTCCAAACAGGTCGTCTTGTATTTCTGGCATAAGCGTAACATGGATGAAACGCTATTAAACACATTTAACACATTTATTGGGCATTTTCATATAACTGACACTTACTTTTCTCTCTGACATAGCCCTCTCTCCTGTCTAACAGCACCGGGGCTCCCTGGGTGCAGGCATATACGGACAACAAGTAACGCAGTCCGTCTTTAAAGTTTCCTGCGGAGGAGATACATCAAAAAGATGTATTGTAAGGCCAGAAAAATGCCTTGTCACGAATGGAGAAACTGTTTTGAGAACAAAGAACGGGACTTACTAAATATACTGGCGTTAGTTTCGCCTGGAGGCACTTTCAGCCACTCCACTGTGGATTCTACTGAGGTAGGACACCAGTCCACTATGTAGCCACAGCTGGCTATAGGACTGGCAGACCAGGATAGGTTAAAGCCACCATCGGTGCCAAGAATCCTAGACGGGTCCACTCTGTTTGCTGGATGTATACAGAGGTACATGTTTACACAGTCATTATATGTTCACTTTGTGTTTACAGCTGAATCTTTTAATGCAGGTTTAAGGCCTGAATTGTTACCAAACAGTAATGTGTCCATCTTACCTGGACTGGAGCTGGGGATGGTGATGGTTGATGGAGAAGAGCTGCCGTTAATATTCCTAGCTGTGACGCTGATGATATATTCTCTTGTGGCGTCCAGACTGAGTACAAGGCCGTTCTTGTTGTGAGCCACTTTACTTCTGTTTTTTCTCTCTGGGGTGTTGGTGGGTGCCCATGTAACCTCATGATCTAGGATGTGTCCATGGCTCTGGTTTGCCAGAAGCACCTGCGGACAGGTAACATCTTTAGTTACCCCGTCATAGCACACTTATGGCATCCAAGACATTCTGTTTATATAGCACTTGGTTGAGGTTAGTGAAAGTGGTTTATGACACTAAAAGACCTAAAAATAGCCATTTAAAAATATATAGTTTTACATTGCTGCAGATATTCCACAGCAGCAGCAGATATAATCTATAAAACATAATTCAGGCAGCATTATGTTTCAAGTTAGATAATTAATAACATAAATTAATTTCTAGGAGGTGGGGTTGCTTATGGAAATCATCCTCAATACCACTTTTATTAAGATATTTAAATGAGTTATGAGTTGATAAATCTCTTTCTTTTTTTTCTTTTTTTCTTTTTTTGATTTTTGGTTTTATTTGAAAGCAGAGGGGGAGAAAGAGATGGGTGGTGACGTGCGACATGGGTCCTCAACTGGAATCAAACTGGGGACTCAAACCCATCAAATATCAGAGCCAAGTCTATAAAATAAGTCATCCATTTAAAGGGTGAGAGGTTTTTCTTTCACTTTCTAACAAGCAACAGCAAATGGCGAAAGTCCATAAAAATGAACAAGTTCGTTTAGATTTTGCTGAATAGATTTTGGCCCAGATGTGCAGCGGTTTTCCAGAAGGTCAGAATCCAGATGGTCTCTGTGATCAATTGCAGAGCTAAAACAGAAAGAGTAAACAACAGGCTTTATAAGTGGTGCCGTATTACAAATACGCCTGACTCACTTTCCAAATGATCATGGTTTCGTTGTCCTTCGCCTGCATCCACACGTCAAGAGCATCTGGAACTGTGGGACAAAAAGAAACGACCAGAACGCGTGTAAGTATCTAGAAATAGAGCCAGGCTACAGGTTTGCTGTTAGTATTTTATAATACCTACCATCACCCTTTGTTTGGAACTTGATAGATGAGCTCCACTCGCTCCATTTCCATAAATGTCGAGTTGTTCCACATCGTACCATCACTGTATATGTGCTGTCCGGTATCAAGTCATCCAAAACCGTAGAAGTAAGGCCAACTCCAAAGGTTTCACTCTGGGGTCACGATACGGACAGGAAGGTTGTTAGCATAGTTAAAGGATTTTACTCTAAGAACCTCTGTGATGTCTCACCCTACTGACTCACTGCGGTAGTTATTCCGCTGTCGTTTACTTGGCATGTTATATCGAGATAATTGTACTGTGGCACCGTCAACCTCCACTTCAGAGTGACATTTCTTGCATTCACATCTGAAGCCGTCAAACCCTCCGGGGCAATCATGTGCACTGAGACAAAAGACAAAATAATAATCAGCAACATTTAATTATTAAAAACGAGATATCCATGTTAAGGTGAGCATTTTAACACATTACAAACCTCTTTTCATCAGGTCTGCCCTGTGTGTGAGCTCCACCGTGCCCAGCGGGTTTTGTGCTGTTAAAGTCCAGTTCTGCTCACCGACACTCACTTGCGCTTTTCGAAAGCAACTCCCCGGATTTGCACATGGACTGTATTACACATGCCAGGACAATATACAGCTTAGTTATATCATATATGACACAAACAAACAGGCCATATAACAGGCCAAACAACATATAATATGAACAGTAGTAGAAGATGTATTCACTTAAGTAAAAGTACCACTACGGCAATGTAAATATACTCTCTTACAAGTAAAGTCCTTTATGACAGTAACAGTATTGGTTTGATATATTATTATATATGATATGATTAGATTATTAATAGTGAAGCATCAGTGTTAGAGCAGCATGTTACTGTTGTAGCTGCTGGAGGTGGAGCTAGTTTCAACTACTTTATATACAGTTAGATAGTTTAGTCCAGTGGTTCCCAACCTAGGGGTCGGGGCCCCTACAAAGGATCACCAGATGAATCTGAGGGGTCGTGAGATGATTAATGGGAGAGGAAAGAAGAAAAAACAAAGTTCTGATACACAAATCTGTTTTCAGCTTTTCATCTTTGATTTTTGCTGAAATATTGGATCATTTGAACATTTATTGAAATGAAACCATGTGAGATGTTTAGAGGTAAAAATCACTATTTGGTGGAGCTGTTAACAACTCATAGACATGTGAAATGTGACCCGACGACACACTGCTTTATGTAAGACGTCAAAAGACAAACAGGTTGAGACCACTGGTTTCATCTGTAACAATGTGTTGGATGTTCAAAGCTTCTCATATTAATCATTGAGTCAAATCTGCATCTGAACAGTAACTAAAGCTGTCAGATAAATGTAGCGGAGCAGAAAGTACTAGATTTACCTCTGAAGTGAAACATTAAATGGAAAAACTTAACTAAAGTACAAGTACCTTAAAGTTGTACTGAAGTACAGTACTTGAGTAAATGTACTTAGTTACTTTCCACCACTGATTATAAACACTTAATGTTAATAATACACGACTGAATACTTAATACTTAATGTTGGAATTTACACTAGCGTTCTAAAGTTTGGGGTCACCCACACAATGTTTGTGTTTTCCATGAAAAGTCACACTTTTATTCACCACCATGAGTTGTAAAATGAATAGAAAATATAGTCAAGACATTGGCGAGATTAGAAATAACGATTTGTATTTGAAATAATAATTTATTCCTTCAGAATTTGCTGTCGTCAAAGAATCGTCCATTTAGAGTTTCACCCGCTTCCCGTCACTTCCTGCGTACCATACGGTCAAGCTGCTCCCACAACAGCTCAGTGTGGTTTAGATGTGGTGTTACAGACACAATACCAGCTGCCTGCTTCTTCTCTCAGTAGTTCTTGCAGGTGTGCTTTGGCTCATTGTCCTCATGTAGGATGAAAGTGGCTCCAATCAAGCGCTGTCCACATGCATGGCGTTGCAAAATACAGTGATATCCCTTCAACCCTGAACAAATGTCCCACCTAACCAGCACCAAAGCGACCCCAGACCATCACGTTACCCCCACTGTGCCCCCACAGATGGCGTCAGACGCTCTTCCAGCATCTTTTCAGTTGTTCTGTGTCTCACAGATGTTCTTCTGCGTGATCCCAACGCCTCAAACTTCGATGCGTCCGTCCATAACTCCTCTGTCCAATGTCTGTGTTCTTTTGCCCATATTCATCTTTTTCTTTTATCGGCCGGTCTGACTTATAGCCTTGTTCTTTGCCAGAGCCGCGTCTTCGCGGTAGATGTTGACACTGGCGTTTTGCGGCTACTATTTAATGAATCTGCCAGTTGAGTTGATCAGTGAGGCGTCTATTTCTCAAACTAGAGACTCTAATGTACTCATCCTTTTGCTCAGTTGTGCAGCGGGGCCTCTCACTTCTCTTTCTACTCTGGTTAGAACCTGTTTGTGCTGTTTTCTGAAGGGAGTAGTACACACCCTTGTAGGAAATCTTTGTATTTTTGATTAGTTTCAAGTTATCTTCATAGAAAAAAAACTTTTCTTTTTAAAAAATTAAGGACCGCAAACTTTTGAACGGTGGTGTAAATGCCCCAATCCACAAGAGGGGAATTTAAACCCCATAAATTCTAGATAGATGATTTTCAAATTAAAACATTTCAATCCTTTAAATTCAGTGGTATTCTTACAGTCCTTACAGTGTGACTACATCAGGTGGATGAGTTTCAGTATACCTTCCAAGTAGTCGATAAACCGTTTGATGTTTGCTGCCCAGGTGAGTGTTTTTTCCCACGGCCCACGTGCATTCAACTGACTGCAGATCCCGAGTTTCACACTGAAGATCTTTGTCATCAGGTGGGTCTGAGTCAAATATCATCGAAAACAAAACACAGGACCAGTCAGCATGTTTTAAAAAGACGCATTTCACACTCCAAGATCTCGAAAATGTCAAATTTACTCACAGCCAATGAAAACAGAAGCCCCGTTGTCATTTATCTGTGTTCTGCACAGCACGTCCGTGCCGCTGCCATATGTGTTTGATGGCTGGTTCAGGTCAACTGTCATGGCATACGTCTGATTCGTGATCTTGGTAGTGTTCCATTCACTGCCAGAATAACTAGTAACATACATTTGCTCAAAAATATGCCCCTCGGGCAGGACGCAGCAGAAGGTGGCTCTACTGCCCACCTTAACCACTCTGTCCTGTGGGAAAATCTTTGGCTGTTTGCTTTTGTTTTCTATACCTGCAAAAAGATGATAAAAACAATAATAATCATCTGTCAAATGCGTGAGGATTGTACCTTGAATATTTCTGAGGATCAAAATATGATGTAAGCCGAATGTTAACCTGGAGCAGTCTGTTCCTGTCTCCACGGGCTTGTGTAGTTTTTGTATCGGGCCCTGAGCCTGACTGAATGGGAGGCGCACTCTAACGCCAAATAAGGCGTCCAGCTCCAGGAGTGAGTAGATCCTACTTGATCAGGTGTCACGGCAACTATATCCTAAAAACATTTTCAACAACAACAGTTTAGAGAGAATGTTTGTGAGCTGAGGTCACCGTTACGACACAAATCAAGCTCTTACGTCATGTACTTGCTCGTCAGCTATGAGCACCGCCAGCTCATACGTCAGCGCGTCACGTACTGCCAGGCATGCGGCCTCGTCTTCCCACGTTAACAGGATCTTCTTGTCAGGGGTGGTGAGTGTCATATTCTGAGGTCCGCAACGCAGGACACCTGAGGAAAAATGTCCACAGTGCGTTTTTTTTTTTTAAAGGACCTTCTATAAAGGAAATAATCAACCAATAGTGAAGCCGTCTAATAAATTGGATTATGAATATCAGTCCTATTGTTGCGTTGTGAAACTACTTACATATGCGTTGTCTATATCATTTCTGGTAACAGACAACACATGTCTTATGACACACATTGGTTTTTTATTTTTTGTGGATCCCTGTATTGATATAAACCCATCTGAATGAGAAGAATGAGCCCACACACTCAGCTCTGATCTGCAGCTTTAGGCTGGGGTTGGTTGTCTGTGTTTGTAGATATTCAGGGTTCAGGGAGGTTGAGTAGAGCATCACGTTCAGCATCCGCTCTTTTAATCAGTTAAAAAATAAATTTGTGTTGGGCAAGACGTTGTCCTCAGAGGTCATGAGAGTTTAGGGCGATGTTAACTTCTCAGAACCATACCAACAGTAATGGAAATTTGAGATTTGAGCAGCTATCTGACTGCATTATGTCATGTGGATAAGAAGCAAGATAATGGCTCCAATGTAATTAGAAACCTTTGAGTGGCCATTGCTAATTCTGTTGAAAAGATCCCAGGAACCTCAACAGTGTGTGTGTGTGTGTGTGTGTGTGTGTGTGTGTGTGTGTGAGTTATAGCCATGATATATAGATGGACAAACGCAAGGTTGGAAACAGAAAAAGAAACACTTCTTAATCTAGTGAATCTTTAATGATCTTCGAGACATCCTGCCCACCTCCCTGCATACACATGTATGCACTAACAATCAATGTAAACAAGTATTACTAGTGATAGTCGTCGTCTTCTCTCAGATACGATGTCATTTCTGTTGTAAATCCACTCGCTTAGGAAACATGCTCATGATATGAGTGCAGGATAGTCTCTGACCTTATAGTTAGTTATTATATTAGATATACTATATTAGATAGCCATTCAGACTTTTACAAGTCAGAAGACAATACACTCACCATTTTCTTTTCCATTTCTGTCCTGTGTGCTCTTGCAGAACAGCGAGACCAGTAATATCCATGTGATCATTATCATCCTCCTTCAATGACCGTGTCTGGTCAGGTCTGTTAAAAGTAGAAACTTGTCAGCAAGTCTTCATGGATCATCAGAAACATCCACACCTTAGGCTGAGTTATTTTTCACTTGAAAGCTACGAGAGCCTTAAGAATCTAACAGGAAAGTCTCAAGTGTACCCTACCTACAGTTACAGTACTCTCTGCAAAAGTAGTCAGTAACCAGCTTGTTCATAGTGGTTATGAAATCCATGCAGATTTCAAAGCAGGAAGTGGAGCAGCTGCTTACTGGTAACAGTGAGTCACTGGATGACTGGTGACTGGATTGGACATGCCTTACCCTGAGAAAGTTTGGATATACTCAGGAAACTATTTCAGTATCTCTGTGTAGTAGCAAATCAGCTTCCTTAAATCCTTTACTACACAGTAAGTGAGAGTTGAGGAACGCTGACAGGGCTTTACATGAGTTACACCAGGGGTGCCCAACCTTTTTTTAACCAAGATCTACTTTTGAAGTTGATGGCATGCCGAGATCTACCAAGTCAAGATCAAGGGCCGGGCAATAATTCAAACATGGAGCCGCAATTGCAGATGACACGTAGTTAAGTTTTTATTTGTACAGAAGGAGAATAGGCAGTATAAATGCACAAAAAATTAGCTGATCAACATGTCACAAATAGGTTGTCCATAACAGAACTTCAGAGGCACATCGTCTCTCTCTCTCTCTCTTTCAACCACACACACACACACCTACAGAAAAGAACACTCCAAAAGGAGGAAGGAGGAGAAGAGAAGTCCAATATTTCAAAATGAAAATTTCACTGGAGAGTGGCAATGGGAAACCAGCAGTTGGATTTAAATGAATCTGTAAGACAGATAAAATACTCCTCTAAGTGTATGGATATGATATGAATATGTCATTCAAGATACTACTACTACTACTACTACTACTAATAATAATAATAATAGCCTAATAATAACCATAATAATAATAAACGCTTTTCTACCTTAGTACCTTAGTTTATCAGTCAGTGTGGTTCTGTACTTGGACTTGATTATTTTCATGTGTGTAAAGGCAGACTCACACAAATATGTTGATCCAAAAAGGGAAGTCATATTCAGTGTGCATTATCTGAGGTTTGGATACTTCTCTTCCAGCAGCAGGTTCCAGAAATCGCCAGTTATCCCAGGTGTTGCTCTGCATTTGATCTCAATGTCATTTTGCAGTGTGAGAATTTCATTCTCGACAGCACTGGAGTCCAGGCTGAAGAGTGTGGCTACTTTGGGCGCAATGCAATCCACATCAACATTTCCACCAAATGGAAAGCACAGAAACTGAGCAACAGGCTCGATGGACGCAAAGTCAGTAAACCGGCGCTCATAACGAGCAAGTTACACACTGTCTTTGCCGATCAAAGAATGAATTTAAAATTTTAAATACCGTATTTTCCGGACTATAGAGTGCCCCTTAATATAAGGCGCACCAACTAAAATTGGAATGAAATATATATTTTGTCTATTTGTATATTTTTGTGTTTATTCATATACTGAACTAATTGTTTACGAACAGTGCCGCAATAAAAGCAGCATCAAACGCGGCAATAAAAGTGCTGATAAACAAAACAGAAAAGTCATTGATGGTTTTATTTATCTTCCTCCTGCGTACTGAAACCATTATTGTGCAGTGTGCGGGAGGAAAAGGTGACAGCGCTGTTAAAGCGCAACTGCGCAACTATTAAAGTCGCTTCATTCTCCCATGAAATGAAGCCACACGTCACTATTTATCTTCCTCCTGAGCATTTAAAACTAATGAACACCAAACCACTGTCACTTCATTTCTTCTGCGCACTGAAGACACTGACTATCTATGGCATAGATTTATTAACGGCAAGCTTACGTGTCCTTACTGTTTCCTTCACGGATAGCCAGATCGATGGCATTCAACTTAAAAGCTGCATCATAGGAATTGCTTCGGTTTTCCATTTTGAGGAGGTGAGGGTGTAATAATATTATATACCTGTGACGGAGCAGCTCCGCCAATGACTGCTGCCTGCGCACGCACACACTAGTCTTTACCGAACTTTTTTTTTTTTTTTTTTGTCATTCGCGATCGACTGAAACTCCGCCTGCGATCGACTGGTTGGGCACCCCTGAGTTACACAAACACATCGAAAACAAACAAAAAAAAGTTTTTAAGAGACTTAAATTAAAAAACAACTTTATGTTGGTGTTTTTTGTGTGTGTGTGTTTGGTGACACAAAGACAATTTTCCAATAAAGTTATATTCAATTCTATACGTAAAAGTTCAAAATCAAAAATCAGGATGTTTTTCTGTCGTAGTGGCCGCTTGAAAGGAAAGCGGCCACAGCTTTCACTTCCACAGTTCCATATAGTTGTACATGGGAGACTTCATTCTCCGTTCATTGCGTAGTCATAACAACACTCTGAGCAAACTATCCTGTTTACACATTTTATACAGGAAGCTCTCGTTTTGGTCTCTGCAACTGGGAGACATGAGGCTCAAATGTTATGTGGCTATGTTCAGCAGCTATCTGTCTACCGTGGGTTTATTTAAACAAAGGTTTGCTGCTGCTGGAAACAAGGTTGATGAGACTGAACCTAAAGACACTAAATCACTAAACCACAGTAAAGGTTGAAGCCCAGTAAAATCTTCACTTTTGGAACAACTTTATTTCGGTTGTGAGGAATATGAACATATGAATTTATTGCGATTACCTCTGAAAATCAGTTTAACATATATATATAGTTAACGGTTCTTCAAACCTTTTTTTTTTATCCGCGTAACCACAGATTAGTCACAGTTTTGTAAGACCATCTGCTGAAATGTTGACTGAGCATGTTGTGCTTCCTACATGCGGTCGTTGGGGGGGTAGGGGGTTAGACAGAGACGTGATCATTATATCGGGATCATCACTTTTAAGCAGGTTTGATCACCATGGTAACCTAAACTGCATGGCTGCATGGTCATCATTCCTACACACAGTACTTTATAATAAATGATAAATAATAAAGAACAAACTAACTACTGTATATAAATGATTCTAGCTGCATCCTTTTATTCTTGACAGCGTCGATGCTTTTTGCGCCCATTGTGTGATCATATTCCACTTGCTGCTGTAATAACTGGATTTCTGTCACCGTTTCATCTCGTGTCAGATGAACTCTGTTGCTTATAGAATGTAGTTAACAGAGCTGATCGATGACGGACTTGATGACACGTTATGACTTCTACAGAACTATAATTCCCTCATTTACCCTGCCTGGATTATTAACCCGTTGATATGATTTCTTAGTTTGTACAAAGCGTTTAATTTTTTCTGAGTGTGCTCATTACTGAATGCTGTTTGTCATATTAAACTACACTGGTCATGTTCATCAATGAAATAAAATGTCACCCGTTGCAGCAGTGTGGCTTTTAATGATTAGAAAAAGGCACTAATGGAGCCCTGTGGAGCACAGGCATACTATACACACATAGACAGAACTCATCAGTCTCTACTGGCACTTTGATGATCATTAATTAATAAAATAATGCCCCATATATCATCACTAAGTTCCTTTCTGTTGGCAAACATTGTAATATTTCTGACATAAATACGCATCAGTGATTTTGAGTGATCAGACTTCAGTGTTACACATTGAAACAAACTTCTTAAAAACAAATGTGTGTGTGTGTGTGTGTGTGTGTGTCGTTAATTTAAAGCCGCAGTGCGGAACTTTTACAGATAAATGAACGTCTCTTACATTCAAGCCCAATGTGGAATAAGCCTATCACCACCAGATAAAGCACCGTGTACTTCAGTGCATAGTTTTCCCCACGCTGGCATAGAGGTAGTGATGAACTGTTAGCCCTCTGCTAACTTGATAGATACAAAAACCAAATGAGTTCACTGATAGTCAAAACGAGTCATTTCACAGGGATTGTGAGCTGTGTGAACGGGACATACATACGTTTAACCACCATTTACTCTCAGTGCCAGAAGGGGGAGACAAAAGTTCTGCACTGCAGGTTTAATTTAATTTAATGTGTGTAGTATCGTCAGAAGAAGAGCATCTCTCAGTCGTTTCACAGCAGGTATCACAGCATCATTTAAAGTGCATAATCATGATCAACAACCAGGTGTGGGCTACAGAGTCCCAAATATCACTCGATCACAATGAGTATGTGTCATTAGAGTCGCCATTGAGACGAGCCCTGTAGCATCCGCTCCATCTAAGTAAGACGTTAGTGGAGGAGCTTCACAGTTTGGCTCTTGGCGTTTGTTCCAGCAGTGTCCTCATATCAATCAGAGCGCTCTCCACAGCTTGGGCCAGATGTGCTGTATTTGTTTCTTTACAGGAGTTGAAAGACGAGACTGCAAAGTTGATGTGATCGTTCATGGGATTGTAGCACACGCCGTATCCGTTGGGCACAACCGGGCCGAAACACATGACGCAGTCGGTCTTGGACGGTACCTTGTGAAGAGATGAGAAGGTGGTAGTTAGTTTGGGTTTAATAATCAAGGGTTAAGGTTCTTAAGCAATACAGTTTAAAAAAACAAATGTATGGAGCATTATGTTAGAGGAAAAATATGCAGTACCTGACTTGTAGAGAGCTGGTAGTGTAAGGCTTTGGCGTAGGCTCTGTCTGTGAAGACATCAGGAAGGGAGAGTTGTTCCTCAACTGCCTGCATCTTCAGACCCAAGAGGTGTCTGTCTATGGCCTGACCACTGACCGCCTGTGAGGGTGAAGAGAATTCATTTGTTTGCAATGACAATCACCAGATGTTAATACTTTCCCTATTGATAATCAGCACTAATCAGGACGTGGAGGAGAGTCTGGTGGGAATGTTATTCTTTTTGCAGGTATGTACTTATGAACCAAACTGAAATTGTGACCAGATGAAAAGTTAACGGATCACTAAAGTGACAACAACGTGTCACATTAGTGATCCGTGTAGAAAGTCAGCTTTAAATGTTTCTATGTGAACCAGGGTTGGGTACAACTGATAGGTTGGGTAATCAAATCAATACTCACCATGTTGGTATAAGACCTGTGTGCTTTTACAGCTTTCTCCATTAGATCGACCTTCTCTGTGTTCTGTTTAAAACAGGAAGACAAAAATTCATCGCTTGTAGGTTAGTGTTTGTTTATCAGTGTTCAGATATATTTAAAAGAAACCTGGAATTCTTTAATATTAAAAAGGCTTCTGATATTTGAGACCTCATGCTGCGGGTGTAACCAAGGGTTACCGTGTCAGAGGTCAGTTTAGTGCCAGATTGGCTGCTGCCTTTCATCACACCTGTTTGCTGGAGTCATCAAAGGCTTTGACAAAGGCAGCTGAGGCACTTGAGGCTGATCGGATTGTATCCGTGCGGCCCAGTCTGAACATGCGCAGGGAGGCGCTTTCATATGTGGCACAGCACCGCTGGTACATCCTGCCAGGAGGAGAGAAAGAGAGACACACACACTTGGTGTTTTCACACAAAAAAAAACACTCAGCAGGGCTCATAATTTCTTTTAATTTTTTCAATTTTGGAAATTTTAATGACGCATTTGTTGACGACCGTTTAGTTCATGACGAAATTGTAACGACAGCATAAAAAAAAAAAAAAAAAAAATATGTATATCACAATGTTTTACACTCTTGTTTCCCAAACTGTCAGAATAAACAGAGGTCAAAGGTCAAAGAAGCTCCCAGTGTCACAGCAACACAACGCAGATGCCCACCGGTTACATTTTTTTTAAGAAGCTAATGAAAATATAATTTATATACATATTTATGCTTGTTGAACCAGTGATTTAATAAATTACACCGTGTGTGTCTCCATGTGACTTACCTGTAGTAGGCCAGCTGGAGTGCCATCTGTATAAAAGCATCAGGGCTCATCTTGTGGGTCTTTGGGACATTTTTCCCAAAGTGTCTAAACACTATCACCTTCACATCCAGGTCCTGAGCCAGGCTGTGGTGAGAGAACAGGACAGTCAGACTTTTCTGAAGTTCTTGCTAGAGGATATTTGCAGAAACATTTGTCCCCAATGTATCACTAAAAAAATATATAGACAATGCCCCCTTTTCAACACGCATTCTTGTTCACACCTGTTCATGCTCTGCTTGGCCTCCTCAATGTCCTTCTTGATCTCAGGTGTGATGTTGAAGTGTAGTTTCTGTGGCATGGGCAAAGGCACCATGGGAGTCCGCACCATTTCTGGTTTCCTCCTGTTTCAACACACACGAGACACAGAAGAAGAAAGTGTACTTAATAAAAACATGGATTTCTATCCTCGTCTCTGTACGCGCTGCATTGTTGCTGACCTCTCAAAAGATGAAGAAAAAAAACAAACTCCAAACAGACACCTGCATCCCTACTTACGTGTATTCTACAACATGGTCGATCAAGGCCACGATGGGTGGACCCTCAGCTGGGGCGTGCTCGTAGTTGGCACCACATGTCCCATCTTCTCCAATGATAAACTGAAAGAAAGGTTAGAAACTTGTAGAGAACACACGAAAAACAAGCACTGACATTACATCCCAACCCTGGCAAACTGAAAATGTAAATTTACTGAGATGTCAACAAATTCCTGAGATGTCTTTTGGGCAAGTCTAAGTCAAGTGTCAAGGCTGTTAAAACAAGTCTTGAGGAGAAGTCAAAATGAAGTCACATTTTCATCAGAAGTGCTTTGCAGGATGAAGCTGTTTAAGCAGAGGTGATGAGATCAGACTAGTCAGGTTTATGATTCAGTGTTGCACTCCTATAACACTCACGAGTGGACTCACGATTTTTCTTTTTTCTTAAAAAAGGATCAAAATTGATGCAGCAGCACCAGAGATACAATCTTTTTCATTCCATACATTCTCCCTCCTGGTCAGAAACTGGTGCCTACAGCTAACACAATGCAACTCAACCACAGACAACTCAGTTGGAGAATTGGGTGTGTTATGCAAGTAGCTGATACTGTAACTAATGAGGCCTAATGTAGAGCTGCTAGCCCGAAGCAGAGATGAGGATCAGGTTACAGAGGTCTGGTAACTGCACATCTTTCTAAACACACTTTCAGTCTGGAGTGAAGCTAAACCTGAAAACTAGCCTGACCAGGTGCGGGCTAGTGGTAAGTCAAGTTAGACTTATTTAAACCTCTTTTATGAAACGGATTTCCCTGAAACTAAGCCTGACTTACTGAAGTAAGCCTGATTCGAAAGTGGTATTTTAAAATCTAACTGTTTGGAAAGACAAAAGCTTTATGCCCTCATCTGTAGGAAACGATGTCACGTAACCTTGCTGCACTTTAACTCAGGAAAAGCATGTGTGTGTGTGTGTGTGTGTGAAATGCCTGCGTGTGTCACCTGCAGTGTCTTGTCAAACCAGCGGTTGCCGCTGTTCCACTGGCTGCCACCGCCATGCAGCATCTGGACGGCAGCGCAGCTACGGTACGTGTCCTCAGACCCTCGAGGCATCGCTCCATCCAGACAAACTGTAAAGATGCTCCTCTGGATAGCCGACACCGATTCTTTGTTGGTCCCATCTGAACACAGAAGACAAAACAAACACGGCGTTAGTACAGAATCACCCTGCAGCTGTTTTTACATACTGTACCGTATGTAGTCACGTCAGTGGTCTTTCAACTCACCCTTGACAAGGTTGACATAGGCCTTGCCCCAGGAGTCGCGATGCTGGGTGGTGAGGATGCCGATCGGCTCCGTGTTGGTCTGTAGTGCAGAGTTACAGATCCTCTCTAGCTGCACGCAGAGCTGATCGGCCGTCAGTGGCGTCCCGTCGCTGTTGTACACGTCTAACACAAAGAACTGATTCCAAGAGGAGGAAAGAGATTCAGTCACGCTTCTCATTATTAGCCAAAATAACGACCGTAGGTGGAAAATATTATCAGCTGTATTTTAAAATTAACGCTGGGAACCTCTGTAATTGTTTCAATCCAAATGAAACTGTCAGGTATCAAAAGGTTACTTGAGAGCGCCAGACTAAGATGAGTGATACAGGCTCCTGGTCAGATACAGATGAATGACTTGGACCACTGGTGCTGTGCTCCTCACCTGGTAGTTGTGCACTACAGTGATGTGTTTTGGGGGCCTGGAGCTCTTGGCGTGGTTCACCACAGCGTCTCTCTTCAGACCAGGGATGCGGCAGGATGACAGGACTTCATAGTACTGATTCATACACAGCGGCTTGTCACCCATGTACTCCACTGGCAATGTCTCACTGCAAAACACACAAGCTGTGCCAATAAAACACTAACTTCTATATTACCATATTACTATGATATGGGGTTTGATGCACATACAAGCTTCATTAAGACATTTGACTTAACAATAAGATATTGTTGAGTATTACATTAAAGGCAGATAGATATGTACAACTCACAAATCCTTAGAGGAGCATTTATACTTGTGGCCTCAGTGGGAAAAAAAAAGCATGACTCTCTTGTAAATGAGTAATTTTCACTGTGTCCTTTTATTGATACTGTGGTCAATTTTATATAGTTTTCTATCGTTAATCGCAATATATTGCTTCACCCCAGGAAGACAGAGAAATCAAAGTGGTAGGATGATAACAGTCACTTTTGAGGATCAATACTAACTTGTCAATCATTGTCTTGAAGTCCAAAACACCTGCTATCAGTTTGGCAGCAAACCTAAACAGAGAGAAAACATGATTATTCACTCAAATGTTAACTTCTATGAAGACAACAAAAACTGAAGCGATCACGACACAGTGGAGCTGCATGATGCGGAAAACATACAGTATATTGTGATAATATGTGACATTATGATATTGAATGAATTTATTAAACACGCCATCTAACATATTGTGAGTTAATGGCTGTCAACACACACTGCATCTCCTTCTAAAAGAAGCTTATGAACAGATTCAAATGTCTTGAACTACCTGTTCTTACATCCACTGCGATTCACAGTAATAAAGAATAAATAAAACATAAAGAGTTCAAGGCAGATCAACTATACTGAGAGGGGACTGTAGCTTAAGTTAATGTTCAATTCAAGTGTGATCACCTTATTTGTCCCTGCTTGTTATGGAAGTTCATGCGGGGTAAGACCAACCCAGGACTTGAATGGACCACCACAGGCAGCCGGTAGTCTAGATAAGCCACCTCAACCCACCACTGTGACAACTACAAAGACACAGAGAGACACAATCAATAACATTTATCAATAATTTTAAAGTGTCCACCTCTTGGTCTAGTTCTTGAGCTCACCCAGTTCTCCGTGTTGCCCGCTTTCCTCTCCAAACCTCTCTGCAGTCTCTCTCCGACGCCTCCAGGCTTCTGAAACTCGTCCACCATCTCTTTTGTGTGTATCAGCTCGTCTACCTCCACAATAGGCTCCAGGGCGGCGAGGTAGCGCTCGCAGGTCTGCTGCAGAGGGGGGACAGGCAGATTGGGCAGTCCCTGCTGGTGGGTCAGGTATCTGCCGGTGACCCGCGACGCCGATACAGGCTTCACCAAGTGACAAGGTTTAATCGAGCCAAAGGGTTTCGCCATCCCCGCCTTCGGTGACAAAAGAGGAAATGTTTTATATTGTCAGTTTGAAAAGTGTCCTGTTCCCAGTGTTCTTCTCAACACGTGCTTATTGGTCTGAACTGACTTTTTCTTGTGCTAAATTGGTGGCAACAGCTATTTTTGGTTAACTAACAATTGTTTTATGATACTCTTAAACTCATTTAGTCCATATTAAGCCAATTTTTGGCAACAGTACTTAGAATATCATATATGATCACCTGAAAAGGGACATTTCGCCAGTAGGGGGCAGTCTGTACTTACTTTCAACTTTACAATTTAGAAATTATGTCAACAAAAAAAAAAAAAGAAAAAGAAAAGTACAACATGACAATGAATGATGAAACTTGATACAAAAAATGTACCGTCTATTTGTAAATGTTCTCAGTGCAAATGCGACTTACAATAAAATGTGACTGCTGTTTTCCAAGAATTTGACGATCAGGGGTAAAATACATAAAGACATTATCATATAATATATGCAACGGAATCCTGATTTTAAAACGAGTCTGGTTGTAGCTCATGTTATTGTTTCCATATGAACCGGTGAGGCTGAACAATAAGAAAAACCTCCGTTATGCAAACGAACAGCTGGCGTCGTAGAAACTACAGAGCATTTCCAAATTATTTAATATCTTTATGCAAAAAATTAATGTTTCAGACATGTTTATTTGTCAAAGAGCAAAGTCCAGCTCGGTCTATTTTAACAGATTTTGAGTTAGCTTTCATCTGCATTTCCTCATTTCCTTATCAATTCAGGATACGCTTTTTACAATTCACTAAATAGAGCTTTAGGTCAAATAAAAGTGAATATTATACTCCTCAACTGTCTGTTAGCTATGTTAAACCTTAGCTAACAGTCTCTTAATACACCGGTATAACCTTTGACCCAGTTAGCTACATCGCTATTTCACTTCATGACAAGCTAGCTAGCGTTAGCGATAGTAAACACTCCTTCAACATCCGTGTTAACTGGCGTTACTTAGTTAACAACACGGTTCATATTGAGACAAGTCTCACACCGGCGGTAATATGTATTTATAGTCGCATATTTTGTGATAATAAAACGATGTCATGGATCATTTCGGTATGCTAATGTTGTCTTCTGAGCCCAGTATAAAGCCACCGTTAGCTAAAGGTGTGTTACTCACCAGAGTTCTGCTGCAAATGCCCCACATTCTGCATCAAAGAAACGCCCACACACTCAGCTCCGTCAGGCCGTTTACACGGTAAAGTATTAGTTTAGTAAAGTATTTAATCGACCGGTTGGTCAAAGCACCTCTGATTTCTCAACCACACGGGGACAGCTGCCAAATACAATGTGATGAAGTAGCTCAGCTGTAAACCCGGTGCCACCATAAATAAACGGTGGGTGTGACGTGTTGAGTCTGTCATTAAACTGTATTCTGAGGTTTTTAAGGAAAAGTTTGACCACAGTTATTTACAACCACCACATGCAATCAAAGATGAAGGAGACACTTATAATCCGTTCAAATCCTTAATTCTGATCACTGGAACCAAGTGTGGTTTTGATTAAAGTTAGATTTTAAATACGGAATAAGAGTCCTATTGGTAATTCTTATGAATAAAAGTATTGTAAGACGTTTAAGATAGGGGAAAAAAACAGATTTCCAATATAAATCCTAAAAAAAAATTTTCCTATAGGAGTTTTAGAAATGTATGTGCATCCTAAATGATTCTATTGGTGTTTATAACCAGATTCAATTCTTTTATACTGTATGAATGTAGGACTTTTATTTATTTATTTATATTTTTTATTGTGGTAACAGGCATCCACAGAGATGAAGTGATAGAAAGGGAACTGAAGTTTACCTTTCGTACACAAAGATGTAGTTTACTTTTCACAACAACGGGGGGCAGTCGCGAGTCATGGCTGTTTTTAAATCTGCCTGAAACTCACGAAGGAGACCGTGAGCTTCGCCATGGCGGAAACAGAGCAGCAGGCAGGTAAAGCTCCAGCTGAATGTCTTGTGTGTTCAGCGTTTATCGCTTCTCCTGTCGTGTGTTGAAAGCTACGCAGGTTAGCATGTTCACCGCGCCACCATAACGGGTCACGTGACAAATAACGTCAGTTCGCGCTTGTAGGTAAACACAGAAATCATGTCGCCGCTGTTCCCAGTCAAAGCTAACTAGGTTATATATCAGTTACTGGACATTTGAGCTTGTTATAACTCATTTGTGTACCAAACTTGAGCTCGTATTTTGAGTACCGTATAAGTTAGTTAGCGGTCGTTGTCAAATTATATTTTTATTTATATTTCTAACTGTAGTGGCCTGGAGTTGTTAGCTAGCAAAATAGTGAATTTACAAGAGAAAACCACTGCCTTTTACTCACGCATATCATCAGCGGACCAAACTGTGTTGATTAAAATATTAATATAATAATAAAAAACGTAATCAAATTATTCCACTTATATACGCTCTGCAAACGCAAAGACTGGTGTGACGCATGTAGCCAGATATTTACGTTAATCAAGCCTTTGGTTACTGTAAACGTTATAATTAAAGCAATGTAGCGTTACACTGTCATTAAGTCACTATAGACAGGTTTTTAAAAAATAACTGAGAGATATTATTTACTTTTAATTGAATTCATTGACTTGTTTGGGTCAAGCTCAAAACTTAGTGGATCCTACATTTCCCATAATGCAACAATAATGTAATAGTGAACCTTCCCTGTATCTACAAACTACTTTTGACAGGAATTATTACCACATAGTTATTTTTAAAAAAACAATTGAGGCTAGTGTTATGGAAAATGCACTCTAACTTGTTTTAGGATCCACCACTGAGGATGAAGCACCTGAAGCCGACACCACCTTCATGGTACCCAAGAAAGAAATCAGCATGGTGCCTGATATGGGCAAGTGGAAGCGATCACAGGTACATTACACATATTTCAAAATCCAATTGGTTCTTATTGTGATCCATTGTTTCAGCAGTTTGGCTTGACAACACATCCGGATACCCTCCTGTTACCATTTCTCTCGTTTTTCCAGGCGTATGCTGACTACATGGGCTTCATTCTGACATTGAATGAAGGCGTAAAGGGAAAGAAGCTCACATGTGAATATAAAGTGTCTGAGGTACGTTTTCTATGTGAGAGCCTGTTTCTTGATGTGCTGGTAGACTTTTACGTCCTTAAGGATTATTATTATTATTATTATTGTGGTTTAGAGGATAAACATGTAAAATGAAATGAGTCCGAGGAGTCGTGTAAAATGTAAAAGGCTGCCAACTCGGGATTAATTGGTTAGTTAGCCAGCAATGTTGTTAGAGAGCTTCTCAACATGTAGCTGCAGATCTCACACACTGTGTAATACTCCCCATGTCCATCCTCTTCTTTTTAGGAACCGTTTCAGTGCTGTACTACTGTGGATCAAAGGACTGCACTGAAACAGTTCCTAAGAAGAAGAGGATGGAACCGTTTCAGTGCAGTCCTTTGGCCCACAATAGCACAGCACTGAAGAGGATGGACATAGGGAACCGTTTTAGTGCTATTGTGGGCCAAAGGACTGCACACTAACACTACTTAGATAATAATAATAATAATAATGCATTTTATTTCAGAGCGCCTTTCAAAACACCCAAGGACACTATACAAAGATAAAAAAAAAATAGAAATACAAAGATTAAAAAGGCAATACACAATAAAGAGCACAGAATATAAAACAGAGAAATAATTAAAAGTCAGAGTGCATAGGCTAACTAAAACAAATGAGTTTTTAGTCTAGATTTGAAGAGGGGTAAAGAGTCGATATTGCGGATGTCAGGGGGTAATGCATTCCAGAGTTGGGGAGCAGAGCAACTGAAAGCTCTACTCCCCATAGTACTGAGGCGGGCAGTGGGGACAGGAGGGAGGAGGAGGAACGTAGGGAGCGAGAGGGAATAGCAGTGTGAAGAAGATTAGACAGGTAAGGAGGGGCAAGATTGTGGATGGCTTTGAAAGTATGGAGAAGAACTTTAAAATGAATTCTGTGTTTAATGGGGAGCCAGTGAGGGAGGGGGGGCGGAGTGACAGATGGTTTTCCGGATAGGTAGAGCTGGGTCATCGGCATAACAGTGGAAATTGATGTTAAATTTACGGAAGATGTTGCCAAGTGGAAGAAGATAGGTGATAAAGAGGAGGGGCCCCAGGACTGATCCTTGGGGTACGCCAGAGGTAACAGGGGAGGGTTGGGATTTAAAGGACTTGAGCTGTATGAACTGTGTACGACCAGATAGATATGAGTGGAACCAGTCTAAAGGGGTGTCAGTGATGCCAATGGAGGAAAGTCTCTGGAGGAGGATGGGGTGAGAGATGGTGTCAAAGGCTGCACTTAAATCGAGGAGGATGAGGATGGAAAGTAGTCCAAAGTCAGCTGCCATTAGAAAAATCGTTGGTAATTTTTATGAGGGCGGTTTCAGTGCTGTGTAGGGGGCGAAATCCAGATTGAAAGTGCTCATAGAGGGAGTTGTGAGAGAGATGAGAGTGGAGTTGAGAGGCTACAATTTTTTCTAATATTTTGGAGATGAAGGGAAGGTTGGAAATGGGGCGGAGGTTATTAAAGTCAGAAGGGTCAGATCCAGGTTTCTTAAGTATTGGAGTAACAGCAGCAACTTTGAAGGGTGGAGGAACAGTTCCAGTGCTAAGTGAAGAGTTGATGATGGCAGAGATGATGGGGAGGAGAGAAGGAAGGCAGGATTTTACAAGGGTTGTGGGTAGGGGATCAAGCTGACAGGTGGAGGACTTTGACTTGGTGGATTATAACTAGTTAATACTAGTTAGACATTTAGTCTGAGCTAAATGTCCTGGTTTATTGTTTTCTAGCTGATATGATGATGATGTTTATCAGCATAAACAGCAATCACTGTTGTCTTGTTGTGTGACAGACGGTGGAGAAGTTACTAGATCTTTTGGAGACTCTGGACAGATGGATAAATGAGACCCCTCCTGTTGATCAGCCATCACGCTTTGGTAATAAGGCCTATAGAATGTGGTACAGCAAACTAGAGCAGGTTAGTGCACACACACACACACACACACACACACACACACACACAAACATTATGAAATAAAACCTGAAAGATTTAGTGTAATGCTCTCACGTTAAGTATATGCTGGAAGTGGCATATTATCAGCAGTAGCTTCATGTATCATTTGCCCAGTCACATCTGGCTGATACCTGATTGAATTGAATTGAATTGATCCGCTCTGAGAGGTCAGTATCCGTGCCGATGTTGGATCAATGCATCCCTAAATGAAACCATAACAAACACACTTAGACACACCCTCAGACAAACAGAACCACATGCTGTCTGTGTAGATGTTTGCAGCTCACAGGTGTGTGTGTGTGTGTGTGTGTGTATGCGCGCGCGTGTGTGTATGCGCGCGTGTGTGTATGCGCGCGTGTGTGTGTGTGTATATGCACGTGTGTGTGTGTGTATATGCACGTGTGTGTGTGTATGCGCGCGCGTGTGTGTGTGTGCGTGCGTGCGTGCGTGTGTGTGTGCGTGCGTGCGTGCGCGTGCGTGTGTGTGCAGGAAGCAGAGGCCTTGGTGTCAGGAGTGCTCCCTGCTGACAGATGTGCAGCAGCTCCAGAGATCGCTGTCTATCTGAAAGAGTCTGTAGGGAACTCCACCAGGATAGATTATGGAACAGGTAACAGTGCTGCGGAGTCAGAGCTCTGTGCAAACCACTCAGTTTAACCAAAATTACTATACTATTTTTTATTAATTTTACTTTAGAATTAATTACAAATCATTAAGGCCCCAGGTTGGAGTCCAGCTGGGGACATTTATCGCATATAATCTTCTCTCTCCCTCATCTTTTCTTGTCAGCTCCTCCCTGTTTAAAGATTAAAATTCGCCAAATACATAAAAATCAATCGTGTTAATAAAGTAAAGCAACAAAGCATATGTTTACATTACATTAGATAAGTGCGGTAAATGGATTGAGGAGGTCTTCCTATAGTTCTCCCTACACATACAGCTCGCCATATCTTATGTTAAAGAGTTAATGCACCCAAATTGCAAAAAATAAAATAAAACTCTCACTACAAGGAATCAAAATTTCCTCGAACAATGACGACATTTGGACAAAAACAAAACATCCCATTAAGATAATACTGAATAATTGGTAATATTAAAGCATTGAGCAGGCAGAAGTTAAAGAGGTGATAGTATCAGCCATCATTGGTAAAAGTGGTGAAAGTAGCAGTAACCTGATATTGTTAAGTTTTATTCATTATATTACTGCCATATCCAGTTGTGAGTCTGAGTGAAACACAAACGGACTGCACACTCATCCAGGTCGTGTTTTATGTGCGTTTGTCTTCTCAGGTCATGAAGCTGCGTTCGCCGCCTTCCTCTGCTGTCTCTGTAAGGTTGGAGCTCTCCGGGTCGATGATCAGCTGGCTATCGTGTTTAAGGTTTTTAACAGGTGAGCTGCTACTGCTCTGCTCCACTTCTTTTTAAGCACCACTATGCAGCTTCACACTGGCCATCTGAGAAACTCAGACTCCATCCTAATTCACACACACTTTTAGTCTCGAGCACTTCAGCACCTCGTTTCAAACACTGCCAGGTAGTAGCCAAGTGTGTTCCCTAATACCGCTTCAAAGCAATGTTCAGAGCCAAATGTATCCCACAATTCATCACAGTATATTGTACAACACCAGTCCAGTTGTTGGCTGGTTTTAGGACTGATAATAGTTAACTTAATTAAATTAAGAAGAACTGAAGTTTATGAAAGTTGGTTATCACATAATCTTAGCAATTCATCTGTTCTTGTTGATGGTTGTGAACAGGCATTCAGGCACTGTGACAGTAACCTGAAATATGTCACACAAGTAGCCACTTGACTTCTTGCAAATACTGGGACAGATCCATTATATATTTTAGGGTAAGCTGCACATTTCTAGGTTCAACTGTTTTTTTTGCCAGAGCCCTCTGCATTGGCCTCATTCAATGCCAGGGCTAATTTCTGTTAATGTTGATCAATCGATATGCGGACCATCCTCTGGCTATTGTTTGTATTGTGTTGTTTGTATTGTTTCTGCAGGTATCTCGAAGTGATGCGGAAGCTTCAGAAGACCTACAGAATGGAGCCAGCTGGAAGCCAAGGCGTGTGGGGACTGGATGACTTCCAGTTTCTGCCGTTCATATGGGGCAGCTCCCAGTTCGTAGGTAAGAACCTCATTAAGAACTATTATAAAAACACGTTTATCTGTCTGTGAAGAAGGCTCGTGAAGTCTGGCTGAAGGCACGTCAAAAGAACACAGCAGTGGTTCAGATGAAGGCAGGTGTGACGTTAAGACTTAAGAGACAGAGCAGAGGCTTTTTTTAAAGCCGTCCTGTGTTCGTCCTGTGTGGTGTAAAGTTCAGATTTGAGATCATGTCTATGACTCTGATAAATGTTCACTTCCCTACATCTCCTTACTGCTGTGACATAAGGTTGAGCTCAGTAAATAGGAAGGTAAATAGTGACACCCAGTGGTGAACATGTGTACTTACAACCCAGTCTCCCCTCAGATCACCCAACACTGGAGCCGCGGCACTTCATCGACGAGAAGGTGGTGAACGAGCATCACCAAGACAATATGTTTCTGGAGTGCATCAAGTTCATAAATGAGGTGGGAGGATAAAACTCTAAACACTTTCACATCATCACTTTTTTTTTTTTTTTTTTTTACTCAAACAAACTGGAGTAGTCATGTGATCTCTAAGAGACGAGAGAACAACAGCAACTCTAAATGAATGCTAATGTTGTAATATCTGCATCTGATTTGCTATAATAACTTAATAAGGGAATGATGTCAGTGTTGCGTTTACAGCTCGTTATGCTGCCCACAAGTGGCCCAAAAAAAAAACGATTATAGCAGACTTCAGAAGGTTTAAGTCAGACGCCTTTTTGTTTTTTTTCCACATTAGTTTTTCCCTTTTTAAAGTAGAAGTAATTTTTTTTTGCTTTAACGTATCATTATGAACTAAATGTTGATTGCACAGTGTAATGATAATAGAATAATGACTCCATCAGCGTTTAGACCGGTTCCCTACAAACCTGATATACAATATGAATGTAATATGAATCACATGATCTACGTCTTCATATGAAAATCCAGCAGCATCAATGTTGCGTTATCTGGATAAACTGACCACATATTGGGAATCTAGATCATTACTTTTATTACTTACTTGAAACACTATCACAATATAATAAAGTCACATATTCATAGTCCACTTTTCAGCCTGTCTCGTCTTTACTATTGTTGCTTGAAGCTGTGCTACTTCTTCTTCCTCTCATGCTGGACTGAAGGCCGACTGGGCACTACAGTGACTCACTATCGTCTCTCCAGATACAAGTTATACTAGGACACAGGAGGGGCCGGTGCTAGCCGGGCTAGCTGGTTAGCATGTTCATTTCAGTAGATATCTCTGCAACTCGCTCATCATTTTATTATTTTATTTAACTCTTGAATGTTTTAAAACTAAAATTCTGACCAAGTTTTACACATTGCGCCTTTTTAAAGAGTCTATTCACCCAAACTATGAAAAACACATTTTCTGACTAACCTCTAGAAGATCCTCTATGCTGATAGTTTTGTTTGTCCGGGTTTAGAGATATCCTCCTGTCTCTTACATTTCTGGGGTGAATAGAATTTAGTTTGTGCTGCTAAAAATGACATTTAAGAATTCAACATCTTTTTTTTCCAGGAACAGTTTCCCTGATAATCCACAGAACACATTATGAACAGTTTTCTTTGCTAGTATTTCTTTAGTAGAAAGTAGTTCCAATGAAAAACGCTGCAGCGATGCGCGTCGATAAGAAAGTACATTTTCGTCTTGAGAGATAACACCAGTAAAATCCATGTACCGGTAATTACTTAAGTCAAAACTATAATAATTTTCAGTAACTGTGTGTTTTTTTATGATGGCTGATGAGTTTTCCTGCTGTTTTATCATAAGTGTTTTTATTTTTTCGCTCCCTGAAACCAACAATCTGGCAGAAACGTGGAGTACTGCCCCCTAATGATCATTATCCTCACTGTCCAATTTCTAAATTTAAAAATCTAAAAAAAGAAAATGCTATTCTGTATCCTGTCACTCACTTTTTTTTACCCAAGATGTGGTTTATCTAATTACATATCAATGTATATTCAATATGTATACACAACAGCACGTGTACCTGAGTGGATATTGTAGTGATTTAACAGTTGGGAGTGCGTGGTTGGTCCACAGCTGAACGCGGTTTTGTTCAGGAAGAAGATGAGGGAAAGGCAGATGGATTTTGTTGGTAGACTGCCAGAGCAGGAACCGTGTGCTTTGTTTTTGGTTTTTGGAGGAAAAGGAGGGGAGGGAAGTAGAGGAGGGCGTTGGTTGAGCAAGCTACATCCTTTCCTTCCTTCTCGCTCAGACGCACCCCCCTCCCCGCCTTCCCTCTTTCCCCTCATCCTCCTCCTGCTTGACCTCTCCCTCCTCCTCACGGTCATGAAAGGATGCTGCTGTTGTGTGTTTATCCTGATCCGTTCCTCCCACTTCTCATTTTTATGTGTCTTTTTTTTTTTCTTTATTACTATGTTTTAAAGATAAAAACAGTAGACGGAGAATTTAATTGAATCTCAAAATATTCCTAAACCTAAATAACCTGAATATGCCGTTTATTTTTTGCTGACTGATCTGTTAATTGGTGAAACAAATATGGCGCCAAATTAACTAAAATAAATGATGTAACTAAGACAGACTTAGTGTGAAATGAATTTTCTGCAGAAGTTCTCTGTCCAGTATCATCTGACAGCGTCGTCATTACAAACGTCATTACAGACGTTGCAGAATGTTTTTGGTTTTTTTTACCCTTTGGTACAATTTTAGTGAAAGAGCAGATGGCATTCATCAGGCTAAGAGATAAGAGAGGTTGGTGGATCCATGGTGTAATCCAGAAAGCAATACATCCCATGAAAACAGTTACAGAGAGATTGAGGATAAAGTCTTCCACGAGTCTCACCGTGTGTCATTTTCAGCCTGACACGCATATTTTGAGTTTCCTTCTTCATAAAACATTTCCATTTTTCTAATATTTTAATTCCTACCTCCATGTTTACGTGCTCGCAGCCTTCTTCTTCACTGCCTTTGTTGTCACATTTTCCACAGTTCTTTGAGCATTACCGCCACCAAGAGTTACTCAAAGGAATAGCGTGACGCTGATGGCAGAACGTGATCCGCTCAATCCACGATTCGTTTTTCAAAATGAGACAGCAAGTTTATTAACATAGCGACAATACCTCACTTTCACTGGGGAAATCAGCCTAACTGTGAGTTAAAGTAACAACATCTTTTTTTTTTCTTTGGTTAGTTGCTGTTTTTCAGGGAAAAAAACCCAATAAAGCACTCCAAGGCAGGATTTTGTTTTTGTGGTTGTGTTACTCTCCTCATTCAGTCACAACTGTAGGCTTGTTTTTCCTCTTTTTGTTTACTGGTACTCAGACGAGCCTGTAAGCATGCAACGCTCCATATGTACACCCAAGTATTTTCCTTTTATTCACACACATGTGGATACTTCAAACCCATGCTCTTTTTTAATTCACACACAAGGCTCTTGTCTGCTTGCGTGTGTACGTGTGTGTGTGTGTGTCCGTGTCCGTGCGTGCGCATAGGCCTAAACATGAGTCACTTCCTTCCCCACATGCTGCTGTGAATCACATCTTCCTCCAGGGAATACGGGCTGTCTCCACCCCCCTTTCCTCCCTCCTCCATGCCCTTCCCCCATGTGTTCTCATGCGAGGCCCTGGAAAGTGTCTAGAGCAGTGTGAGGGAGGGGGTTGATGGGGGTGTTGGGGGGAGTGGGGGTTGGAAAAAGGCGGGGGCTGTTAGATTGATGCCCCAGGGTCTGGGTTTGGGTTCCTTGGCCTCTTGGGAGAAAATGGTGGGAAAAGCGCTCTATAGTCTTTACTCCATTCATACATTCATAAATTCATACATTTGTTGTTGCCAGTCTTACTTGTTCCAGTGAGTGCAGTCCACCTATTGTTCCTCCACGTGTTCTTCTTATTGCTCGTCTTTCTGTTTCCACAACTTGTGATTATTCAGGTGATTGCCACAGCAACAATCAGCCCTTTGTTCTGCATATTCCTTTATTACTTTGACAATATTGCTGAAAGCAGTGATCAGTATCTTTTTTTTTTCATGTCATTGTAAGAGTGATTGAGGAAAGAAGTCACCCTATTGTTTCTAGTGTGTTTTCTTTATTTTTCATTTTACACACATTATCTTCAGAAATACACAACTTCAGAACTCACTTAAAAAAACAATGAAACGCGCCGTCACTCCATCAGAAACTTAATACCTGAAGTTCTGTGTCTTTATAGGATCATCTTCACACTTCACAGTTGGATTTCCACTGGAACATAATTCTAATAATTCTAGTAAATGCAGTGCTGATTTACAGCAAACGCTCAAATGTCATATTTAAAGCTGCACCGATTAATATTTATTAATATTTAAATATTCATATGATACAATGTCTGCTTTCCCCAAAGTGACCAAAACTGAATGAATGCAGCTTTAAAGACTTAAAAAACACTCAATAAATCTTTAAACATCCCCTCCAGACATGTTTGAAGACTTTTAAAAACCCTTAATGTAACATTTCCTCCTTCTCCCTCATGTAAAAATTCAAAATCTCATATTCATTCACATATTTTTAGTTTTTCAGAAGTGTAATAGCTGCATACAAGTTGTCTCCTACTTCACTGTAAAGTCTTGGGGTCTGTGCACCGGTTGCTTCAAGTTTCCACATCGCGCTTATGCCAGTTGCATACTGGACTACGATTGGCTGTGAAACTGTTGCAATGTCACAAACCGTGCTTGTAAGTACACGCCTTAAGATGTTTGATGAGCACAGTGAAACCTTCCTCCTTCAGCAGATGGATGTAAAAAACAAACAGACACCGTTGTATCATTATCATCATGCACAGCGAAGCAAAACACAGACTTTTACAATATGCCGAATTTCTATGGGATCAATTAAACACTGGTTATCTGTGGATACTGTTAAAAGCTCAGCGTCTTTTTATATGCAGTAGGATGTGTTCCTGTACAGGACATATTAACTGACAGTCCCAGTTAGATTGAGGAAAAAAAGGTTTGTCTCCTTGTTGATTGAGAATTGCAGCTTTGACCCACTTACTGTGTTAAAAAAATCCTTCTCACGCCTCTCGGTATAATCCGCTCCTCCACTGCCCATCAATATGCTCAGTATATGCTCCAAACACTGATACTTTCACTAAGAAATGGCTTTACTGTCATGAAAACAGCTCATCATCATTGGACTCCATTGTGACTGAGTCAATTCAAGCTGACTAAAGAGAAACTTTTTAAAAGCTGCCTTTGCAGCCTACAGGGGGAGTGTTTGATGCTCACACTCTTTCTCTTTCTGCTTTGTAGATGAAGACGGGTCCGTTTGCTGAACACTCCAACCAGCTGTGGAACATCAGCGCTGTTCCTTCCTGGTCCAAAGTCAACCAGGGCCTGATCAGAATGTACAAGGCTGAGGTACGCCTGCTTCCCTCGCTCTCATTCTTAATGTTCAGTCCAGTTCTTCAATGATTTATCAGTCTGTTTAATGATTTGGTGGAGAAAGAGTCCAGCTGTAGAGCTTAATTTCGTTTTCAGCTAGATTCAGTGGGGAAAAAACGCAATTTATAACTTGCTCAGAAAAGCACAGAATTTATAAAAATTAAAAAAAAGCACAAATACAAAACTTGTAAAGATGTTTTTGTCAAAGTTTGGCCGTACTGCATCTGTTTGGTGGAGTTTATGCTCCAGCAGAGCAGGGTTGTATAGAAATGGATGGTGTGACACAAGCACTGCAACCCCGAGGTTATCTGGGCATCGCCCGGCGGGAGCTGGATGTGTGAACACCAACGTCCAAATCATTAAACGCTCTGTACCCTGTTCCCTACTACGAAGTCCATGTAATGTCCGGGTGACACACAGTGAGCGAGTGGGACTGTTAGTGACGTTTCTATCATGCGGCTGGCGCTGGATAAAAAGTAAATAAATAGTAAAACTCGTTGCACTATTTCTCTGCTCTACCCTGGACTTTCTCACCACGGGCGTGGCTGAGCCCTCTGTCTGTGTGTGTCTGTGTGTGTGTGTGCGTGTGTGTGTGTGTGTGTGTGAGACAGACAGTGAACCAAGTAAAGTACTCAAGTTTAAAACAACGTATATTAGTGCAATAAAAGCTTCACTAGTAAAAAGCCAATGAGAGTAATTTAAGAGTAAGTACCATGACGCCGCCCCTCACCTACACCATACCAAAACCAACGTTTAGACTGTCCCCTCAAAGCTCAGCATTATGGAGCCAGTTTGAAGGACTCTGAATGACAAAGTTAACTAAAGTTGAAATCTGTATCAAATCAGCCACACAAACAAATGCACTAATCACAACAAATCTGTTGAAATAAAGTTGACTTCAGGGCCATTTATGGATCAGATGAAATGTCTTGGCAGCTATTGGATAGATTGCCATGAGATTTGGTACGAACATGAACGCCCTCCTCGGTATGAATTCCAGAAACGTCCCCTGACTTTTCATCATCAGGTTAAAATGTGTCCAATACTTTGTTTTATGACCAAATAGCTTCAATACAAATGACTCCCATCAAGCCCAGATATACTTTGTGTTTAGCGCCAGGTAGCACATGTTTGATTTCTAACATGCTAAACTGAGACTACGTCTACATTAAGTAAAACAACGTACGTCCACAGTAAGTTGTTATTATCATTATTGTTGTTGTGATTCTTCTTCTTCATCTTCTTAAAATTAAAGTGTTCGCTACTGCCATCTTCTGTTTCGTCACCAATATGACAGCGTTTGTACAAAGCGCAGTTTTCCTCGTGCACGCGAAAACGTTGAGCAGATGTTTTTTAGATTTACGTGCTCTGGAGGCTCTTCTGGAGCTCCTTTTTCAGGGTAGAAAAATGCTGTTTTCAGTCTGGACGGAGGGCCAAAACGAAGAGAAAAAGATCTATTTACGATATATAAGTATATATATATATATATATATATATATATTTGTGTATACGGCATCATTAACATGTGGATGAGCAATCATGGAGAAGGTTGGAGGTTGTCTTCTTTGCTTTACTGCCACTCTGGACAGCTTTTGTCATGTTTCGGTAAAAGCTCTGTTTACCCACTAAAACACCAAGCCAGTGTTTTAAAGATTTGTTTGGAAAAGCCCAGTTTTTGGGCGAGAAAAAGATTGCTAGGCTAAAGGATGTTTACAGATGTACCCAGCTTCGTGTGGTCTTGTTTTCACCTTGTAGTTTGTTTGTTTTTCATAGTTATTTCAGTTTCAGTTTAATTATATGGCATAAAAAAAGATACATTTCTATATGTAATGATTCTCCTCCCTCTGCACCGCTGTCACAGTGATGTTTTCCCTTTGTAATGCACATATTCACATTAAAACCTGTTAAGCAAGACATGGCCAACAAACCAGCTTTTTTCCCAGCAAGACTCCAGCTGTGTAAACTGGATTTCTCTGACTCGTTTAAGGATTTATAGAAACAGTATTTTCTTGTTTACATTGACATTTTAAGAAATGGAGTTATTGCAAGAAAGACAGCCGTAAGCGGGTTCCTTAAGACCTAAATGCTCCAACTGCCTGGCTCCGTGCGTGGAGCGAGAGAGCAGAGAGGCAGGAAAGGGTTAAGAGAGGAATGGAGAGAATGGAATTGTTTATGTGTGGGCGGTTGGGGGTGGGGTTGGGGGGATGTCTAAACCCGTTCTCCCCGCCTGCATGCCCACATCCTGTGTTTTCCAGAGCAGCCTGTGAGTCTTCCCAAAGAGCTGAGGGGCCAAGCTGTCTGCCCCTCCCCCCCTCCACCTCCCTCCCCCTCCTCTGCCGTTCCCTTCATTAAATCCTCCCCTCCCTCTGTCCCGACCTTCCTCCAAGCCTGGAGCAACCATCAGCAGACTTGCATTCCTCTCTCCCTTTTCCTGGCCCCACACAGGGGTTTCGGGCAGAGAGTTGTACTAGAAAGAGCCGAATCCACCATTTTCTGTGTGAGAGAGGAGAGGAGGCGATGTTGTGGCCTGTTCTGAGCATAAACTCGACATGTGAAATGACGCACACGAACGGGGAAACAATGGTAGATGAAATGCGACCTCAGTCGAATGGACAGAATTATACAGTACGTTTGACTTTGTGTGCATACAGCCACTCAGCTCTCACCTTTGGTTTTTTTTTAAGGCCCCTGCTGGTGTTTGTAATGTATTTTAGCCAGTTTACTATAAATCATGTATGCTTTTTTCTTTTCCTTCTTCGAGCAGCCAGGTCCGCTTCATTTTGGTGTACTGCAAAAATCAACTTGTGCAGACTTGAAACTTTCTTCATCACAGTGAGCTTCATGTCTGATCTTATTGTTGTGAAACACAAACTAGTTTTAAGTCTCAGCTCAAGGTAATTTGCATTCGGGGGAATGAAAGGAAGATAGGAGCTGTTATTGTATATTTTCCTATTCTAAATCTTCTGAAACGACTAAAACCAATCAAAACCAAACTATCACCACGTTGGGATTTTCTTACCCTGTTCTGCTCAGTTTTTATCAAATGTTCCTCTCTACATTTGTTGGGGACTATTTTCTGTGGTGGATTAATACACATTTGGTGTTTTACATCTTTTATAGAATGGCTGTAGTTCTATAGGGCAGTATGTAAGTGTATGTGGTTTGTGTGTAACAGGAGTTAAACACACCACAGACACACTGTAAACGTTTTAAGATCTAGAGCCTAAAAGCGGACTATTCAACAGCAATGTTAATTAGATCTATGTATCTATCTATTAATCCTGTGCTGACAGGCACACGGCAGATAAACTGTTAAATGTTCTGTATACAGAGTTTATCTCTGATTAATGACCCCTTGATGATTTTACACGTTTTTATTGATTCAATCGCTGTTCAGACAAAAGTTCTCTGAAGCATGTTGTTGTACCCCAGTTCTGCCCAGATGATCGTGACTGATAGTGTCACCACACAGACAGGCCGAGCACATGAGTTCAATTCCACCGCGTTCCCCCAGCACAGCCTCCCAACCCCCACTGCAACTCCCCCCACCCCACCCCACCCCTGCTCCCCGAAACTGGGTCCATGTCAGTAAGCACAAAGAGCCTCCTCTGGGCTGGATCTGCGGCCATTTTGAACACGTTCAAAGTGAAAGGCTAGGGGGAAGAGTTAGCGGCTACGCTCCCCATGGGTCAAGGTTAACTCTGTGGATTTGGGCCTCAGTCTGGACGTCTGGAATCTAAGACCACGAGGAGGTCCGTGTACAACATCTTCAATACCGTCACAACATCCAAACCTGCTTATATCAAACTGATATAAGAGACAAGCTCCCACGATGAATCACAACTAACTTTGTCATCACTCACAAGCCAAATTGACTGGGAAAAAAATGATGTGTTTAATGAAAATGACTGTTCATTACAAATGTGATCTTATTTTTTTAGCTTTGGCCATCATTTCCTTTAGTCATGATAACATTTCACTGAGCATGTAACTGCTGAGACAGCTGGCTGTAGCTGTCACGCAGCAAGGAGTAGCACTGTAACTTCAGTACTTTGAGTTGGATCATGACAGAGTGTAATTTACAGAGTCAGGGAGTGCTCAAATCATAGATGGGACCAGACAACAGTGAACAATGCACACACACACACACACACACACACACACACACACACACACACCCTCCGCCCAGCTGGTTAACTGCCTGTGTGGTCGTTGGAACTGGAGTGTTATTACCAACCACTTTAAAAACAGCCACACAGATATCAAACTAATCGAATTACACTGCAGACATTGTCAGTTAGGAACCAAAAAGTCACAACCCCAAGAGAACGCTAACGTAGTGTCACGTCAGTTAAACAAATAACAAAGTGTCTTCTTTTTGGTAATTATAATTTTGACCAATTAGGTATACAAGTCAAAATAACCAGATATGTTGAAATAAACATGGATATATAGATTTTTCTGTGACTAATTTCACTTGCTTGCTTGTTTTTTTGACCTCATTTTTCTCACATTAGTCATACAGTCCTCTCTCTCTCTTTTCTCCTTCCATTTCCAGTGTCTGGAGAAGTTCCCTGTGATCCAGCACTTTAAATTCGGTAGCCTGCTTTCCATTCAGCCGACGAAGCCTTGACGCTCATGGAAGAATGCCACGCACATGATGGAAAAGACCAAAAAAATCCCAACAGTTCCAACCAACAGTTTTCACTTCCTCCGGCATCTTCACAAAAACTACAGTAGCAACAGCCAACCCACATGTAGTTTGACATGCAAACGCATTCCCACATGCACGTACGTGTGGTCGTGAAAAGCTTGTCATCCGCAAACTTAATGCAGAGCGTGGTGTGGGTGGCCTTTTGTGATTTCAGAGCATCTTTATATATTTTTCTCATTTTATTTATACTAGTGCTCATTCAGAACGGGCCCCGTTGTTTGGCCTCCGGTGTTGCTGCTTTCGGGTTTTCTCGAGAAACGCTCATCCAATCAACTTCACACTTGACACTGCGCTTCCTTGGGTCCTCAGCAATACACCTGCCAAGTGTGAAATCAATCAGATGAACGGTTGTCAAGAAAACTGAAGGACATACGTACAGAGACTCCTTCCGTTTTAGTTAGATAATGGATAGAGTTTGGATCTGACTCCGTTTTTTTTAAAGATGCTTAATGCTCGAGTGTACTTCACGGTTTGGATCCTGCATAAGCTGTATGCTCATTCACAGAGTGGGATGATACAAATAAGAGTTTTCTCTCATTCATTCGTTGTTTAGGAAATGGTTTGAATTCTGCAAAATCCTTTTTGTCGGTTTTCTCCTTTTTCATTTTAGTTGTTTTCTCTGCTTTGCTTTTAAGGCCAAATATTTGAATTGCCCTCTTCAAACCAACATGTAAGTCACATTAATAATTTGCTAAGAAATAACTGTGTTTGAGTGTTGTTTTTTTTTTCATAAACACATTGTTTTTAGTGTCCTCAGAGGATAAAGAAATAGATTTTTAAACTTTTAAACAGCTCAAAAGAATTGAATCTAGTCTCAGCTCCCCTAAATTGACAAACAATACATGAATCTGCATCCTGTATCCTGATTTAATACATTTCTTTAATCTGTTGACCTCACCGTACCACCTTTGTTACATTAAAGCCACCACGCGTACTGCCCCCCGATGGTGGTATGATAAAAGACAGTAATGCTTGTTGCTAATTGGACAGATGCTATAATTAATATTTTACACACCATGGCTTTAAGTGAGAAATCTGTCTGTTTTCTCTCTTCATCTTCATCCAGCAGGTTTGATTTGGGATCATCAGTGTTTTTGTTCAAATCCCGTACATGTAACTGTAAAAGTGTTGTATTGCTAATAGACTGTGACTTGTTTATGACCCAGAGATGAACCCCAGCAGTGAGGGAGATGGATTATGAGATGAGGAAAAAAAAGCGTTGAATAACACATGAGTCTGGATACTTAATACTACTACTACTACTACCTGTGAAAGTTTTTTTATTTTTTTATTTTACAGATCACCATGAGTAGGGGAACTCCTATTCATGTTAAAATTTACAATTCCAAAGGAAATGTGCAACAGTCTTTTTTTTCCCCCCCTCTTTTTCTCTTCACTGCGATCCTTCACAGGGACGGGGGTGGAATTCCCCTCACATACAGGATGTTGGATTGCAGTGCAGAGAGTGGCGGAATATAGCACAGCAGTCCAAAGGCGACTGAAGGACTTTGTACAAATGTTGTTCAACTAGAACACAGCAGCTGTGTCCCATTTTAGATGAGGCCTCCGTCGTAGGAAGCAGGCCGTGAAGGTGTGTCCTTCAGAGGGCTGGAAGCTTTACAGATGAATCAACATAGTAGCATGAGTTCCTGCCCCTTGACTCACTGAGAAACAAAGCACTGGTGCACACAGTGGATCCTCTTCTACTCACACAGTATCAGGTCTTTGTGTTCACTCAGTGGTAAAAAAAATAATATCACATGAGCTGCAGCACTAAAAACAGCCACACTATGTAAAAGAGAAGGAAAACCACATGTGGTGTTGAGAGTACTGATGAGTCAGTACTCTCAACAAATACTTTCAGCATGTTTTAAAATCATACACACGGGTTATGATAGAGAAATTGAAATGATATGGACATATTTAGCAGTATTGTTTGGTAGGTATCCAATGTGTTGAAGGGAAACATCACAACTGGTAAACTAAGAACCAGTGTACCACTGGTGTTCAGCACTCAGGTAGTGAAACAAACATGGACTTTATGAGTCAATGTGTGCCTGAACTCACCATTCGCACGGCAGTGTTGCACAATGAATTTTGGGGTTCTGGAGCAAAAGCAGGCTGAATTTCTATGTCTTGTTTGGAGGAATGCCTGGAATGGGACAGCTGCGTCGACTCGTTCTAACATGTCTGGTCATGAAATGAGGTCTTCAACGGAAAGCAAACGCAGAGTCGAGATGTTGGAGAGCGGCAACACTGGCTCACCACCAACATCCAGTCCGCATTCAGCCCAGTGATGATGGATTAAATCTTAATGTGTTACATGTCTGATACACACACGTCAGGCCTGATTTTTTTTTTTTCTTGGTTGGGACCAACAACTTCCCGGAATCTCCGATGGTTGGTTGCCAACCAACAAATAGTCCAGCGATAACCCCTCCATAAAAAAAAACGACTGTTAGAAAACAAACACAATATTAAGTATTATTGAGCGAGCTTTAGAGGTGCTGGCAGGTGTATTTGGTTACGTTTGGACAGAGCCAGGTTATCTGTTTCCAGTGTTTGTGTAAGCCCGCTACTGGTGATAGCTTCACATTTAACGTGGGAAGATGAACGTCGTGTTTACCTTCTCATTTGACTCTTGGAAAGAAAACAAGTAGGCCTTAATGTATTTCCCATAATGTAAACACATTTCAACAAGACTGAACGGTATGAAGGCCTCGCAAATAGATAAATGACTAAACGGATGAGAACGAATCATATCAGGATATTCCATTTACCATTCCTGAAGTTTTCCTTTCTGTGTAAAGTAAAAACTAACTAATTTGTCATAATCATAAATAACCTACAGCATATTTGAGCTTCATTATGCAAATAAGGACATGACCTCAGTGCAGTAGGATGCCTGTCCAGTGGGCGGGGCCTGTCTGTGCACATGTTTAAATATGGGTGTGGTTTGCATATTGAATCAAAATGCAGGACGAGCTTGTAACTTATGCATATTAGGGCGTGCATAATTGGGTTTGGTCTAGTTGCCTTTGATATGCTAAGCATATGCAAAACAAAAAAGGAAAAAAAAAGTCTATTTGGGTGTTATGCAAATGAGGGTGTGGGCTGTTGTGGTATATAAATAAGGGCGTGGTCTATTTGTTTTCTTCAGTGTGCAAATAAGAATCCGACCCTGTTTGGGTGTAATGTAATCTGTGTCGTCAATATGTGACATGGCCCAATTTTAATTAAACATGCAAATAGAACAATTTATATTTCACTATATATATATATTAGTATATATATATTAGTATATATAATGTTTGTTCCAGTGCAGCCACCTAAACAGAAACATACTGTATGACAATGATACCACCATGGATTGTGTGATCAGCTGTTTACCTTCAAAATCAGTGATTGAAACTCAACTGAAAGAAAGTCAACAGACAATTGGCATAAAGGGTAAGTTCACCCAAATTACAATGAAACTTGTTTTGTACTTTCATCTAGTGGTAAAGTAGATTGAACTGTTTCTCCAGTAGAAGGTAGGTCAACCGAGGAACGTTCACAGTGAACATTATAATTTATCAGGTTAAACAGGAACACATCTAGAACGACATGTACAATCTCTATTAGCCATTAGCTAGCTATAGTAATGGGAAGGTTGCTTCTTCAGTCCATTTTGATCCAGAATGAAATATCCCAACAGCTGACTGACGGGATATTTTGTACATTAGACATTCATGGTTCCCAATGGTTTATGTATTTGAACATTTTAATTAATCCAATACTTATATTGGTTAATGCAACATAGTCATTGTCATGTTAGCATTTAGCTCTCAGTGCCACTGTGTTTAACTACAGTTGCTCACACATCTTAGCATTTAACAGTGAAAAATAATCACAATGGCACAAAGTAAAATGTTTCATGCCGAGTTCAACATTAACTTTGAGACACAACCAATCATAAGAAGCCATCTGGACGGAACTGGCCTTTAAAGGGAACAGTGAAAGCTAAGTAGTCCAATAGCTTAAATTATAGCGGTGTTACTTTTACGTAGACTAGACTTTGTTCTACTTCCTGAGTTTAAACTGCTTCAACTCTTTAGAATAAACTACGTGAGCTTATTATTTTTTTTAATTTGAAACAATCACGAGTTTGTTAACTGGCAATTAGCAAGCTAGCTAGTTTTGCGAAGTCTTTATTGAATTAAATGATGAAAGAAGCTTGAATTACTAATGCTAATCTGGCAGCCTAGCATAGCAGTTAGCTTGCCAGCTATAGTAGTTTGTTAAGATTAGTTTTATATTTAACAAAGACACGCTGGTGTAATGTGAGCAGAGGTAGAGTGAATAAATGACTCATTGTTAGATACCATACGAGGTGAGTGACTATATGGTCCGTACATATTGTAAAGTGGTTGAATGAGCCCTTTAACGTTGCTCCAATGCAGAAGCGTTCCACCACGTTTATGAAAGCTTCACCCTCAAACTTGAAGCAGTTTTTCTCTGCCTACATTATGACTCCAGTGTAGAAATACATCTGATCTGGAGAATTAAAAAGTAAAAGCCCCGTGTTGTTTGAATGTAAGATCACGACTGGTTAAAAATGGGAGAGATTTAAGATGTGTCCACATTAGTGGGGACCTGGTCTGCATCAGATGCATCTGACAAAAACCCTCCCTGACCTCCCCTCCCCTCCCCCGCAGACCTCTGCACAACCTGGCTGACCTGTAGGATCTCTGCTGCCACAGTCTGCCTTCCCCTCCCAGTACACCTATTCCCTACAGTCCACCCCCCCCCCCACCCCTTCTGCTGTCACATGTGGCCTCCTCCCCCCTCTGATACCCCCACCCCCCCTTTCTCCAACACATCAACCCCCTCTCCTGACAAAGCATGCATGCCCCCCACCCCCCCCTCTTCATTTGTCTTCCCCTCCTCCTTCTCCTAGCACCCCCACCCAGCCTCCCTCATGTCACCCCACCACCTGGTATCGTCCTTCAGTGTGGATCAGGTGATCAGAGGCCTGTGACTGGAAAGATAAATAAGAATTTCCCACTAATAAGTCAACTATTAGTGTTTGTTTTTTTATCCTACATCAAGTTTCACATTTATACCTTTTTTACATTTTTACATTTAATTTTTACATTTTTACATTTTAAATTTAAATTTCACATATCTTACTATTCAGAATCTGCATTCTTTCTTCATTGTGTTGTGTTTCATGTTTTATGACTAATCAAACAAACCAATATAAATAAATAAATGCTTACTTAAGTGACAAAGGGAAATAACTCAAGAATCACTGATGCCAAAAAGGAAATGAAAGATTGCGGGTGTATTTGTGGGTGTCAGTCTTTTCTAATCCAGATGGAGGAGCTGTGTATACACCATGCAACACAACCACCGTCAGCACCGTCAGTCAGTGTAGCAGAGAGGGCTGAACCATCATATGATATCATCTTCATGTTTCCTGTTTAATGGAGACATTTGAAGCAAGGTTCAATGTTTCACTGTGAATAATCAGATACAATCCACTTGTCCTGCTTCCCATTTTTTTTGCAGAATTACACCGTACATTGTTCTCAGTGGCTCATCGCTGCAACCTACCTACTGCATGTTTTCATGGGCAGCTGGGGAAAAAAACCTGCAGAGCTGAGGGAGCAAAGCAGCAGCGGCGGCAGCAGTGGATGTGATGTGTTGGGGCAGAGCGATGCCTCGCTATGAGAGGCAGAAAAAAAATGAACCAGCCAGGAAGAGGAGGAGGAGGAGGAGGAGGAAGGTGTCGGGGGCTGGTGAGTGGAGAGCTTGAGGGAGGGTCAGCCTGAGGTGGCTCTGCTCTGCATACACAGCCCTACTGATATCTTCATTCATTGATTTTAAAGAACACCACCAAGTGGCACAGAGCAGAGATAACAGGACTCCAAAGTTTTTCCAGAGGAGGGAATTCCAGGTTGAAATGAGAGCGTCACATATGTTATATAGGCAGTGCATCATGGGAGCAGGCAGCAAATATTAAGAACGGGCCCTTGTATGACTTCCAGCGTATAAAGTTAACATGTGACAAACCTAACCTGTTTCACATCATTGAGCATTTGATTATATATTATAAAATAATTATAATAATTATAATACTCCAAGGAGCCAAATTTCCCAGTTTTTGGGATTAATAAAGTATATCTATCTATCTATCAAAACACAGTATCTCTGAGCAGAAAAACAAACCCTGCACAATGTAATGCAAAGCAATGCAACCACCCTGCAGTCTGTATGGAGCTTTTAATGCTCATTGTGTTATTTTATGAGGTTGTAGTTTATAAAAAACACAACTCAATATCCTCTTTTTCTGTGCTTTCAACCTCATCTCATGGTGGAGTTTGCTTATGGAAATATCTGGAATATAATGTGTATAATATGTAAACTTCATCCACTGAAGAAGACCATCAGATTTGGTTGAAAGCCCTGGAAAAGGCTTTCAAATTATGTTATATAATACTGGCTCCACTTTCAAATAAGATGCCCTTTATAAAAAGGTTCATGAGTAACTATAATACATTTATTAATGCTAATAGTGTACAATCATAACATTCATAACTGTAGATTATGGATTATTGTGCAAAACCCTTTATTAATGACGTGACGACAGTAACCTTTATTAATGTAAGGCCTTTGTAAAGGGTATGAAAGTGTGTTCATCTTTAATATGACAGCATAACAGAAGCTCTCATAACCACAGTTCAGATTAAAGTTTTCATATTTTATTTTTTTTATTAAGATTATAAATTTTTTTTACAAATATTTTCTGGAACAGTTTCACCCGGCGATATACAATTTATTAAGCACAAAAATACAAGAATAACAACAAAAAAAATATGTAGAGAATGGCTGAATACTCTCTTTATTTTGGTACACATAGTGCTCGTAAAGCTAATGCATGGATCGTTCAGGTTATGGCTAAAAATCATGAGTTTGCCTTTTTAAAACAAAAGGACTAGGATTCCGAAACAAAGTCAAACCCACAAAACCAAGACAGGTTGGAATTATGAATCACTGCGAAGGCTTTGAGCAACAACCATGATTACGTGTAGAGAAAGTGGAACAGAGTTGAATCGTTGGCACATTAAGTGATATGAGCTGGATCAGGGTCCGTGTACCTCAGACGTGTTCAGACATTTAAACTGCTCACAATGTGCAAGGTCCATTTTCTTTTTTAAAGTGGTGAAGGTGTTTCGTTTTGATTTTTTCTTCCCAGGACAGGTGAGAACAGCAGAGACATTCAGTCACTTTCAATGTTCTTTCAATTCCTAATGATAGCTAGCAGTAGTGTGCATTGGAGTTAAGGCAGCGGAAGTCAATCAATCCATTTCACCAGACTTACGTCACAACAAGAGTGTACTCTGTAGACATGTATCTCCCATTCTGAAAACCATATATATATATATATATATATATACATATATATATATATATATATATATGGCACAAACTCTCTCCTCTCCCTGTCAAAAACTATTGTCACTAAATTGCTCACTGTTTAAATATCTTTTTTTTTTCTCATTTTCCTGCAAAAATAAAGTCTATCCCATTCATTCTTCGCAGGGGAGACCGGGTTCAGTTGTAACGCCTCACTGTCCTCCAATCAGAAACAAATGTGTGTGATGTCATCCGGCGCACACCACTCAAACCACACTCACATGCCATTCAGATGTAAGACAAAGATGTGCTTTGAGGTATCGTTTGTGATCGTTTCATCTCGTGTCTATTTTAAATTTCACTTTGTTTTTTGTTTTTGTGTCACAGTCGTGTGAATGATTAGAAGCCAATGAGTTTAGCTGATATATTTTTAAAACATATGTGGTTTAATTATGGCTAACACACAGTTGTAAAAGTGGATAAAACTGATTTAGGGTCAATGTTCATAATTCTTTGTTTAGTTGAAGAGCATCACTGAAACCTACTGACAACCAAACTCGTAGAGGCGACAGGAAACGCTGCATGTTTGCTCTACATGTGAATACAGTTTTCACCAAATTCACTATTGACACATGGAAAGGATGTAGGAACAGTACTTTAAATAACTGCAAGTTTCCCCCCCAGGAAACATGCAGTGTTCCCATTCCTAAAAAAAAATTCCCTGCAACCTTCAAGGAAGAACATTCCCAGAAGGGGTCAGATAACTTTCCTCCATGCTTATGTAAAAGCTTTCAGGAGATATACATCAATTCATATGTAGAACATGTGCCCATTTCCTGAAGGCTACCCAGTGTAAACGTTTTGGAGGGAACAGTATGACTTTGCTGTCATTCTAAAAATGTTCCTAATCAAACATTCATGAGTAGAAAACAGTTGTTGGTTGTGTTTTGTTGTCTAATGCTTGTTAGAACTGACTCGGTCTCCCCTGTGATAAAGTGTTTGATTCAAAACGCCACTATTGCCCGGGTCCATGCTCCCAGACTGGCCAGAGCTTGCTTGCTACAGATCTGCTCCAAGTCCGCCTGCCTGCTCAGCAGCCCTGAAAACCCCGAGCCGAAGATGGAGATCAGGTTGGAGATGTTGGAAGTGTCCGTGTAGTCCGGGTTGGAGTAGGAACAGTCCTCGCGTTTCGCCCGTTTGCGAGCCGCTGTAAAATCCGAAACCTCTTCAACATCGGATACGCAACAACCGAACTCGACCTTCCGTTTTTTGGCCGGGGACTGCGCGCCCTGGCCGCACTGGAGCGCGTCACAGCAGCAGTCCTGGTGGAGGTAGCCGTTCTCCACCGTGGTCACCACATGCGTGTCCAAGTCCAGCACTGTGGTTTTGTTGCAGTGTGTGCTGTTACTTGCGGGAAACTGGTCACAGTGTGACACAGGGGACGCCTCCATACAGCAGCTTCGGTAGTAGGAGGGCTCCGGCTCTTTGCTGCCGTCCTCAAGAGGAGAGCAGCCGGAGAGAGGGAGAGCTGCCCGGCCGTGCGCCGCTGGCTGCGCCGCGCCGCGCTGGCACGCTGAGCCGCACAGACTCGCCTCCTCGCCGCAGCAAGCAGCCCGCGCCTGCTCCTCGTCGTCGGCGTCCTCTGCGTCCAAATCCAAAGGATTCAGCTCCTGGATCTCGTTGCAGACCGTCATGACCTCCTCGTACTGCTGCATTCTGTAGATCTCCGCGTATTTCTCCTTGATGTAGACCTGCCTGGCGTTCCTCAGCACATAGGAGACCAGCAGGTTTTTGTGCAGCTTGATCCCTCCTCTCTGCGTCCTGGAGTTGTGGATCTTCATTAAAGAAATGGAGATCAGGCTTTGCGCGTCTACTGCGCATTCCATGGTGTTGATCATTATTGTGTCCTCCAAACCCACCTCCTCTCCGGGAGAGGAATACTGACTCTCAGCTATCTCAGGAAGAATCGTTTTGTTCGAGGAGAAAGACTCAAGTCAGCTCTGTGGAGAAACATTGGACACAATGATCCGCCTCGCTGTGAAAGCTAGCAATCATTTGCAGATGCTTTGAAACCAGAATGGATTTATAGTCAAGGCGAGGGTCCGCCTTCCCCTGGGCGAGCCAATCAGCTGCCTGGGTTATGTTGAGTGACAAGCAGGGGCTCTGGAAATATGTCGCTGTCGACCAATCAGCGTCAGGCGGTTCCTCTGTACTATTCAAATTCCACCCAGGCTGTCTAACAGGAATGTCCTCATTTCAGCTGCCCCATAGACTACCAAAAGGCAACAGTGGATGTGCAGGAGCAGGCTGTAGAGATGCATGTTCCTATAGAGATAAAAAGGTAAAAATAATAAAATAAATCAAAATCTAACCAATATAGTCATCACAATGTCTTATGTATAATTTGCTGTATTATGGAATACATTTTGTCCCAAAACAGAAAGATAAAACAGCAGCATGTGCACATTACACATTGCTCCTGAACGTTTACAGATTAAACATCTGCATGATAAATAATAGTCTTTCTAAACCCCCGATAAATCCTTTTTTATTTTGATACGAGCGCATTAAAATGTGCAATGTGGTTTTTTTTACCTTTTAATACGAGTGTTTAATTCAACACGTCTACATGTAAAAGTCATTGTGCTGAAGAAAACATATAAAAAGCAGATATTTTGAGGCAAAATGTCCCTTCAAAAGGAGGGATTACGTTGAATGTAGGTTTCAGTGATGAGTTGAACGTCACATTAGCACCACAGTACTTACATAGTGACTGTGGACCTGCTTTGTTGAAAGGGTTGGTTCAACCAAATGGTATCTAACCATAGTTTTGGTTTTATTCGTGACTGTAAACCTTTTGTGAGCACCGCAAACAGAATTCCATTCACCTCAAAACCTGGACGAATGAAACCAAAACTTGTTTGGGGTTGAAATGACACTAGCACACATCACATTGGACAAGACTAAGAATATTTTTGGCTCATAACGAGTTGAAAACTAGCAAAGTCTTATATCTCACAATTTGAAGCACAGTATATTTGCATTGTGAAACGGTGATCGTGCATTGTTCCGTACTCGTAGTCACCAGAGCCTGTTCCGCACCATTTCCTGGAGAAAGAAGTTTTTATTTATGGATGCAGTAAATGCTCACAAGTAGACACCACCATGTCTGAAAAGTGATGCTGACACATACCTGAGTGCCACTGGTGGCCACTAGATGGTGGCTCACAAAAAAAACACTTTATGTGTGTTTATGGAGGTTGTGAATGTGTCGTGGTGTCAAATGATGGATGAATGCATACGACTTAAAGCTGAGCAACCCACAGAGAATTATCACCGGCGCAGCTCTACTGAGCGTGTTAGCACCTTTTACCTCATTGTTTTGGATTTCTATTCTATTCTTTTATATCAGTATTGTATTGCAAGCAACTAGCCGGTGAACTTAGTAGAGCATTTAGCTGCTAAAGGAGAGTGAAGGTTGGCCAGAAACATGAACAACTAAATGAATGCTAATGCTGCACCATGTTTGCTGGATGTGTAAATAGTATAGTTCCATACAAAAAACGAAGCGATTCCAATACGATTAGATTCAGCCAAATCTGTTATTTCCTCAATTTATAATTCAAATAGTGGATCAGAAATACCCAAAGTGCTCTGCTGCTCACTGCACCTCTAGAGCAGGTTATGAAGACTGCGGTCCCAACATTTCCTTCAGCGTTCAACTATCAGCTAGGGACAAAGAAACAGGAAGGACCGTGAGTTCCAATGAAAGAGAGGCTCTGACTTTCATATTTTCCACATTCCATCATCTGTGGCTGTGTATCAATGTTCGAATCGCTGATTATTGGATCGGCTTTCTGATACGTGTCAGTTCATCTTCACACCTGTAGTTGGCTTAAAAAAAAAAGGCAAATGTTTGCTAAAAGCTTGTTGTGCTGTCCCAAGATGGACCAAAGATTCATTTAATACATCTTTAAAGAGAATTATTATGTATTGAGGGCATTTTGTACACTGGCAGGTGTCTCAGCCTATCACAGTCAGCCGTCTACTTTCCCTGTTCTTGTCTCCGCATCCTCTGACCAAATTAGGATTTTCTGGCTCCAGATGGCCAAACTCTAAGCTTCAAAACAACTGTTGTGACATCATAGTCCCCCGTTTAATAAAACATATGGCAGGAGCTCAAGTGTCATGGTGGGTTATTCCCCGTTAGGTTTGAAATGACATTACATTTATATGTTCTGAGTTCTTAAACAGAACATAAAATAGTTCTACTTCCTAAAACTGAGTGATGGAAATAATAACTGACAAGTAATACAATGTTATGAACACACAACAATCAGTCAGTGACACCATCTAATTCTAAAGGCAGATGATCAATAACCAGAGTATTGGTAGAATCATAGAAAGCATACATTAACCAGGTTATGATATGTTAGGTCTGAGCAATACAAAGCCACACAGTCACATAGTGCAGGAAACCAGCATTGCAGTGGCCTCTACAGATTCATCAAAGGTTCAAATGCTTGCCGAGCGAGTGCAATAACCTGTGTTGAACCTGTAGAGGCCAGTGCAGCACTAGTTTTCTGCCCTATGTGATTAGTGTTTTGTTACTGTTCCCAAATTCTTCCTTTGAGGTGGGACAGTGACTCTACAGCCTGCACAGGGAGCCTGCAGACATATGTATTTTAATGCGAGATGAAATAGAAATGGAGGGCACATGGAACACCCTCTGGATAAGACCGAGAACACGCTGAGTGACTGGCTGGAGGACGTCTGATTGCAATGTTCTCTATGAATGATGAATGTATGATGCAGAGCGGGACACAGACTCATCTTTTCTTCCAGAGGAGGTAGCTGTTTGCAAAGAGGAGCGCACCCCAGAGGGTCTGAAAGCCCCTGTGATCGAGCAGGTTTCCTCCCAGTTTAATATGTGAACATCACCACTCACCAGATAGAGGCTTGTTGGGCTTGTTGGGGAAGTGGCTGAGTTGAGATTCAGCACATAAAGAGAAGAGCATCCACACACTCCAGTCTGTGACTAAATCATTACACGGAGAAAGCGTTTAGATAGAGACCATCATGTCGCATCACGTCAATGCACATTCAAGAGATGAAGAAAATAACTATATAGACAAGACGCTTAAAATGCATAGCAATGCATGGTAATAATATACATATAGCCATGTAATGACTAAAAATGCTTTTCTTGGGTTATGCATCTACCAGCAGAATGATGGATGGCATCTGGGGAACTTCATACTCTCCTTAACTCAAGTTGAAGTTTGATGAGAGACTGTGTCGCCGTTTATGTTAAAGGATCAGTTCACCCATGTTACAAATATATTTTTCTTCATTTACATCAACGGGTATGGAGTTAGTTTAGGTTCTATTTGTGCTGCTTTTGCGATATGTGATTTCTGCCTCCGCCACAATAAAGTGGAGGGCGAATGGAATTTGGTTTGTGATGGTAACCATTGAAAAAAAATATGACTCTCATGTGAAACAGTGTCTGTGTTTTTCTGGATAATTCACAGACTTTATAGTTATTATAGTTTTTATTGGAACTACTTCCTACCAAATAAAATTGTTCCCAAGAAAACAGACAAAATAAAGATAAAAAATATGGCTAATTACAGAGTATGAAAATATAGTTGTTTTTTTTTATAGATCAGTGATATATTTATATGCTTACAAGGTAATACACATTTTAAATAGGTTGTTGTTTACACTTGGTCTTTTACAGGACGGAAAAAACGAGTAGGATTTTTCTAAAAAAGCCAATGTATAGACAAAAACAATATATAGACTTATACAAGAAAAATAATTTTCAATCATCGCTTATGACCTACTAGAAGTGTGTAGCGATGTCTGTATCCACCCTCCGTTTGCTCTTATTGTGCTGCGTTTGGGGCGTTGGGGAGGGTGGGACTTTATAAAACCGTAACGGCTTCACTAGCGCTTCTAGTATCATTGAGCCTCGAAGAAGGTGCCAAGTTTGCCTCAAAGTACGGAGATGAATGAACACTTTGTATCCCGTTTATTTGTTTAATATGTAGTTCAAGCAAAAGTTTGAGCTAGTTTGAACTCCCTTTATTCGTTATACCAACTACAGATGTTAGCTGCAGCTAGCTAGCCGCTTACTGAACCGATCTGTGTGAACATTTGTGTGTATGAAGCAGCAACAATTACAACTTGGAGCTAAAAGCCAACGCAGGGGAACCTTAAGGTGCCACCAATGGCTGCTATATCCAACTGACTCTCATTCACAAAGGCTCAACTTCTATCTAGAACAGGGGTGACCAAACTATGGCCCGCGGGTCAACTACGGCCCAGTTTTTATTGTCCCGCAGCAAAATCTGAAAATAGAATTGAATATGGCCCACAGAAGAAGCTTGAGCACAACTCTGTCGCTGGTCTCAGTTTCAGCAAAGCTGGTGCTTTTGATTTTTACTCGATAGCATATTTTTGAAGCGGTGTCAGAGGCAGTTGAAAAAGATGAGGCTTAAATGGGACAAGCTCTGTGGAGGAACAACGGATGGAGCTCCGGCCATAACGGGCGAGCGCAAAGGAATGGCAACGATGGTGTGGGCCAAGGTAAAAGAGAGCGGAGGTGAGGCTGTCAGGATGAACTGTACAATCCACCAAGAAGCACTGTGTGCCAAGACTGTCCAGCTGGGCGATGTGATGAACACTGTTGTAAAAACTCTCTTAACATAATTCGAGATAGAGGACTGTACCACAGAGAATTTCAAGCTTTCTTATCAGATGTGGATGCTGAATACGGGGATGTACTCTACCACTCTGAGGTGCGCTGGCTCAAGTCTGCTTCCAAAGGCAAGAAACAAGTGTCTGTGATTGCATCTCTCCTGGCAGAATTCAACCAGCGTCTCTAAGATTTCTCTGTCACTGAAAAACAAATCGAGCTGTTTTCGACCTCTGTCCTGCTGGATGCAGAAGAAGTGGAAGAGAGTCTGCAGTTATGCATGATTGAAATGCAATGTGATGATTCTCTGAAGAGTCAACATCAGCTTTCTCTCCCTGCCTGACTTCTATCAGAGTTTGGATAATGATAATAATTTCCTCTGATGAGACGCCACGCAAAAAGAATGATGAGCCTGTTGGGCTCAACATACATATGTGAACAAACATGTTCTCTGTTAAATCAGAACAAAGGCGGACTGAGAACCAGAATGAGGGATAGCTGTCTCTGTAAGTCCTCCGTGTGTCTCAACCACCAAACTTTCTCCTGACATGTCAGCCATCCTTCAATCCAAAGCACAGCATCACTGCTCCCACTGAGTGCATTGTTCACATTATAGGCCAGTTAGAAATACACGCAGTATTCATGTGTGTATTTTGGTTGTTTATTTTTCTGTATTTGGCCCTCACTAAAAAAAGAAAGACCAAGCTAATAGTTGAGGATTATGCAAAATAAAACGCTCACTTCAAAATAAGAGCATGAACTGATAATAACTGATAATTGATTGATAAGTGTACTGGTGGCCATTTAGGAACTTATTGCTCCATTAATGAGATTTGAAGACTTGTAGTAGTCATGATGTCTGTTGTGTGGGCGTTGATTGACAGCTGTGATTGACAGTTAGCTCACCAGTAATATAGCAGCATATTGCACAATATTGCTATATTTCGGTAAGTTTAATGTTTACTTGATTATGATACCTGCCCTGTGAGCATAATGTAGTTAAAGTAGATAATGTTGGCACCACTTGGTGTTCCCAGTAAACCAGTATTAGTGTCCTTTTATTATTACACTCTTTATTTGGAAGGTTCTGGCTGCAACATGGAAGAGATGGCACCGTATTGTGATGCAAGAAGATGAATGAAATACATAATTTCCAACGTGATCATGATTTTTATTGATCAAAATGCACATGATTACATAACTAATAAAATTAAAGAAATTAAGTTTCATTTCCCCAACCCCCCCTCTCTAAAATAATTTCCTCTAAATTCAACAAAAACATCTCTGACCAAACAGTGGTAAAATAATAATAATATATCTGCAGGAAAACAAGCGGAATAATTAAATAAATCTAAATGAAACATAGCAGTTTAAAATAACTCGACTGCGAGGACAGTGCAGCACCCAGACAGTCTACAGCGCGCACAGGCTAAAGTTCATCTATAAGAAAAGCAGCGGTTGTAAACTTTAATTATTAAATGACTAAATAACGCATCGCGCATGTTCATATCATGATAAAAATGAAAATATGATTTGTCGTACAGCGCTAGTTGGTCAATGTATTATTGAACTTTGGATTGAAGCAAGCTAGCTGTTACCCTGATGCTAAGCTAAGCTAAGCTAATCATACCTTCACTCTGAGATTCAAACTTTATTTTACCCCACAAAGTGTAATTCCTAAAATATTGAACTATTTCCTCAATAAAATAAAATAAAAATAAAAATCTGCTGCATGAATAGCTTTTAAAATTCTGAAATGGTTGTCTGTGAGAGTATGTGATGTTAACCATTTAATAATATCACATTTTGACAGTTGCGTAGTGTAGTGGTGCCATTTTTGTTCTTGTAACAAAAAGAAGGCTTCCTACTACTAGCCTAGCCTGTTAATATACATACATATATATATATATATATATATATATATATATATATATATATATATATATATATATATATATATATGTGTGTGTGTGTGTATATATATATATACAGCCCTTTCCATACATGTTGATGCATTTGCACAAACAGTACTGAGTCTATTCCTTTACTCCATCCCCACGTTTTCCTTCTCTCCACACGTTCTTCCATTATATTGCTGTCTCTTTCTATTTTCAGTCTGTCCTCGTATCTGCACTCCCTGTCCTCCCACCCCTGCCCATCTCTTCCGTTTATGTTCTTCCCTCATCCTTTCAGCCTCACTGCTCGATTGTCTCTTTTTACCACTCCTCTGCTTACTCTACTGACATCTCCTTATGTTTCAGCCCTCCGTTTACTCCTAAGCATGTTTATTTCTCTCTCTCTCTCTGTGTGTGTGTGTGCAGCATTGCAGCACAGTTGCAGGTGTCAGCAAAGCAGAGGCGCTTTTCTCTCGGCTTCCTTTGCATGCACGGTCAGCACCGGAGACCATCGAGGTATCTGTGTTTGCTGCCACCACAGTCCTGCCTGCTCACTTTCTGTTGTTATTCCCATTCCTCTCCCTTTACGTGTTTAGACTTCAACATTTTCCTTGTGTTATCTATTTCTGTATCGTCTACAGCGAGTGCCTAATTGCCACGCTTCTCACCAACCTCCCATCTGTTCCGGTTAGTCTTGTAGAGAAGCAAGTTTGTAGCAGATCCTTCCCGTATTACATTTTAGCACAGTGGTTTTCAAACAGCAAATGAAGAGTATGATGATTTATTAATGAAGATCTTCTGAAGCTTAGGAAGGACTATCATGTCTGACTTCGTCATTCAGTTCTGTAAGTCTGTCACACAAATGACATCAGATGCTGCTGATGGGGAATAATGCGTGTCAGGGATTGGCCCAAGGGAAGAAAGAAACGTATGCAGCCCATACAATCATAAAGGATCCTGTAACATATATAATATATTCTGATTACTGCTTCACTATAACTCATGATGATGACATATTCATTGTGTGCAACTGCCAATACCTGTAAAATCATAATACCCACCTAATTTAACTTATTACAAACAGCTCACTAACATCACGTTGTATGACTTCATGCAGCTGCTTTTGGTTTCATTTGTCCAGCTACGTGTAGTCATGTAGGATTTCTGTCTCTAACCCAACAAAAATAAGCTAAATAGAATTTTATTTAAAAAGAAATCGTATCTCTTTCCCGCACTGTTTCTGTATCGCCGCTGAAAGCTGTTGATATCATCTATGTTTATTGTTTGCTTATTTTTAAAATGCATTTTGGGCACAGTGACCCTTAGTAGCTGTATATATAGTCTATATATGGCTTAAGACATAACCTGATCATTAAGCATGCAGAAGTGGAAGCAAAACGGGTAAGGTTGTTACTCCAGATTAAATCAAGTAGTAAATTATTTAAGGTGAGTGTGTCTCTACAGGCCCGCCTCCTGATGAGCCCGCTCTGTTCTGATTGGCTCTTGCGAGCAGGTTTCGGGAATTTTGACCATGTTTAACATACTGTCAAATATTAATATTAACCACATCATTATTCATCGATTGTGCATGTTTTAATAACATTTGAACACATTAGAAATTCAGCAACATGTTTATGAATAAATAAGGAATAAATATGAAAATCACTATGTTAACAACTCATCGGTCTGACAACAGATATCCAGACAAAGACTTCCTCTTCTGTGCTCCGTTTGTTGTTTATAGTCTGATTAGCAACTCGAGATGGTCCACATGATATTTCAGATAATCTCTATGAACCAATGGGTTCTAAGATTGCATTTCAGCCAATGTGTTCCTCCTTTTTTTTGCTCTCCACACAGATTGTTTACCTGCATTCAACCAAAGCCTGCTCAAACATGATTGGTCAATACTACCAGGACTACAAACAAAGACTATAGACAGAAACCATAATGTTTCCGGTACCAAAGTCTTGTCCAGTAGCCTACAGATTCTGTATTCATATGCAGATGTATGTTTATAGAGATTACAGTTGACATGACAACTGACTGTTGCTGGTTGTCATAGGAACACAACATATCTTCCAGCTCAGGAGTTTTGCAGGAGCAGAAAATAAAAGTGTCAGAGCAGGAATGGAAAGATCTGAGAGGGTAAACAGCTCATAGAAACAGAAAGAAGAGTGAATGATGGTGTTACGTAGCCGTTCATGTAAACTAGCTATGAGCTCGCTGGTTTACATGAAGACAAGACGTCCTGTCAGTGGAATCAGACCTGCAGGTTGTTCTGTCTCCACAGCGACAGCAGCTCACACGTCCCATCAAAAATACCTGCAGCCTTTTTGATGGGGGTAGTTAGTTTTTCCTTGTACGTCTTAAATATAAGAACTCATTTTAACTGAAGAGAATGAAATACATACATTTACCTTTTTGACATATTTATTTGTAGTCATTGTTTAGTTTCAGCAAACAACACACATACAACACATGCTGAATTTTATATTCGGAGTGACTGAGAATGAGCCTATATTATTTAACTTCATATTGATATAATATAGCCTAATATAATATATTATAATATGAAAAAAGTTTTATGTACATATAGGCTATGCAAGTTATGTTGGAGGGTTTGGGTGGCTTGGAGCGCCATAACACAAACAATGTGCTGTGATTTAACAAGGTTTGGGAAGGACAGATTTAGATATCTGATGTCATTATAATATATAGACAACAGAAAATCAATATGTCACCTTTCATAGAGCATATATGCTCTGAACACAGCATTTGATGATGATAGTATATATCGTATATATAAGTCTTGTTTTTACCCGTTAGATGAATCTAAGCCCAATATTCACTCCCTTAGCTCTGTTTTGTTCTCCAGTAATTCCAGAGAAAAATACTGCTAAATACCATCCTGTTTGGTGCTGGGCAGGTAGTATACAGGTAGTGTGCAGTGAGTTTATCACAACCTTTTCTCTCAAAACACCTGAGACTGTATGATGAGAGCAGTGAGACTGAACCAGTACAGTAAAACCAAAACGATGAGTCGTATGACCCACTGGAAATATAAAGTAAAACCTTTCATGAGGCCAAACACAGTGCAAACTTGGGCCACAGTGGTTCTTACCAACAAATACTAGCAATTTTATTGACTACAGGCACAACCGCAATCCTAGTGCAGCGTGGCACAGGCTGAAAGAGCAGGATGAATACATTAGGAGAACTGCGGTATCAGCAGGTGGAGTTTTAATGATTGTGAGCTCCAGTGATGGCCAATCACATCAACTCCTCTTATCCCCTTTGAAAGAGTAACAGTACCCGGCGTGGAAATCCTGCTCATGCTGCCATTTAGCAGTTTCTGCATGTCCTGCTGGAGAAATACCTTGTAAAGTACAACACTTCACTTCACAGCAGGGTGTGGTCCTAAGTGCCCAACTGGGATTTTAGGTGTGGTCAAAATGCAACTCATTTGATCCTTTCAACCCGTAGAGGTCAGTGCTTTCACCAATTACACGCTTTCTCTTTGAAGCAGTAGACAGTTTTATAGTGTAAAGAGAGTTCAGACTGGCTTCTCTGGAGGAAACTGTTATTCTCTAGGAGCCACACAGGCTGCACACACCATTATATACACTGCTGACTACCAGTTTCTGCACAGTTGTGACTTTTGTCTGTATAATAGGGGGCCCACAATTTGTGGTGATCAAAAGTTAAAAAAAACACACAGGTGTGTAACTTTGGTTATAATGTGCATAGTGGCAATTCAGCTGACAGTGTTAATGAGTTGAGAGAATGCTTACTGTAAATGTAATGGAGCTGGTCCTGCTGCAGCCCGATCACCTTACCGGCCACCTTCATGAGCTTTGCCAGGCTGTTTTTACTGGACAGGCTAAGGAAACCAAACCAATAGAGACCATAGAACAATATCTGGATAGTATATTTTATAAAGCCTCATTTCTATGCATTAGTACGTTGTTAGCTTAACTACATACCATGTCTACTGTACCTGAATCATAAGATACGCTGTAGGAGGCATCTATAATATGTTAATATGGTCATTGTCATTTATTGTCCTTATTATATATATATATATATATATATATATATATATATATATATATATATACAGTACCAGTCAGAGGGTAAGGTGTGTCCAAACTGAGCGCCACAGACACATGGTAAGAAAGTCAGATATCCAAAGTGTGTCCAAACTGTTGACTGGTACTGTAGCTCTTTGGAAAACGGCCACAATTATATAATATCATATTAAAAATGCTTCAGTGAAATCCTACAACAGCTGGACACTGCAGTTTTTAGTGAACGTCACTCAAACAGAAGGGAAAAAATGCATTCATTGGGGACTATTTTCAGCGGTGGATTAATACAAATTTGGTGAGTATTTACAGCAGCTGGACTGTGTGTGTGTTCATTGTAATGAATGAATATCAAGTCACAGGGCAATAAGATATGTATGGCACAATATTTAGTAGGACTTTCATTTAATCCTATTGGCATAAATTACATTCAAAGTTGGTTTTTTTTCACTTTTTCACTTTCTACATTATCTCTTATCTTATGATAATTATGGTGTGATTATGGTTAGGGAAAGATTGTGGTTATGATTAATAAGAAGGAACATGTTAGTTGCAGGTCTGTGTACTTGCTACAAGCCCGTCCACCAGTCCAATCTCAACACCCTCACACTGTGCATATATGTGCATATATGCTACATATATATTACACTGCTTCCTGCGCTGGCACTGAACGTTGGCGATGGACGTGAACGGTGTGGAATCATCAGCTGTAGTTTTGCTTTATGTTCTTTAGAGTATTCCCTCCATGCTGCCTTCTCTCACTATTTTTTATATATTTATCCTGTAGATGTGGGTGATATTGATCTCTCTGTCCAACAGAACAAGAAATCTCGACCATGAAACCTGATGTCCAGGCTCTCTGGAGCATGATTTCCGGTGCTTATTATTTCCTGTATCCCTACCTTAAGTTCAAACTTTTACCTTTTTTATCCACAAAAGTAACAAAAATGGTTCATCTCCCCAGAAGATGAACCATTTTCACTTTAAAGACCCCGTAACTGGTGTCCTGGGACACCGCATTCAGGACAAACCTCATATTTTTAGGTCTTGTGGGGTGTAATGAGCATCACTCATTACTTTGCGTCTTTCTCTTGTCCTTTCTCTTTCTGTCTTTGTCCTCCAGATGCACATCCCATTTTTATCCTCCCAGCGTTACCATTTATTCAATCCTAGCTTTTCTTAAACAAACGTTCTCCCTGTCCGTCGTTTTTCAGAGTGAGTTCTGTTCATTATGTAAAAACATAAAAGGTTCTTTCCCTGCTGCCAGTAGAAAGAAAATCTGTTTTCTTTTTCCTTTTTTTTCCCCTGTCTGTGTCCCTGCTGCTTTGCTATGCTGCTCCTAGCCCTTCCCTCCTCCCTCCTCCCTCCCTCCCTCCCTCTGCTTTTGCTGGCTCTGCTTTCATTCCACCCTCCTCCCCCCTCAGCTCCTCCATCCCTCTGTCTTCCCTCTGGAGAATAGGGGTCATTGCACAAATGATTACTCAGACCCCGGTCGCCATGGCAATGCTGCCATGTAACGGGCGACAAGCATGCATCGAGCACAGCAAAGACGCCGATTAGTAAGCTGGCGATAGAGAGCGCAAGCGCTGCCTTTGTGTGGCTCCATTTTTTTTTTTTTTTTTTTTTTCAAACAGCCTCTGTTTTTCTGTGTGTCTCCAGCTAACTGGAGTGGAGGGAATGAGGGAGGGGAGCAGTGTAACAGAAAGAAACCCAGCAAACATTCTGCTCACAGCCCTCCAGCTTTGTCTCCTTTTCTCGCTCGCCTTCTGCGTCTGAATGAGGACTGCTGTTGGTTTATTTCAGCAGCCGGTTAGAAACGGTTCTAACGGTTCTGTTTGCATTTATCAAATCTATCCTGAACGGTTAGCGAGAATCTGCAGTTAGCAGGTACGGTGGAAAAACATGTGGACAAGGCAACAGTTTAAAAACCAATTCATATTCATGAGTCGTCTGTGAGGAGGTGTTGGGAGGTTTTCGGGGTTTTTTTCTCTGTTTTTCTGTAGTCGAAGCCCACAGAACCAGTCAATCAAGTTATAAAAAGTCACATTATCTCACTTACCTCTGTGAAAGGTTTAAGATATGAGACGCTTCTGAGACGTTCTACTCCAGGACACTGCGGTTTTGTTAATAGTACTAACAGCACCAATAAAAATGAAAAGTCATTTCCTTTTTCCACAAACAATGTCCTGGTTAGCCAGTATAATCCACTAAAGTCTTCACCGTTTTCATTAGAACTACTTTCTACCAAAATCACAATTTAAATACATATAGTAAACAAATATGATAGTATGAGATTAAGATATTCTATGGAACATAACCTTGCTCAACAGTATATCATGCAGGGGTTTTTTTTTCCAGACAGAGGTGTTAATTAAAAATAAATAAATACAATATCATTGTTTAAGAGTACAGATTTAGTATTGTACTCCTGTAACATTGTCAGACTCAAGATGGACAGCATTTATGAGTAAAGGATAAAAATCGTGGCAGAAGAGATCTTTTTTTATTACATATATTCTTCTTAAATCTGGAAACTCGACCTTATTCACTCCACTGTACCATGGATGTATAATAAGTGCACCTCTTAGCCTTGCTTCCAGTTTTGCCCACTTACAAAAGCATTTTCTCCATACACCACCGTTATAAAACAGTTGCCTGTAGAACTGTTGACAAGACACCTCCAACCGAAAACAAGGTCAATTATGTCTCTTTCTATTATGAATTTTTGATCCTTGAAGGTTTTATACTTTCCTTGAACCCAGAAAAGCGATTTTAAAATATGTGACATCATCACAAAGTGTATTGTATTGATCAAGAACTCGTGGGCGGGGCCAGAGGGAGAAACTGCGCACATTGAGTAGGCCGCTTTTTTTGGCTCATGCACCAAGCAAGCCATTTATATTGGATTTAGTAAGTGCCATCTGGTATCCAGATATTTAAAGAATCCATGGACTGTACAGATTAGGGTGTGTTACGTTAGCAGCTAATGTAGCCTGGAGCTGGGGACCCCAGCAGAGATGATGAGCGGGCTGCAGAGGTCTGGTGACCTCACTTCTTTCTAACTCACTCCAACTTCTCAAACGTTGTCTCAGCTCCCTCTGGAGCCACTTCATACGAGCTTTTTTTTTCACATATGCAGTAAAACTTCCCAACATCTGGAAGCAAATACCAATGTATGAAGTTCCCCTTTAATATTACAGTTCTTAGGCGCCTTTCACACAAAGTTTTCTATGAGCCTTAGTTCATGTTGTGTTAAATGTTCAGCTAGTTCAGACATATCTGTAAGAGGGACGGGACAGAGAGAGGGGAATGGCGCTGATGCTTTTACATGTGAAATAAAGTTTGCTATGACGTTAATACATACTTCGATGCACTTTTTGTAAGTTTTCCTTAATGAGAGATTGTGTTGAGTTGCACAGGCTAGTGGATCACTGTTTGATAATGTTTGTAATACATCTTTTTTTAATGCTGTGAGGTTTTTTTTTGCATATGTAAATATATTTATATGTGCATCAACTACAAACATAGTCTTGACATACTACAGATTCAGCTAAAGTTTTCGCTGTCAAGACAGTGAAAACAGGAAGTGCGCCATTTCTCCACAGTAATCATGATTGAAATGGTCCTAAATATACCTTTGCAGGCAGGTTGTAAACAAATTATTATTTGAAGGAGAAAAGAAACGCTACCAGTATAAGTATCACACAAAACTGGACACTTCCTGCTTCAAGTTCAAGACCTACCGTATTTAAGTGCATACAGTGTGCAATGAGGGGTCATTGGCAACATGGTGTGCATTCACTTTCAGTTTCACCCCCTACACTACCGGCTTGTTAAGACCTGCTTGTTTGACTGGTCATCCGTTTGCCTCATTGAGCCGTGGGTGTATTATAAGAGCTGGGGAAATGCTTTTTGGGCTGCAGGGAATTTTTTTCACTGCAATAACAAAAATGGCCACTAGGATGTCATCATGTTTCCAGATCTCAGCAATTACTTTGGTAGTACAATTTAATCATTAGCAATAGAACAAATGGCCAGGAACATAAAAGCAAAGTTGTCATAAATGGTAGTTTTCCTTTAAAACTGAGCAAAATATGTATTAGCAGTTTTTTCTGCAGTGTGAAGCATTCATTCATAGATGTGTTTAGTTGTATTGTTATTATGGTTCTTACTGTATCCAGATGTTTTCCCGACTGAGGAATATTGGAGCATGTACTCTGTTTCACTGTATTTGTGTGTGTGTGTGTGTGTGTGTGTGTGTGTGTGTGTGTGTGTGTGTGTGTGTGCGTGTATGCGTTAGCTTGTGCAAGTCCATGTATCACATTTCCTCTGAAACTGGCTAAGAAGCAGAACATTCCCATACTAAGTAAAGACAGTCACTGTTATGTCTAGACAGCTGCTTCTCCCCTTCAGATGGAGACAGAGATCTGGGTGTTTGAAAGTGTATGTGTGGAAATATTAGGGATAGCACTGAGGACAGAAAACATTCAAATGGGAAAGTTAAGTTCTCTGTATAACATTGAATAATTCATGTGAAATGACCAAAAGTGTTCTAAGTTCGGCAGGAAATAATGTGTTCATGTTTCGACCTCATCCTCCTAATAAAAGTGTGATGGAACAAATAGGTTTTCAGACCGTTAAGAAAATAAAGTCTTTTTCAGAGAAGGGTCTCTGTAGCATACTAATTTGTCAAAAGAGTCACAGTCATGTATCAGAGTCACAGAGAGCCAACGTGAAAATGGAACTCCTGAATTCTGTTCCTGAAGAAAGAAAACCTCATTCAAAAGCCCATTGACATTTGTGACTACACTAACAAGACAACAAGAGATAGCATTGAGTTACTGAAGCTAATGGAACAGAGGCCGGCTTGGACGTGATGTCATGAATTCAGCCCTCTATAACTGTAATAACAATGGCTGCGTTCTATTCAGGTGTGTCATTTTCAGGGTAATGGTATTATTGTGCCTGCTGAAACATGCTTTGTTGGGACACCAAATGGAGCCATCATTAATGTTATTAGCTGCACCTGTGCTTTTTCTGCTATGATAAGTCCAAAATGTCTTTTTTGGTCTATAGGGAACTCTATGTTCTAATAGCCACATTAACATTAGCATTCTTAGGGTTTTATCGATACTACTACTCTTGCTAAGAAGGAGCATCGATACTCTGCGTCAGTTTGGTTCTTTTTCATTACTGAATAATTACTTCAACTCAAGTAAAATGTTATCTTTCTTTCAGCTGGTTCACTGTCTATGGCTGCGACTTGCAGCGTGAGGAGGATGTGGCAAACAGAGGACTACTTCTTGGTAGCCTTGCTAGTCTGCCTACTTAAGATGGTAATCAGTAAAGAAGAACAACATGGAACGGTCCTTATTTAAAACTCTGTAAGGCAAAGAGAACAATGCAGTAAAGTCTGTTGTTGAATTTATGTGATCATATTCAGATTAAATCTCTATATAATCACATGAAGGTATCATAGCTACTTAAATGATGTTGTTACTGTGCATCTCATTCATGCTTATACCCCCCCTTACATCCATTCATTGTGGACTATAAAACAACACAAGGTGTGATTTATTAACTTCTCACAGCCACAGTGACGCTGCCTCTGAGTTCTGAAGGCTTTCGGACACGCCTCATTGCCATGATAATATTTGCAGGTTACGAAATGTTATTAAATATCTCGTGCCAAATCGATCCCAGCTTTTATGCTCATCTCCACAGGCGTCAGTGACGCAAGGAGAACCTCTTTCACCTCTCCTACATTTCATCCGCCCTTAGTATAGAACCCCTTGCACAGCTAATAAGGGAAAACACTAAGTGGAGGTGAATAGAGAGGAGCACAGGTTGTTACTATATGCAGATGACATAATCGTATATATGTCTCACCCTGCAAAGTTTATCCCAAGTTGAATGTGTCTGGAGATTTTTTCCAATGAATAATTTGATTTTGCTTCAGTTGAAATCCTTCTTGTGCTTTAGATGGCCCAGGGAAGGCATCAGGTATCAGGTAATATAACCCTTGATTCCAATCTACAATCAAGCTACAAAATACAAAATTAGTAGAAAAGGTAAGAGATTTATGTTGCTGGGCTACACTTGACCTCGCTTTAATAGACAGCAGTAGACATCTTGGATCATGAACTTTTTCCAGACCTCATGAGGGCTTACTCTTCCGCCTTGTCCGTGTGCCCTGCTGCAGTTACCTACCATCCTGTTATGAGGGCCATCGATTGATCAAGTTAAATTTGAGTTTGGTATAGTGAATATGATCATTTAAATTTAATGTAAAGTTTGAACTTTTCATTGCAGGACTGGGAACATAAGTCCCATGAAACTTTATCTTTTTTTTGTAGATTAAGGAAATATATCTGACACTGCATCTTAGAGCTGGGGAAGAAGTCAAATATCAGAAAGGCAGTCAAGAATCTTTTTTGAGTTATGACTGAGGAACCGCTTACCAGTGGATATTTTCAAGGGAACATGGAGGGCAATCCGTCCAGTGTGAGTAAATTTAGGAAATGTGTTGGATTTGGGGAAGTGAAGCAATTTCATGGCTGCCCTGGTTCTGGATGACATTTGACGTGACTAAAGGACCCATTTCCTTTGTTGCTGTAGCATCATCAGAGCGAGTGGGGCAATGAGCCGTCCAGGCCAGGAAAAATGTTCCATTATGATTCAATTACCCTGAGAAGCCAACAGTGAGTTAGCCACAGTATATGAGCCCGCCCTGCCAATCAGGTGTGGCGGTCATCAGACAAGGAGGAGGACGTTATGTCTGTCAGCTCTCCATCTCCAAGGACATTCAGGGCCCTATATAGAATAAAAACTTAGAAAACAAAGGGATAAGATTAGGGAACAATTACTGTTGTAGTAAAGCAGTCAGCAATGTAGAGAGTAATATGTTATCTGTTACTTGCACTGTATCTTTAAACATCTGTTACTGCCTATACTACCCAGACACCAAGCCTCTTTCATAATAGTGCACTCAGAAGAGTAGTCCAGCAAGTTAGTATTGTAGTAAGTGGGCGACTCACAAGAGACAAGGTCAGGAAATAAACAGCAGAGGTTGTCCTTATTATACCTCCAAATGACTGATTCCTACACTTCCCATAATGCTGCTTAATAGTGTCTTTCTTTAAACTCTAACTCTTGACTCGTCCATGTCTTTTAAACTTCATGCATTCAGCTTGTAATTGAGTCTGTCTGTTATAATTTTTTATTATCCAAGCCAAGGTGACACAAGGTATACACATTTGATAAAATGATCTCACCAAACGGGTGAGTTTTCAATTACATCACATGATCTTCATCAGCAGATGGAGTTGTCACGGGGACTTAAAGAGCACATTTCTATGTCTATATTTATATTATTGAGCTAGAATGTCTTTGCCTCATTTATCTTATACTGGGCCTTTTATGTTGTCCTGGAAACAGGCCGCTGTAGCTCCTGTCTCTTTAAGGCCCCCTTCCCAAAGAGTCCACTCTGTTCTGATTGGTCAGATTCTGCCAGCTCCAGAGCCTACGTAAAAACAAACAGTAGTTCTGTAGTTTTTCTTTACTCAAAATGTCAACTTCTCACATCCTCCATCATTCTCATTCTACATCCTGTACATGAAATACAATTTAAAAAAATGACACTGGACAATGCAAACAATCCATGGAAAAACCTTAGCAACAACCTTAGCAACAAAGGCTTTGTAACGGATGGCCATTGTGTGGGAATGCATGAATAATCTAATGTCATCACGAGGAGGAACTTTGCAAAAGGAGTGTTCAGAGCAGACTAAAGCTAGGCTGTTTTAAATAGACATTTAGCATTATTAAATGACAGAAATCACAAAAAAAAGCATGCAATGTCTCTTTTAAAGAGACATAAATACATACATAAACTAATACATAAAATCATATTAAAATCTAATGTCCTGTTATCATTAATTTTAAATGTGTGTTCACCACTCTGCTCTAGTGCGGCTGACTCCTCCTGTATTGTTTTCTATGCCTATGTGTAATTATTGTGTGTGGACTTGGTGTCAGATCAGCGATTCTCAACTACCGGTCCATATAGTGTTGTTACTGAGGCGCACATCCTGCAAGCACATTCAGTTCAGCAGTTGTCTCTTCTGCTGTGCATATGAGTCAGCCTCCGTCCGTGAAGACTTGACTGTTCCTCCAATCCCCTTTCATAGTAATTAGGTTTGTATACTAAATTGGCGAACGTCATTGCTGCTTGGATTATGTTCACCCGCAATGTTTGTTCAAATGAATTAAGTGCAACATTTCAATATCACACCGAAGTCTGAGAGAGGAGCTCAGGGTTGATTGGTGGTGTACAAGATGCATGACTCTGGCAGCAGAGACCAGGCCTGAGTGTAGTTAGGTTTTCACAACAAAAGCACTTTATTTAAGATCTGTAATACACCAAAAATAGACAGATATACAATACAACCTCCAAAACATTGATCGGACCATGGAATAAGCTGTTGTTTTTCTTTGTATGAAGGCTACGCTTTTAATCCTCACCTCAAGTGTAATGCAAACACTTAATAGCACTCCCATCACCAGACTAAAACAGCCCTTTTCTCCCTCTACAGCGGAGCTTTGTAGAAATGCCCTCCAGAGTGTGTAAATCTGACGATGCCGACATTTTGTTGTTTTTCATTGGCGTTTCATTGGAAGAGTAAGAAAAGGAAACGGCAATAACATCAATGGTGCACAGCAAGTGTTATTCTCTTTATTGTCTACGTTGACAGCCTGTGCAGAGTTAAACGTAGCTATCGGCCACTTTTCTCTGCTGAAAACTGTGGAAATCTGATCGCAATAAACTAAATGTCAGAAAATAGTATAGCCGTGTCCCACAACCCAACCTCGACCTCGTCTCTTCCTGTTAAAGTAGACTTGTTTTACATGTTCCTGTCTCTCTGCAGTTTTCATCATTTTACAGTAAAATGTACTTTCTTAATATATCTTTATCTTCAATTCTCACTGTATCTGTATTATGGTTGCACAGCGGCAGTGATGCAATTCTTACAGACCCCTTGGCAACCTAAATATCTTCCATGAGTTGAGGTTGGTTCATGACTAGAACAATTATGTGTTACAGTAATGGTATGTACAAGCATTTCCAATGGTGAGGGAATGCCAGTGTACAACAGCAGGACACTGTCCCAGACAACGATGTCCCTGTTTGCTGTTTGGATAAAGAAGAAGGTAAAGGAGCTGCTTGAAAATCAGAGAAAACCTTCACTAATGTTTGCACCACACAGCCGCCTCTCATTACTGTATGTATGGACATGGTGCTGTGTCCCGCTACTTAATGAGTGACAAATCATTTCTTTTGTCTCATTCTCACTAGACCAATATCTCACATGTATGAACAGTTCTGGAACCGTTAGACGAGCCGACCCACTGAGGTTGAAAAAGTTTTAAAGGGGCACTCCATTTATTTTACATGTCAGGATGAGCTGTCACGTGGAGTACTACACAGCTCATAGAAGCAGCTGTATGATGTCATCTAAGTCTCTGGAGGAGCTTTCTCAAGGACTTTGAGGCACTTCAAAAAAAAAACATGTCTAGAAGATAAAGCATGTTTGGCCCAGGCTGTGTCTAAAGAGGAGTCTCAGCAAGATGGTTGTGAGAGGTTTGTTGGCTCTGGGAATGAAGAAGAAGCAGCCACATCCTCATCGTCATCCCACGAGAGTCATGCTAGTCCTCTCACTAACACTAATATGCAGGCTCCGCTCCACCGACTGCCACCAGCGTCTAAAGAGCCAGTTAGGACACCATCAAATCCATCAGCCATGGAGGAACCAGACACTAAAACCAGCTACTGTAATAGGTGGGAAATCATGCTCATTCAACAGAAATTGGTATGGTAAATTCAATTGGATTGAATTCATTAATGAACAAGGCTTTGTAAAGACATTTCCTCAAGTTGCACACAAAGTTTACTTTTATAAGAGATGATAAAAAAAATAAAATTGGAAACATCTCGGAAAGACCTTTAACAAACTGCAGCTGCATGCTATTGTACTAAGATGACATCATAAAGAGATAGCCGTGGGCTGCAAAGCCATGGGACAGTGAACCAACTGCACAGTGATGGCCCATCATTTGTTGAGTGAAACCAGGAACATGTTAGAGTTGTGTTGGAAATTGCTGTACTATGCACCAAGCTGGAAACTCACAGAGGAATGGAGGACACGATCAGTAAAGGTAATTTTCCTTGAGCTATTGAAGACGTAAGGAACTGCCGCAAAGTGCCACACTGATAAGTTACCACATTTAGGACAAGCATATGTACGTGTGTGTATGAACAATATTTTGCCATACTTACCTAACATGAGCGAGTTGCTGTTTCTATCCGATTAATTCATGGAGCGGTCGTCAAAGAACAAGCAGCGGCTTGGTTGAGAATATCACGGAACATTCTGGAGGTCGTTCAAAACACTCACGTCGGATCCTTCTCTCTGGTTCGTTATCTGTTGCAATGCACCATTGGTTAATGTGAAGGCACAGGGGAGGGGTTCAGCCTTTCCTGAAAGAAATTTTTAGAAAGCCATTGCAAATTTGCAATTCTCACCTGCTTCATTCGGTGCCTTGCACTGCTGCCAAAGCATCCGGACATGTTAGCACCTTTTTTCAAATACTGTACATACGGTAACTTCTTCACCCAGGGCCTAGAGGCACACTTGTTTCATAGAGATGCCAATCCATCAATGTTTGGAGCTGGAACGATCGTGCTCAGATGGAACTTTAAATCTGAGTTGTGCAAGACATTGCAGGTGCAATATGTATTACTAGAGGCTTTCAGCTGAATATGCCAAAACCAGTGCCAAAGTAAAATAGACCCAGAGCAGCCTGTTGCAACAAACAAATATGTGTATGCTATGGGAAATTCAAAGATGATTCAGAGGGTGATGGAGAAGCATGAGATAGCTAACTGGGATGTGGTTGCTTCTCATGAACGCGAGCTGCCTTCAAAGTTTCATGAATCTGTTGTCACCATGACACTGGGGAAAACTCGGGCTGTCAAGAGTAATTATGATTTAATGGCATTGTGGAACTGTGTTTTAGACAGGCAGATAACAGAGTTGAACTGCTTGTTGGCTTTTGACGTGAAAGACCTTTTAAAGGTTCCAATGTGATTTTTATGGGATTGAATTCTCTGATGTTGAACAGACTGTTTTCACCCAGCATGGACCGGGAGAACGTTCCCGCTCTAATGGAAGTACTGGATAGCTGCCCTGCATTTTGCCCAATATGATACGTCTTTTAAAGTCCACCATAACCCTCCTTCTAACGTCCTGTGTTGAGAGACTTCAGAACCAGACAGGCTTAAGATCATCCATGTTGACTGGACACGTGAACAACTTGACACTTTCGTCTTTTGAACTAATTGACACTTCAGATAACGATGACATAATCAACCTTTTCAAGTCAAAGCCCAGAGGACTCTGCCTTGTGCAGGCATGGTAGCAGCAGGTAAGCCAGTGGTTGTTTTTTTTAATGCTGGTTGCCATGGCATGTTAGCGATTTCTAAAGTTCTAAATTATAACATAATCATTGTTCCATTTGTGCGTTACTCTCAGAACACAGTGTTGGATTTGTTTTTATCGTGTTATTTCCTCTTTTGCCATTCATCTGACTGGCTTATTGAGATGCCGTATGCAGTATTATCCATATCTAAGCTTAAAAATGTTTGCAGGCCCAGTCATAATCCACATCTGCTACTGGATGAGAGACACAAAAGTAAAATAATGAGCGGAAAAGAGAGACAAGTTGTGTCGCAGATGATGCTCAGTGTTCCTGCAAGAATCTAAACGCACAGCAGGCTTTTTCACATTTGCTGTTTAGTTCAGCTTGGTGTGTGTGTGTGTGTCTGTGTGTGTTTTTGTCAGCTTTGTCCCTCACAGAGCCCCTCCTTTTCTTCCCTCGCTTTTCTTTTCTTAGAGAGAGAGCACGAAAGGAGGAGAGAGAGAGAGGCTGGAGCCAGCAGTCTGGAACAAGCATGACAGAATTTGAATTATAGAAGCAGCACAGCAAAGAGAAGAGGGAGCTGGGGAGGGCGAGGTGGGGGTGTGTGTGTGTGTGTGGCTTGTGTGGTGTGTGTGTGTGTGTGTGGCAGGGAACAGAGAGAGAAAAAAGAGGGAGAATCATTTGAGCAGAGGAAGCTGTTTTGAAGGTTTTGTCGAGAAGCAGGTTTGTTTTATAGGGAATTTATAGCTAAATGTACACAGTACAACCCTACATGCAGGGCTTAGAGCTAAATGCTAATGTTAGCATGCTAAGACGCACAGCTGAATTGCTCATATGTTCGCCGTCGGGGTGTTAGCATGCTAACATTTGCTAATTAGTATTAAACCCAAAGTACAGCTGAGTTTCATTAGTTTTACACAGTGTTCCGATAAACAGGTTTAATAGTTATTGAGACATTTTAGTCTGGACCAAAGTGACCGACTATCCCAGTGGTTCCCAAACTAGGGGGTGCGCCCCCTAGGGGATACTCAGAGTTACCACAGGAGGGGCCCGACTACATGCTCAAGAAAATTATGTTAGTGCAGAAGCAGTTATGAATAAATACACATATCAAGTGATACTGACGTGTAGAAACATTAATAAAAAAATTTTTTTTTAAAGTGTGTTAATGTGTCCACTCTAAAATTGACTTACTTGGGTTTTTTTTTAGTAAGATGTCATACACAAGATGTAGTTCTGTATTAATTCAATTCTATAGGAGGCTGCAAGCAAAGCAGTGTGTTTATATGTGTGTGTAAGTGGAGGGGCTTGAAAATATCTGTACCCAGTAGAAAAAGTTTGGGAGCCACTGGACTAACCATTACTACTTTTAGCTCTGTTTTGGTCTCTACCAACATCTGTCTCTATGGCTGCTTGTTGATGCTATGGGTGCTATGGGGTGACCAGACGCCCTGAAACATTTGTGACAGTCTGGAATATTATGAACCTAAAACAGGAGCTCTCTGTCGTCTGCTGTGAGACTTGATCTGACACGTAGAGGCTTAAAGGCAAAAATGCTGAGGACACCTGACTTGGTGACACGGTAATAATGGAAAATGCTGCACTGAGGGTATTGTGTCTTTTGCCGCGCTGCCAAATTGTCATGAATTATTAATAACATAATGGAGATATGCATAACAAGTTGCTGCAATCACCAGAATGTAATATATAAAAGACTCTAAATTCAAATGAGCCCTTTCATCAAATGATCAATTAGTCTACATGAATTAGTAGATGAATAGTTTCTTATTTACTCTCTGAATCTGTGAAAATATTCTGATCAAATCACGTGTGTAGGCTACAATTCCTGCTTTCAGTTGGTAAAAAAAAAAAAAAAAAATCCTGTTTGGTTTAAAATATGTAATTGTGATTATATGTAATTATTGGTGTGTTTTCACTCGTCTCCTACATTTTAATGACAATCTTAGCGGCTGAAAAAACGACGTGCATGTTCGCGTAACGCGTCGCGAAACACAGCCAGGACACTGTGCTTCATATTGAAAATATCTGTAATTATCGTCATAATATTAATAACAAATGATCAGTTAGAGTCTGATCTAATATATTCTCTATATTTTAATCCTTCTGACATTTAAAATTAAAAATATAAGTAACTGCCGTGAACCATTGATTATTTTTATCATTGTTTTAGCGTTAAGTTTTGACTGTAATCTGTTTCACTGTTCGTTGACACTGAGTGGAATGCACTGGAGGCCACGCCCACTCCGGGTACTTCCTCCTCTCCTTCCTGTTCAGCACTCATGTTCTAAAGCTAGCTCTCATGCTAGCTCTGGCCAGAGAGCGACAGCTGTGCTCGTGAATCACGTTCATCATCGTAACGAGCACGATTGGCTCAGAAAGATGTCACGTTTGCTTACAACCAAAAACCAACCAACAAATCTTAATGTGGACTGAATCCAGAATGTAATATTTATAATATCACTTATTTCACATTTCAGTTTAAATGCAGAAATAAAAAGTCCAAATAACAGAACGTACAGAAGTCATAAACTCGAGTTCTCAGTAGAATGTGAAGTCCTTTCTGTTAACGTTCCTACAAGCAGCATTATTCCTTTGCTAAAGTCTGTAATGAGTGGCGTGCATGTCGAGCTGGTTTTCAGCTAGTCGGCCTAAAGTGGTTTCAGCCATGTCCTGTATGTTTCATTGTTGTCTTTCTCCCCCGGTTCTCTCCTTCGAAGCAGACGTGGATGGTGGAATTGTAAAGCTAAACAACCGAACTGTCTTTCCTCTTTACTGTTTAACTTTCCTCACACTGTCTGTCCACATTCAGTCCGTTCCAACAGCACAGCAGGACGGAGCGTACAGTTGTTTTGTGGAGGATATTTGTTGGTATATAATCAGTGGCATCGTAACACCGCCCCAACACACACACACACACACACAAACCTGTCAAACTGCGATGATTCCACCAGCTCCCCCATCCCAAAGCTATCGTCTCACAGAGCACTTTCACACAGGCTCGGAGGAAGGGAGGGAAGGTGAGGTAGGTGTGTGTGTGTGTGTGTGTGTGTTGGGGGGGGGGGGGGGGGGGGGGTACATTCCAGAGAAGGCAGACAAAAAGAGAAACAGAGAGGGAGAGACATCATTGTAATGACTGCATGCAACTCGATACTCTTGCATACTGAATATTCCCCCAGAGGGCTTTTTCCATCAACCCAGAACGTTGGAGTCGTTTAGCTGATCCAGCCCAGCTTTTCCTCTCTTTCTTTCTTTCCTTCTTTCTTTCCCTCCCTCCCTCTTCTTTGCTGGTTTTTTTTTTTCACAGACACATTGTGCAAATGTAACCTTTTGCAAGCCCCGAATCCCCCCGCTCCCCATCCCCAGGAAGTTGGCTAGCCACCTTGCTGCCAAGAAATATGAAAAACTGGCAGGCTGCCCGTTTCATCTGCAAACACACAGTGAAAAGGGAGGGAGGATGGAAGCAGCGGGAGATGGTGGGGGGTGATGGGGGGAGGGAGGGAGTGGAGGTGACACAGAGGAGAAGGAAATGCTGCTGTGCTTGCCATGAGGATGAAGAAGAAAAAAAAGAATCAAAAGCAGAGCCGCGCAGAGAGAAAGAGAGCTGCAGAGAGATAAGCATGAATCTTACTTGCATGGAAAGGGGCCACATTACTGACTGGAGATAGCTCATATGTGGATATTTTCTTAACAGCAGCAAACACCACACAGCCACTGATGAGCAGAGCGAGCCAGAGCGAGTTATACACATGATGTGTATGCACACGCTACACACACCGCAAACGCTGCGCGGTTGCAGACACACGCACATACATGAACCCTGTAATCATTATTAGTGTTAAGAAGGAGAAGTGTTTAACATCAGGAGAAACTTTCCAAGCCCGGGTCTTATTCATGTGCTCATTCTGAGTATGGGTCACGCTGACTTTGTAGTTTGTGTGATTTGGATCCAGCTACAGTATATGAGGACAAGCGACTCAAGCTTTCAAATCATGAACAGCTAGTAAGCACAGAAATGAGCTATACTAAAAAGCAATGCTCCATAATACTCCTTTAAATTTTTAATATTTATCTTTTTGTGCTAGACTCAAATAGGTTCTTGTTAGCGTATTATGTTATATAGGTTTTAACCCTGCTTTGTCCATCTCTTATATTAGCATCACCGAGCTAACCATCAGTTTATTTACGATAATTACCCAGATGATGAAACATATTTGTAACTACACTATACTATATCTATCTGGCAGGCTGCTATCTTTGTTTTGATAAAGAATCGGAGGTGCGACATAGATAAAAAATCTTTTTTTTTTTTTTTTTATCATTTCGTGAACTGAAATTTTTTTTTTGGGATTATACCTTCAGAATAATATTATATTATATTATATTAACCTTGAGTTCGGCATTGTGACCATCGCCGTGTTTGTTTGTGAAAAGTGAACTGCAGCACCTCACGCGCTGCTTTTACTAGTCGGACATCGTTTACAAAATGAACATCACGCTGTATTGAAGAAGACTTGACGGTAACAATCGAGGATGTTTACTGAGCATAACTAGGGTCTGGTCCAAAGCAGGCCTGAATATGGGTTTTATCAAAAAGGAAAGTTTTTATCACGGCTGCTGTGCTTTCTTCTGACTGAGCATGCAGACTGTGGTACATGGAGAGAGTACAACAGTGCCTCCTCCACTCTCCTTCACTGTATATTCTAAAATCGACGTATTGATTTGGAGCTGGAGTTTGGATGTGTCTTTGTAACAGTGCCAGAAAATGTCCCAAATATACTGAAACACCCGCTGTTCTACATCCCTGTTGTCACCACACTCAACCTACGTCCGTCAGCAGCTTTTCATCCAAAATTTGCCATTTTGATGCAAGGCATGCATGAAAATATGTCACACAGGTTTCCACAAATGTACAATAACCATGAAATCACATCATCATGACTCCAATTTACTATCCAGTTTAATTGCTGAGATTTGGAAATATGTCATACACAGACACTATCAGACGAGTTTTGAATTTAATTTAAAATCTGTTTGATTTTGCGTGTGAATTTCTGATTTTGGAGTTGTAGTATGAATAAATATACTGTGACACATGACAATGAGAACAAATCATAACTAACAGGGATGGATGTCCAAGCCTGTGACAATAAAGGCCAGGGTAGCTTGAAACCAGAAACTTAAAGGTGCTAACGTGCTGCATCATATATTTGCGTTTGGATGGCTTTTAAATACTAATAAATTCTAATTTCACAATACGAGTGTTTAATTAGCCTTAATAATATAGTATAGAAACAAAAGTGTCTTTTCTGTCTGTTTTTATTGGTATTCAACTCTCCTGCTACACACAGACTGGTTCCTTCTGGATATAAGGTACATAGTATGAGCAGCTGCAGCTGGACGTCGTGGAGAAACATTATTAACCGCGGTGCGAGGTATGAATAACCAATCCCAGCTCACAACGTAAAACTTAAAACTTTAGTTAAAGCATCAGTGGTTTTAACTATAAGCCACAAGTCACTAACCTTATTAGTAGCAAAACAACTACAAAATGTGCTATACAGGACAGAAAAGTAGCCCAGCGTATTACAGCTCGCCCAGAATGACTCTGTAAGCACCAAATTACATAAAAAGTAGCATTTCTTTACTTAAAATGTATATTTTGATCTATTACCCGCTAACTATGTTCTAAAATGTTTACATAATCATGGAAACGTTTTTTTATATTTTCATTTGACGTTCATTTGAACCTCATTGTTGGCTTTGGAAAGATCCTGTGTGAAAGGAAAGCAGATATTTAAATCTCAACGTCTTCGATCCAGACTCACAGGAAAGTCTCAACCCCTGTCTGTCCAATGTCTTACACGTGTGGTATAAATCATATTTAAAGCCAAGAGGTCATCTCATGCCATTTTTAGGATTGGATTTTGGTCCAATCTGATGGACCCTGGATCTTTTCATGGAACATCTGCACGATGTGTCTTCCTACAAGCTCTACTTGTGGTTTTGATGTCTCCAAGTGATGCTCTTCCTGTCTGTTGCCTGGCAACAGAAGGGGAAAAATAGATGAGGTGATGAGTGAAGGTGAGCCCGAGGGAGTTAAGGAGGAGAGGAAAGAGAAAAGAAGAGATGAGGGGGAGTGAAAGCGGGTTTTTATTTCCTTCTTGGCAAGCTTTTGTGGATTGTTCTATTTCTGTTCAGTAGCATTCCTTCCTAATCAAAACAAAACTACAGGAGATGCGCAGCAGAGTGCAGGTGATTACATCAATGGTCAATACATGTCACAATGTGGATTTCATGTTACATTTAAACTCTCGATATTACGAGATTTAATCTGTTCAAACTCAGATTACTTCTTTGTCTATTTTTAGTTTGCTGTGTATGAAACATGCAGCATGTGTATGCACACTGGAACATGTACGGGATGTTATTGTTGAATAAAATATGTGATTTATAGCATCCTGGTTCAAGTGTGTTACAATGCTAACATTTGCTAATTAGCACTACACACAAAGTACAGCTGAGGCTGATGGGAACGTGATGAGTTCTGCAGGTATCTGATCATACATTAGTGTTAGTGTAAATGTGTGTAGTAAATTGGACATGACACCGATTGCTGAACTTGATTGCAGCTCTTTAAATTAGCCCCGACCACACACACACACACACACACACACACACACATTATTTGCTCTTTCTAACTTCCTGTAAAGGGATGGGTAAGATTCATACCAGTTTGATTATTGATCGATGTTTGACATTGTGTGTGTTTACATTGTGCTCTACAGTGATGGCTGACAGGGCAAAGTGTGGGCTAATGTTACTAAATGTAATGAAAATGCAGCTGAATGCAACATATGTAAAAAGGTAGTTGCATGTAAAGGAAACAAATGAAAAGAATTACAACATTCTCAGTATCTGAAGCAGTGCAGCGTGTTTGTTTCTTTAGCAAAGCGCTGCTGATGGGTTTTGCAAATCTGAAATGTTGGATGAAAACATGACTAACCGGTAGGCTTGCAGTTATACTGCTGGAACAGGCTGCGGTGGGGTGGGAGATGCAGGCGGACTTCCACTTTACGCTCTTATTTCTGCACAGTCAGGCGAACCCAGATCTCTCAGTCTATGATTTCTGGACACATTTCTTTAAATGTGATAAAAAGTTTTTGCAATTATGCTCCTTAAAACTAATAACACACTGTTAGATTTACAGTAAATATAGCTAATAGACCATCTATATCTATTTTATCTCAACCGCACCCACAGATTTAAAAAAACAAACTGGTTATATCACAGTTATATGAGGCAACATACATCAGAGGAGATCTACATTTCAAAATAAAAGTGGATGTAGTCAACTGGTAGCAGTGCGCCTGCTACCTCAGTGTTCTCAGCGATAGTTACAATATAACCAGGATCCTTGTGTTTAAAATACCATGATAACATATAATATTTATTAATAATTATTCCATTCACTGACCTCTTCTACCAATAGTTTGCAATGCATACTAAGGAACTACTAGCTTTTACTGTTGTCTTCTATTGATTTGTTTTATTCTTATTGATTACAGAGGCTACGGCGTGCATGAGACAGAGGGCTGTCTCTCACACAGCGTCTTCACGCTTAATGTACAGACATGATGCATTCAGGTACAGTACTGTGTGTAGGTCACCTGCATTTCTGATTAGTTCAACTCAACACGTAATAACTGTGTGTTACGTGCATAAAACAGAAGAAAATAGAAGCCTAATACTACACTTTGGGTTGGTTACAGGCGTGAGTAAAATGTGAGTCAGTGCTCGGCCTGTGTAGACAGTTGTATTGATTAATTGATTAATTAGTGATTGATTGATGCAAGTGAGACAGACGACTGAAAAGAGCAGCTGAAACGCCTCCTGTGTGGACAAGCTGTTACTTTCATCAGAAGCTCAACTGCCATTAAAACAGATGGAGACAAACAGAGGTGTAACAGGCGATCATTCAGGCGAAGTCTGGCCCCTGTCCCTGTGTTTTAAGATTCAAAAGTGTCCAGACAGTATATGGAGAAGTTGAGAAAGGTTTAACTCTCTGTAAATGTCATCTGATATGCCGGAGTGACAGCGTGGAGGCAATCCATTGTGCTTGTTGGGTCATTTGCACAGAGTGGGTGAGGCAGGTGAAGCATATTTGTGGAAAACTCCAACTCGACTACGGTATGTAAGAGCGCTTCAGACAAATGTGGGGAAAGCTGATTGTCAACAATCAAGAAGAAGTCTGTAGGAGTTGAGTTGATCTCCCACAAAGCATGCTCATATGCAGCCATGCAGCAAATTTACAGTTACGTTTCGGAGGAGGTAATGTGTAAAGTAAAGCATGGAATATTATATCATTCTTAATGGTGTGCATAAAAATAGTTTTGCACATTTAAGTTTGTAAATGCAAACGTGGAAGTTGCGAGCTTGCATATTCATGTCTGTGCTTGTAGGCTTAACGTTGTAAATGTGAACACTTAAGGTTTCTTGGTAAGTTTGTGTTTAAGTCAAGTTTGTGAATTCGTTATGTTTCCCCTTACTGATACCCAACCTCACCCTGACCACAACCAGTTAACTCTGCCACACCTAACCCTGTCCTTTATATAAATGAAGCTCGTTATTTTTGCATTACATTTCCATTGTTAAAAATGCACTTTAAAGCTCAGTTTACATATATATATTTTTAACATTGTTATGTTTATGGAAATGAATAAGATCTAAACTTTTGTAGAGAGAATTTGATCTAAAAATCTGTTTTGGACTGCAACATGTTACAGTAATCTGGTGGCTTTTTTTTCAGTAATGTGTAGAACAGAGGATTCCAATTAGAAATTCAGTAATTACATTATAGTTACTAATCTCAGTAATGCTCCCTCACGACTTGTTTGCTGTGTTACCCGCGTGGTTTGATGGAGAGATGATATTAGTTTGAGATATGCCAACACTGTTTCGGGCATATAGGTGATCGCATCGATTCTTCTATTCTCACATCTCATCCTTGTATCTCTCCTCAGGTACTAAATGGGAAGATGCAAGTGGTGGAAGCAACGATGCATAAACGAGAAGAATTCCAATTGAGAAGAATCCCAAGAGTGACGGGAGTGAAAGAGGAGGAGAGCGAGAACTGAATGAAAGAGAAGGAATCACCAGAAAGGGGAGGTGTGCAGTCCCAAAGCTGGAGAGGAAGAGGTGGAGAGAGGGGGTGGGCTGTGGAGGAGATGGAAGGATCAATATCTAATTTCAGTGCTGAGCTCACTGTGGACGGCTTTCCAATAAGGCTGGGATAGAACAGCAAAGTTTGAATAGCAGTGTGTCTCTGTCTGTCTCATTGTGCATCTCTCGCTGTCTCTCTCTCTCTGTCCTTTTTTCCCCCTCCGTCTTGTCTTCCTCTCTGTAACCTCATGGGTAGGGTCACTGCTATGTCTATGAGTAGCACCTAATGTACCTGTAAGCAGTGTTGAGAGCAGTAAATGTGCTCGCATCACCAGTAGAGATCTTAATTAACAACGCTGGATTACTGACAGGACCCAGAACTGTGATCAAAAGCTCCAGACTTACTGTGTCGTCTGGTTTGTGTTAATTTGATTGAACATTTGTTTGGGAATATGTATCGCTAACACACAATATGAAAAGATTAAAGGGATACTCTAGTGGTTTAATGTTGCACTTCCATAAAGGAACTTCAAATATACTGGGTTTTAGTCCCTAGAATCCTACATTTCCCATAATGCCACTAATAGCATGTTTTAATTAGACCCCCCTCCGCCTGGTGAATGCCTATGAAACTCTTTGTTTGTAACACATGTTATAAATTTGTAGTCTCCGGGTCCAAGCAGAGATTACTTGATGACATCATTATGACATCACCGGGGATATTCTCTCACTGTGAAAGCCGCAGGTCACGTTATACCACCGTTTCAAGCCAAGTGCTACTTTTTTATGCTTCTTTTTTTATGTTTTGGTTTTATTAAGTTGGATATTTCTAAGTGAACATGTTTAATAAGCAAAAAATTAACACACGGCAAATTTGATGGCAGAAAAACAGAAAGCAGCTGGAGCAGGGCGGTCATAAGGATTGATTATGTACCCCCCCACCCCTCCCCCTACCAGTTTAATTCAGCCATGTAAATTTAATTATTAAGAATTAAAGAAAACATGTGTTTGATCAATTATATTACTTTAGATTTTAAACAGGACCTACTATGAGGTAATACGTTCGCTGTGACCAACAATAAATTCATCTCCTAACAAGTATTGTGTGTGTATCAAAGATACACAACGTGCACACAGCATCCCGCTGCTGGAAATACTCAAGTAATAAACATTTATTCATGAAAATGGTCAACAACAAAAAGCCACTTTCCTCCTGTTTGAGTTTGACCACGGTGTTCAGCAGTTTTGGGAAATGACTGAGGTTATTTCACCTGAATAACCCAAACATACAGCAAGAAATGCTACGGACCCCCCAAAAAACCCCCCTGAAGTGGTTTAGCATACTACGAAAAGTGGAAAGTGGAGTGATTTTTCCACCTCTTCCACAGAAGATGTTGTTTTTTTGTATTTTTTTAAATCATGTCAGAGCTGAGGTAATGCTCGGGTCAATTTGTTTTCTCTGCCTCTCTCTTGCGGTGAGTGTAGGACGGAGGTGTTGAGGGGGAGTTTACCTCCCTGAAATATTTATGAGAAAATGCACCAAAGCAACTGTGCAGCAGCCGCAGATGTGAGGCTTTGGTTCTCCTTCTCTGTCTCGCTTCGCTTAATTATGCTCCTCGTCTCTTCTCAACTTTCTCTCAGTCTGTTATGAGAATGTTATTATTATCTTTTTTTTTTTGTCTACATGCGTTCTCATTATTTTCAATAATAATTTGATTCTCAATAATAGGACCCTCTCATCAGTTGCTTAGGTAATATATGGTAATATATCTGAATCTGACATCTTGGTTGGTCTTTCGTTGAAATCCACTTTTTAAAATATTGGACTGGTCCATATACATAAGAAACTATTTTAGCATCACAAATATAAAAATAAATAGATAGATAGATAGATAGATAGATAGATAGATAGATAGATAGATAGATAGATAGATAGATAGATAGATAGATAGATAGATAGATAGATAGATAGATAGACTTTATTAATCACAAAAACTGGGAAATTAGATGAATCCCATGACTGTTTGTATGTGAGAGAGAGCAGTTGAGCAGTTATAGCCAGATATTTCCATCAAGAGTTGGTGGAGACCAAAACAGAGACTGAATATTGGACTTACCGTACATTCACCGGGTGGACAGAAACACTAAATGGATGCTAATGTTGCTACTCATCTGCTAGATGTTAGAATAGGAAACATTTGCTGTTCACCAAGTCAACCTAAAAGATTATATAGTATGTTAGTGTTGTGTTCACAGTATGATTCTGCTCCAAACCCGTCCTCTGATCAAACTATGAAATAATGTGGAGCATTATGACATGACTTCACTGTGTCTTGGATGTCCTGCAGGCATGTTTACAGGTCTGCTCCACAGCCAGAGCATCTCTCATACACTCAACATTCAACCATGACCCTGATAACACACGGTCAGTGCAGCTCACCGTGAACGATCACGTTCTCACCAAAATAATACGAGACAGACTGTTCCCAAACAAGAGTTCAGTTTAACCCATGTTCAGGTTAGCATCATCAGTGAGTTAACTGCTAATTTATTGAAGTATGAATGCTGTTGCTATGGTTACTCACAGTTTAAAATATCTCACTGAGTTAGAGCACAAGTATGCGTGTTCCCACTGGAAAAGTGACACATGCAGGAAGAGATATATATATATATATATATATATATATATATACTAAATTCATTCTTGATCATTTTTGAGTGTGTTGTTGCTATCCCACAATGCAATGCACAAAGAATATAGAATACCTAACGACTACAGATGCAAAGAGTCTACATCAGTTGGTGGGTGGTGGTGCAATATCTCCAGGAAGAAGGAAAATGAGCATAAGATCTTTGGTATAAACTATAATGTTTTCTGTTTGTTAAGTTTAATCAGTGACTTTCCACAGTCATAGTTTGAGTGTCAGTACATGTTTTGCATCATTTAGTAAATAGTGTTGATTTTATGTATACTAACTGCAAAAGCAGTATACTAATCAGTATAGAATACATTATTTATTTATTTATATATATATATATATATATATATATATATATATATGCATGCGTAACCTACCTGAATGACAATCTTCACTACTTCCTAGTGTTTTTATATACAGTTATTCTCACATGCTGTATGTGTTTATTTCATAATCCCACACATTCCATTTATTTCAATTGATTTACATTCTGCACATACAAGCATGCATAACATGTTCATATAGCCAGATTTCACGTTCTTATTTGCATTATTTTTTGTGTTCAGTACAGAAATGATTGAATCTTAAACATCAAATCCTCAAGCTGGGTATACTCAACCACCAGTGTCACAATCAAAAACAGTAGTCTTTTGCACTAGAGCTCCCCTTACTGGTGACTGAAGGCACTGACATTCAGCTGTGATATCCTGTATGTTACTTACTAGATAATCGGTATAAATATAGTTATAGTTATAGGTATAGGTATAAGTATAGTTATAGGTATAGGTATAAGTATAGATATAAGTATTGTTATAGGTATAGGTATAGCCATACATATAGGTATATGTATAGGTATAGGTATAAGTATAGGTATAAACATAAGTATAGGTATAGGTATAAGTATAAGTATAAGTATAGTTATAGGTATAAGTATAAGTATAAGTATAAGTATAAGTATAGTTATAGGTATAAGTATAGATATAAGTATTGTTATAGGTATAGCCATACGTATAGGTATAAGTATAAGTATAAGTATAAGTATAGTTATAGGTATAGGTATAAGTATAAGTATAAGTATAGTTATAGGTATAAGTATATATATAAGTATTGTTATAGGTATAGCCATACGTATAGGTATAAGTATAGGTATAGGCATATGTATAGGTATAGCCATACGTATAGGTATAGGTATAGGTATAGGCATATGTATAGGTATAGGTATAGGCATATGTATAGGTATAAGTATAGGTATAGGCATATGTATAGGTATAGGTATAGGTATAGGCATATGTATAGGTATAGGTATAGGTATAGGCATATGTATAGGTATAAGTATAGGTATAGGTATAAGTATAGGCATACATATAAGTATAGATATAGGTATAAGTATAGATATAAGTATTGCTATAGGTATAGGTATAGCCATACGTATAGGTATAAGTATAAGTATAGGCATACATATAGGCATACGTATAGGTATAAGTATAAGTATAGGCATACATATAGGCATACGTATAGGTATAAGTATAAGTATAGGCATACATATAGGCATACGTATAGGTATAAGTATAAGTATAGGCATACATATAGGCATACGTATAGGTATAAGTATAAGTATAGGCATACATATAGGCATACGTATAGGTATAAGTATAAGTATAGGCATACATATAGGCATACGTATAGGTATAAGTATAAGTATAGGCATATGTATAAGCATACGTATAGGTATAGGCATACGTATAGGTATAGGTATAAGTATAGGCATACATATAGGCATACGTATAGGTATAGGTATAAGTATAGGTATAGGTGCAAGAATTTTTGTATCTGAAACAGACAGTCATGATTTAAACTTTTTGAGAAAAAGTGTGCACCATTATCTCCATTTGTGTGATTAGAGACTTGCAAGACTTCCAGAGGTAAGTCCATGTGTACAGACTTTGAACATTTCTGCCGTTTTGTGCCTCCTAGTGGTGGTTTAAACACACCCACTGTTGCAAACAGCAAATCTCCACATAGTGGCTTTAAAAGATGCATCGCTGTGGCTACATAGACTAAATAACAATAAATAGAGGTCTGCTTACTAGCTTTCTTCTTCTGGAGCTTTCAACTGCATCTCACAGTGTTCATCAGCAGAACAGAATTTGCTTAGTTGTCATAGTAACACTGTCAGCAACGGCAAGTATTTGTATTGAAATGACTGGAGTGACTCATAATTGACACCTGTATTAATAATACATAAAACAATGTATGAACTTATACTACAGTTATGAACATGATGATATTGTACATTCATACTATTGCTGAAAAACAACACACACTTACTATAATTCATTTCTTCATTTATTTGTGGATTCTGTTTTTAAATTTTGACTAAATAAAACTGCATCTATAGTACTTTCACTACTTTCACCATGTGTCTGTGGACAGAGTGGAGCTGCTGCTCACATGCATAGCGGTGTTGTGTTTGCAGACACAGATATTGGTATTACACTGTATTTTCCAGTGCACACCTCGCTCTTGGGACACTAGTGTAATAAAATATGAATCTTTATGTCATAAACATGTCAGATGTCTGCAGGTTTTCTCAATGCAAACACTAAAGAAAAGATGAGGCAAACACTAAACTGCAAACACTAAACTGCCTCACAAACCAAACAGGAAAGAAACTGATCATTGATACCTCTATACTGCACTGCCCTCCTGTGTATCAAGCACTACACTGCACGCAACCGCAGAGCATTTTATCACACACACACAGAGTTACACACACACACACACACACACACACACACACACACACACACACACACACACACACACACACACACACACACACACACCTGAGAGCTGCTCAGTACAATCAGCCTCATACTACCAGTGAAAGTTAATTCATTATTATAATATGTATATCTGATCTCATAGGAAAAAAAGCATCTGGACTTGTAGATAAAACAGTCATATGTCGACATATTGATAGGCTGTTTCAACTTACTGCATTTAGAGCAGTGCTGCAGAAAGTGTCAGTGATGCATCAGTGAACAGGTGCTGTATGGAAACCTTTACCTACTTGGATGGTGCAGGAGAAGAGGGAGCAGGTCCTGTGTTGGTGTTTCAGCCTGGGGCCATCATTAGGATCATTGGGATCTTTGTAAAGTGTTGTATGATGATGATGATGATGATGATGAAGACCACAAACATGGCAATCTGGAAATAAAGTTGTTTGAATTGAGTCTATTTCTCCAAACTTCATTTAAATAGCTGGTTAAATGAATATGAGCACGTATAACGTATTGTTTTATTTCTCCTCATTTTCACTATTTCAGAAATGTTTTTTTTTTAACACTCTGTCCACACTAACCCTTGTAAAGGTGAACGTGTATAAGGGCGTTTGGGTGCAGTGTGTGCAGCCTGCCAGCAGGGGGCGCTGCCTCGCTGCTTCTCACAGGAACCAAATAAGGAAATGACGTCCCGCATGTGCGGTGATGGTCCCAAATAGAAACGTGAAGCTCGGATACCGGGACGAGGTTCACAAGGGGTAGAGGAGCTGACTGTAACTGAGGTATGTACCAGCATTTAGAGTCGTTTTTAATTAAGTTTCACAGAGTTAGCATTCAAACCCTGAAACACAGCCGGCGTCTAAGCTAAAACTAGCTAAAACTACAGCGTCGCATTTACTAAACTGCTTCTTACAGTCGTGTGTAAAGTGTTGGACGTGAAATGAGAAAGCTACTTGTGTCGTGATTTAAAGCTTCGTTTAAATTGGCAGCTGTCAACAGGCGTGACGTGGAGGTGACGTCGGCTGACAGTCGGTGTGTAGCTTCAAACGTCTTCTACTGAGTGTAATACACGTTTAATACACACAGACTGGTCCTACACACACAGACTGGTCCTACACACACAGACTGGTCCTACACACAGACTGGTCCTACACACACAGACCGGTCCTACACACACAGACCGGTCCTACACACAGACCGGTCCTACACACACAGACCGGTCCTACACACAGACCGGTCCTACACACACAGACTGGTCCTACACACACAGACTGGTCCTACACACACAGACTGGTCCTACACACAGACTGGTCCTACACACACAGACTGGCCCTACACACACAGACTGGTCCTACACACAGACTGGTCCTACACACACAGACTGGTCCTACACACACAGACTGGTCCTACACACAGACTGGTCCTACACACACAGACTGGTCCTACACACACAGACTGGTCCTACACACAGACTGGCCCTACACACACAGACTGGCCCTACACACACAGACTGGTCCTACACACAGACTGGTCCTACACATACAGACTGGTCCTACACACAGACTCGACACTGTCTGTAGTATATACACACACACACACACCACGCATATGTATTACTGTTATTAATACATTACTATGAATATGTTAAGAGTGTTTAAAGTGTGTATCAGCCTCATTCATTGTGATGTTGGTCAGAGTCTCAGAGGAAATGTTTGCCTTCTGTGGTCACAAGATGGGTGATGACAGCTGCCAGGTGTAGCCAGATTTGGATGTGTGTGTGTGTGTGTGTGTGTGTGGCAGTCTGCTGCCAACATTGCTGAAGTGTGGAGTTTAAATGATACATTATAGATGCGACCTCTACAGACGTGGATAAATATGGATGAATGTTCAGCTCCAGAGTTGATGGTGGATGACGGCTCACACCAGACAATAAGTAGCCTAGAAACGACAGACACAGAGCTGGACATGAAGACGAGGCTTCAGCAGTCTGAGTTACTATTCCTCCACACAGAAACACTGACTAAACACACTTTGTATTAAAGAGAATATAATAATAACAAACCGGCACTTTCAAAAATCAATCCCTGTGATCGTTGCTGTCTGGGTGTCCAGAGGAGGATGAAGGCGACAGAAACAGGCGGCTGTCAATCAGTCAGTGATTGACACATCCGAATGAATGCTTGGTGCTGATTGACAGTTGGTGGAGATGAAGCTGTAAGAAACAAATGTGCACCAACAAGGTGCAGAGAAGAAGACTGCCAGGTAGAAAACACGGATGCAAATAAAATCATTATTCATAACATGATTATGAATAAGCCTGTTATAATTTCCTATAGATGTGTTGCTTTGTTTAACCCACAAATCACCACATTTAAGAAGCTGGAAGCATCTTGTTTTGGGCATTTTTTCATAAACAATTATTCAATATAAAATAGTATTCGGCTTTTTTTTTTTTAAATGTGCTTTTTTAATGTTTTATGAGGGAGAAAGAGAATTCAACATGAGAGCTGCATCATTATCAATCAGTTATAGCTTCTTATGTTGCTGTCATCATTCATTCATTTTTATGAAAACGCCTCTTAAGCTTAAGAAGCTTATTAGATGCAGTTTTTTAACGATCCTGAAGGCATCACATTTTTAGATCAGGAAGGGTTTGATTCGTAGGAAATGTGCCTGCAGCTGCTGTCTTGTATTTCCATCTATGGAGCAGAGGATTGTAGTTTGTGTACATCTTGCTGCGACTGAACCGTACGCTCTGTGGGCTGTTGACAGGATGGGTGACATAACGGAGAATGAGACGAACTTCTACTCCAACGCCGAGGGCTACTGGAGGGAGGTTCCCCCCACAGTGGACGGCATGCTGGGAGGCTACGGCAGCATCTCCAGCATCGATATCAACGGCTCCAAAGCTTTCCTGCAGAAATTCCTCGGCGTAAGAAACTCCTGCAACATGTAAAACACAACTGTGAAAGTTTTATATATAATCATGAATTATTCCTTTTTTAAAGATGTAAAGTGGTATTAGATTAGGTATCAGGACTCAAAACACAAGTGTGAACTTAGACTTGACTCAAGATGCACAGAATGGTGCAGAATATCTCAGAAAAAATACCTTGAAGATTTCTATCCAGTATGCATGTAGATACTTTGGATTATATACACATTACAGCATACAATGTATAAATTGATTATTTGTACTTATTTATACTTTTTGCAGATTATATAATTAAGGGGGTGTAGTTAATTATATATAACATCATGATAAACTGTACATTTATTTAAACAGCATTCTTGTGTAATAATATCATGATTATGAGACGGTGACGTCTGGTGTGTTTCTGCTGCTGGTGAAGGAAGGGGAGGGGAAGACGGGTGCAGGCTGTGCCCTGGACTGTGGAGCGGGCATCGGCAGGATCACCAAGCGCCTACTGCTGCCTCTGTTCAGCACCGTGGACCTGGTGGACGTGACGCAGGAGTTCCTGGACAAAGCCAAGACGTACCTGGGAGAGGAGAGCAAGAGAGTGGGCAATTACTTCTGCAGCGGCCTGCAGGAATTTGTACCGGCGAGCGGGCGCTATGATGTCATCTGGATCCAGTGGGTCATCGGTGAGTCAGATGACTTTGATATTTAAAAAAAAAAAAAGAAGAATGAGTCAGTTTGATGAATCACACAGGAGGTTTCAAATGTTAGTGAACATCTCTCCTCCCTGCTGTCCCCTCCCTCAGGACACCTGACAGATGAGCACCTGGTGGACTTCCTGCGCCGCTGTCACAAAGCCCTGCGGCCCAACGGCCTCATCGTCATCAAGGACAACGTGTCGTACGAGGGCGTGGTGCCGGACGAGGTGGACAGCAGCGTCTGCCGAGACCTGGAAATAGTTCGCAGCCTAGTGGGCAGAGCGGGTCTGCGCATCGTCCACGAGGAGCAGCAAGTTAACCTCCCCAAGGAGATCTACCAAGTCCACACGCTGGCGCTCAGATAGAACTGCTCCTTCTCCTTCTATGCAAAGTATTTCTAACATTTGTTTAGAAGCTGTCTGCAGTTTGATGTGTTTGTGAAGTGTGTGTGCGCGTGTGTGTGTTAATTTCAACTTACAGAACTCTACCAGACTCCAAACTGCAGCATCGCTCTTACAGACCCTTTACAGTTTGTCATCACTCGGCTCAATATTTATTTTATTTTTTTTATACACGTTGGAAGCTCAACGTCTCATCCTGGTTCAGAGATGAGTGAGGGGCAGTTTGATTGGACGTGAGGATCATGTGACTGTTCACTCCACAGCTGCATCAGAAGCAGAGGATCTTTCTGATATTGATATTGATATTGATTGAGTCGCTCATTGACACGTCCACAGCTCGCGTCTGATCGATGTGGTATCAGGTCAGACGGTTTACAGCTGCCATTTTTAACTACTGTGTTTGTATCTGTATTTCCTGAACAGTGTATATTATCAACTGCTCTTCACAGTTTTCTATGAGTGTAAACTGAATATCTCTGGGTTTGGACTGTTGTTCCGAATAAAGCTGGGATTTTTGACATTTTTTCTGATATTTTATAGACAAAACAACAAATAAGTTATTCAAGAAAATAACGTAGCTGTAGCCATTAACCACAGTATTGGACATCATCTCCAGTGCTGTTCAATGGACTCGTTTACCTCCGACAAACAAAGAAAAACAGATGAGGAAAATGAGACGTTGTGTTCCTTCTCTCCAGCGTGTGCACAGAGAAAATAAAGAGTGTGGTTAGGAAATCAAACCCAGGATCACATAATTCACACTTCCTCAAATTTCTGAAACATGAAGTTGAAATCACTGAGTCAAATGTAAATGTCATTTTTCCATTTGTGTGCACAGGTCAAATAAAACATTTGATATCTAGCCTTCATGTTTGAAAAGGGGCAGTTATAAAATAAACACAGCGCTGACATGATGATGGTGAACTTGGACTCATGTGGACTCAACGTTTGCATTTGTGTCTTAATGTTTATAATGAGAGAAGCCAGAAAGAAAGTGTTCATTTTAAAGTCCCGAGCAGCCACAGCGTCAAATCACTGAATAGAAATCATTTAAATAAAACTTTAACTTCAGGATGGACAAAGGTCAACATGAGAAAAACAAATTGAACTGGGAACTAACCAATATAACCTCCCAAAATAACACACCTCCCTGACTATTCTAAACATCAGTATACAAGGTTAAGCCCCTGTTAACTCCAAAAGAAGGGAACAAAACACTCGCTAAACTACATCTGTGTGGCAGTGGAGGGAACTGGAACCCGTACGCAGGAGCAGCCATCTTGGCTCTTAATATAACTTCCTTCTCAAAGCAGCCAATCACCTGCTGAGCTGGAAGCTGGTACAGATCTTTGTACGTGTGTATAAATCCTGTACAGATTATTCATTTTGATATTTGAGGGGTTCTGTGAACATGTGAGCTCATAAACTTCCACCAGGTTTGCTGATACGTGATGGGAACAACCAGAAATGTGACATGATGTGACTGGAACAGACTTCAATTATAATATAATGTGACCATTTGCAACATGGAGTTAAAACTGTATTGTTGGATTGATGTAATCCGATAAAAAAAGATAAAACTAATTAACTCTTTGTGACTTTAGAGATGGATGTGATGAGCTTTAACATTTTTGAAACATTTCTCAAAACCACATCTCTGACATTTGTGTTCTGATAAATGAATATAAGCAGTGAAACAGGAATCTTAGCGTCATGTCAAATGATTATTTATTAATTAATTAATTATTGATCAGTGACACTGATTGATCTGTTAGGTGAGTCCATGTTTGAACACAATCCATAAATCTCAGAAGACAATATATTTTACTCTGGGTTTGGTGGTGAAACTGTTACCATGTGAGCAAAGTTTGGATGTCTGATTGGTTAATAAGACCGGTGAGATGCGGTTAAAAGCTCAGACAGTAAGTGGAGTTTTGATCTTAAATTATTTTCTCACATGTTTCCTAAAGTCCTTCCCACCTCAAATATGCTGCAATCATATGGATGAATACACTTTGATGACAGCAGCTGAATGTGGGTGCTGAGGTCATGTGATCAGGACCAGGTCTCACTCTGGAGACGGCCCATCCTCTCCATGGCTTCCAGCATCCGCTCGGCGTCCTCGGTGGACACGCCTCCCTCCTGCTGGAACGCCTCTTTCAGTGCGTCGCACACGCCGGCTGGCATCTGTTTAGCGTTGCTGCGCAGAGACAAAACCAGAATGAAAAATATAGTCCCCTCAAAATGCACCATTTCCTCCCGTCTGCTAAAAACTAGCAGCTGGAGTTTAATTTTGGACTCACCCAGCGATGTAGAAGCAGGCACCTCTATTTGTTATCAGGTCCCACAGGAGCTCAGCGTTCTCCCTCACACGCTGCTGAACATACACCTTTTCCTCCTGAACACACACACACACAGTAAACATTGTGTTTACGTATGGTTGAGTTTCTGTCTCTTTCTGTGACTGATGACATGCGTTTTGTGTGTGTGTGTGTGTGTGTGCGTGTGTGTCTGACCTGGTCTCGTGAGAAGGCAGTGAAGAGGGTCAGCTGTCCAGCTTTCATCATGTCCTCCCACTCTGACCTGAAGTAGAAATCTTTGGACTCCGATCGGCAGCCGAAGAACAAGATGTTGGCTGAACAGCAGAGAGATGAGGAGGAGGAGAGGAGAAGAAGAGAAGAGGAAGAGAAGACGAGAAGAGGAGAAGAGGAGAAAAGGAGAAGAAGAGAAGAGGAGAAAAGGAGAAGAGGAGAAGAAGAGAAGAGGAGAAGTGTCTCATGTCAGAACTGTGATGATGTGATGTGAGCTCAGATCATTTAGGGAACAAATGTCAGAGACAAAGATCTCACCAGTTTGTCCCTCAGCCGTCCTCTCCTGTAAAGCCGACCTGAAGGGTGCCACTCCTGTTCCGGGTCCTACCATTATCACAGGGGTGTCCTTTTCTGTGGGGAACTTCAGACTTCCCTTCTTCACCCACAGAGGCACGTACACCTCGCCTGCAACAACATTTACTGAGTTATTGTTCGCACGGTGTGATGCAGGATAAGTGACAACGAGAACCAGCTTCGACGTTCACGATTCTCTGCTGTATCAGTTTATTCAAATATCCATATTGAACAATAAAATTTGAGTGTTACAGTGTGGTGAATGTACCTTGTGTGGGGTCCAGGGAGGCCAGCCATGTGGAGCAGAGGCCTCTCCGTGGTTGATGCATCTTGGTTTTATAACAGACCACAGCTACCAGGATCTGAAGCCTGTGTGGGTGAGCCTGCGCGCAGAGAAGGTTTCTGTAAAACACACCTGCAAATGCGTCTTCACATTCATTTACAGGTTTGCTTAAAAACCTCAATAGAGGTTTAATCGTCATCGAGATGGATGAGCTACCTTTAGAGAGGATGCGATGGAGAATGAGCGAGGCTGGATCTCAGGGAAAAGATCCAGCAGGTAGTCCACTTTGAGTTCTGCTGTAGTATGAGGGAAATCTGCCAAGACCTGCAGCAGCAACAACACGCTCAATAAGCAGATAGAGGACAGAGTTCTAAAAAAAGTTTAAACTGCAGACTATGTGTCTAACCTCCAGGGCGGTGCGTCGAGGCCGGTTGCAGTAGCTGTGCAGATCGTCCTGGCCGGCCGCTGAGCTGAACTCCAGCAGCTTGTCATGCTCCAGCTCGTTGGTGGAGAACGTAGACAGCAGCTCAAAGAAGGAGCGGCGAGGCACGGCGGCGATGTCCAAGTAGCTCTCGACCAGGTGGCGCACAGTGCAGGGCTGAGGAAGCCTGGCTGGGACTGAGGACACAGAGAAACACTCAGCAGTCAGAGGGATTCAAAGCTGCACTAATCCATATTTTTATATTAATAATGGGTACAATACACCTACCTGTGGTGTTGTGTGTGGGCCTGAGAGTGAACCTGGCCTCTGGATCCAACCTCAGCAGTTGACAGAACTGCTGTACGTGTTCTGGCGCGTTACACGGATGCATCATCACCACGTCACCCGCTGCGAACCTGCACAACAAAACCACAAACTGATGATCTGTCACGTCTGTGGGATGCTTTGCATTTTCATTTAAAAAAAATAAAAAGTTTTCTTCCTCTACAATTTTAGGACTGAAAATATGTTTGTTACTTACTGGATGCTGGACCCGGTGATGTCAAACTCAATGTGCCTCACATCCTGAAAGTGAGACAGGTCTGTTACTCTCTTATTGGACACCAGTCTGGCGGGAAAGGGATGCGACTGGGAGGGGACAGTTTCCTCTGAAGGAATCCTCAGCCTGTCATCTGTCTTCTCCTTTACATCCTCCAGGAAGTGGAATGTGTACATTGGAGGGAGCCTGACACAAGAAAGAACACAGAAAACCCCCTGTGTGTGTCTGACTAGGATTCATCTGAATACCTCAACATAAAACCCAAACAGGGCTTCATGAGCTTTTAAAGGACAATGTGACAAACTCTCGAAAGTAAAATATGCAACAAAAGAAAAAGATTCTGTGCATGAAATCAAGTTGATACTCACGGCTCATCCTCCCTCAGTGGAGTCACATCTGCCAACGATGGGTACAGAGCAAACACTTTCTCCCAGAATGATGCGAGCCACGGGTCAATCACAGCATCTGACCTGTTTTTAGTATTATAATAATAATAACAGTTACCGATAAAACAAAGAACAGTCTCAAATAGTATCTGGGGCCTATTTTAGCTTTATTTGCAAAAGACTTTCCTTTTTAGAGACAAGCCTTTCTTCCTGTTTGACCCTTCTTGATTAGTATAAGTAGCATCTGATCAGACTTTAGAAAGCAGCCTTCATATCTTCTGATCTGATCCCATCTCAACAAACTCAACACCTCCTGCATGTTGACCTGTTTTCTTGACACATTCTGGATATAAAAATGACACGACTCTCATGTTGTACTGATGGAATTAGTGTTGAGGAAATGTGTGCATTATGCTGAATTTACTACATGACTCCTCGTAAACAGATCTACCCCCCTCAATGTTTTACCCAGACTTATTTATGTTATGCTGGCTATGAATCAAATACTGTCTTTTTTATAGGAATTTATTATTCTAGCAGATATTTTAGAGAATAAAAGTGAACATGTATGTCATCAAGTTGAGCCAAATGCCAGGAGTTGGTTAGTTTATGACCAACAGGTCACACCTACATACAAGAATTACACAACCAGTAAATTGATGTAAAAAGCTGTGTTGAATATTAAAATAAATATGAGTGAATAATGAAATTTCTCTGGCTCATTTAAATATATTATAAACTAGAATTGACGAATACTGGACTGGAAAAAATTAAATAAAATAACTGAAACATTTCAAAGACACTCCATTTGTATATTTTTAATAACATATATATCTGAATATATAACACAGCATGGGAACCATAACTGACAGTACATTTGTACCAATTCATCCATAATACTGACATAATCAATAAAACCTTATACCAGATATTAAAATGCAGAAGAAGAGCATGATAAAATATTTCATATTTAGTTTTGCTTTTCCTTCACAGCTAATGAAGTAGCCGTGATTCACCATCGGGCACATGCTTTCTTACCCCAGGTCATGCTGGTCGTCTGCCAGCCCGACAGGCAGCAGCACACTGGCACCCAGCTGCACGAGACGCTTATGAAGCTTCTTGGCCACAAAATTGAACCTACAGACAAAAGCGGTCGATGATCATGAGGCATTCTGAATGATAACTGTGAGAACTATAAACGTGAAAAAACACAGACTTTGGATAGGAGGAGTCTCCCAGGCCCAGTACGGCACAGTCCAGCCGACACAGAGATCCAACAGGTAAAGACTTTCTGAAGAGAAACCTCCAGAAATTCTTTGGAGAAAGAAGACAGACAGGAAAACCTGTGAATAGGCTCAAACCTCTGCATATTTATGAGCGCAGTGAAGAGGGAATCCAAATTTTGTTTTTCTATTTTTCCGCCTACTTTGGTATCTTTTCTTATGTTTAACATTTGCTGTCCGTTTTATTACCTTCATATTGTCTGGAGGATCTCCTTGGCCGGTGGTGGCGCACACAAAGACAACCAGAGACTCTGAGATCAAGTTGGCCTGTTTTTGATGAGAGGAAACACACATTTGATTTATCTATTTCCATAGATTTATAATCCCCTCTGTCCCCTGTACATAAAAACACACTCACCACGTTGTAGCTATCCAGAGACAACACTTGAACCTGCAGCCGCCTCCTCTGCGCCTGCCGGGCAATCCTCTGAGCTGTGTCCTGCGCCGTCCCCGTCTGGCTGCCATACAGGACGAGCAGAGCAGGGCTTGACATGATGGCTGAAAGTTAAAAAAATAAAATAAAATAATCTATTTTAGAAGGTCTGGGAATGATGAAAGAAATACTAAACAGGACTTTAATACAAATGAAAAGAAATACATACAAAAAGTGAGACAGTATAGAACGGGGGTCCAGATCCCTCTGATCTGCCTCCCTGTGACTTTTGAAGATAATTGATGACTATTAAATTAAAAATTATCTTGTTCAACTTTTTGTTCGTATTTGTTCGTTTTTTAAAATGTAATTCTAAATATGAAGATTATGGTGACGTTGTTACATTTAATAAACCATATTAAAAATAAATTTCTGGCTATGCGCAAGTGGCGTGAAATTGAAAACCTCCCCAAACTGGACAAACTTGTGTTCGATACTTGGAATGATATCCCCAACGTTTAGCAGAAATCATATTAACCAAGTATGATTAATATTTTTAACTGTCTATTATTTTGCATATTCATATTTCTTAATTTCTTAGTGAAATAGTCCTTTTATTATTGAGGTTGACAGCCAACTGCTCGCTCCAGTCAAAAGATGGCAGCATTTGTTTTTTTGTTTTTGTTTTTTTTCTTGGGGGATAATTTAAGTTTGATGGTTTTTCATAAATACAAGAAGGACATTAAGTAGTTAACCTTAACTTTGGACCACTGAGGCTGACGGGGTTTTATTTGTTGTTGTTGCTCAGAATGATTTTGTTTCATGCAGAAATGTTGCCTATGTTCGTTTTCTCACTCAGCAGTCCTTTATTAAATGTAATAATAATAATAATAATATTAATAATAATAAAAACGTTGCATGTCATTTCAAATGTCAAAAGGGTTTTGCGGCTCCTGGTGCTTTCTTTACGGTGAGAAACGGGTCCAAATGGCTCTTTGAAAATCTCGTGATATAAACACAATATAAGTGTAATAAAACAGATATATAAACCGTATAAACGTAATATAGACAACACATACTAATTATACCTTGTTCCAAAACATAGGCTGAGCAAGTTGATGCCATGCACTGCGCTTTACGACCTTTACTTAACATATACGTATTATAGATAACTGTAGACAACCTTGACCTCTATCAGCAAATATTTAAATTAATGAATTGAACTTATGAATTTACTTGTAAATATTACATAGCCTTAATAAGACTAACTATCTTAAATTGCAGTGAGTTTGTTTCTTATCTTAGTTCACGACTTTTCTAAACTAAGCTAAAGATGACAATGCTATGGCTAGCAGGCTAGATAGCTGGGTAGGAAATATGGTCAATTATTTCTTCATATTTATGTTTTCTTCTTTATTAATCACACGAATCACCACATACCAGGGAAACAAAACACTTACAGTCGCTGTCTTCGTCAACCGTAGTCCTAAACGATATTAAAAGAGACAAATAACTGTTCTGAGTGAAGCAGGCAACTCTTCATCGTGAACATCAACAACACGCTTTACGGCAGTCTCATTTCGCGTTTTGATTGGTTCGTGCCCTGACGCTACGTTCAAAGTCGCAAAAGGAAGTTCGGAGATTTCGAAATTTTACTTGAAAATACGTTCAAATAGAAAACCACCGTCTTTAATAAAGCGCTCAATGAGTCGTGTCTAACTCGTGTCGTTTGGCTGTAAGCTTCTACTAAGTGTTGCATGAATTTGACATCTTTCTGAAGCGAATCACAGAACTATGATAGCCCACTCCTCCCTGAAAAAAAGATTAAATGTCATAAATAATACATAACGTTTTAGAGGGACTTTTCACACTACATTTAGTTACTTTGGAATAAAGACATAAAAACAATAGTTAAATATTCAAGATTAATTAGTTAAAACTAGCTCCACTTCCAGCAGCTACCACAGCAAACCATGGACAACAATTAAATAAATGTATAAAATGCCAATTAAAATTAATACATTATTATATGTTAGACAGATTTTCTACAGAATCACACTTTTACTTCTGATACTTTGACTCAATAGGATTTTGAATGCAAGACTTGTAATGAAGTATTTTTTTTATATATATATTTTTGGAGTGATACTTTTACTTACGTAAAGGATGTGAGTGCTTATACTGCATCTTCCTGCTGGCTAATTAAAAAATGTCCATTATTGCAATATACTACTGTATATATCAGTTTACTGTATGTGTGAATCTGTGTTCAGACTCATCTCTATGTTTCCAGGTGCAATTCTCAAAATGTATATTTCATTAAATTTCCAGGTCTTGCTGCCCATGTAGGAGCAGTGTATACAAAACCTTTACACTGACCACAAGTTGACACATACATATTTTATATCACATTTGACGTGAAATGTCAGACATATGTCAATGTGGAATCTTTTATACAATACATTTAACAGATCCATACACAGTAAGTAATGATATTTCCTGAAACATGCTAAGATGTCAAAGTTAAGAGCACTTGAGAGAGTATAATAGCATTAGTAATGGCTACAAACAGGTGATGTGATGTTAGTTCATACATATGCACCATACAGCAATTCTACTAAGAGTGGGATGAAAAGATATGTTAGAGACAAGTGGACAAGAAACTAAAGTGAGGCTGGATTATCACCTGGCTATAATCTTTGGCAGTTAGTTTGTGGTAATTTTATTGACTGAAGCTTTGTTTGGGAGAATATGAATACATGCACCACTGAAGCACAGTATCAACTAGCATAATAAGCTTCTTAAAGTGCTGCTTTATTATCTAAATTTATATACATAATATATTGACTTTTAGTCACTGGTATAGGGTCAAGCTCTAAAAACACTGGGTCCTAAAATTCCCATAATGCAACTCAATAATGTCTTTATTTAGATCCTGCCTGTTTAAACCCAATACTTTTTGTTAAAAAAAATTATAGCCTCTAAAGCCAAGCAGAGATAAAACATGTAACCGTTTTACAGGCTGAGTAGTAATCGCACCCAAAGCTAAATTTGAAGTTAAGTTCCCCTTTCAGAATCCTCATTATTTCAGTTGTTATTGTGCTCATGTGATGTATATTTATCATTTCCTTTGTGTTAAAATGACCATGCAGTAAACCTGAGGTCAGTGCACATGGCTCTACTGAGGACCCTTAACAGATTAGTTAGCTGGATGGATCTTGCCTGAGTTTCTGACTTGGAATTCTGACTTGAATGACCTTTTTTTTTTTTCTTTCTTTTTTTCCAGTGTCAGAGGTTGCTTTTTTTTTTTTTTTTTTTTGAGTTCCAAGTACAATGGATTGCAGCAAAGAACTGTGGGTATTTATAGCTCAACCGTAGCAGATTAATCCAGCCATGTTGAGGTGGATGTCAAAAATAGAATAAGTGGAGGACAAGCATCTTAAGAAATTTGTTTTCACCCAACTTAACTTAATAATAAATGTTAGACAGGTGTTACTGTTGTTGAAAACACAGACAAACAGTATTGTTTGAAAAAAGACGTTCCCGGAAAAAGGCACACATCAATTAAAAAGGCAAAGAACAGTCCGTTTAAAGAAAACAGTGAGTGGTGTAATCCACTAGGCTCTTAATATAGTGCATCATACAAATAAAAGTTTTAGAATTAAAAAAGGACAACTTAATACGATAGGATTGGGTACGGGTGACAACCAAATACACAAAACCATTCAAAACTATTCAACTATGGTTCTGCATATAATAAGAATAAGAATAATGATAATAATAAGAATATGAATAATGATGATAATAATAATAATATAATAATGTACTATCTGGTTAATAGAGGAAAGTGGCTCAGCGCTCTGAAAACCTGCTAAAAGCTGTATTTCCACAAGGTCTGTCTGCTCACAGCAGCTTTATGATCATGCACAGATGGAGCAGCAGGAGCAGCTCAGTGCAGCTCTAGCTGTGGTAGAGGCGAATGCGCTGAGATATGCTGCTGCGGCACAGAGGGCAGTTCTGCAGAGCGTCGCTGCACACCTGACAACAGCACACATGACCGCACGGCAGGAAGATGATCTGAGCCTGGACAGAGGAAAAGACGCCGTCAGTGGTTTGTACATGTGAGCTTTTCACAGGTGAAGTGAGTCAACACAACAATAAGTGAAGTGTTTCTCTTACCCCCGTCTCCATGCAGACCACACACTCCGAGCTCCCTGGTTCCTCCAGAGGGCTGGAGGCGGATGGAGTGACGGGGGTCCCTGGGGTGAGTGGTGGGTTGGGGATCTGGACAGTGGAGGTACCGGGAAGTGACGGTGGCGATGAAGGGGCCGAAGCAGTGGCGATGGGTTCTACTTCCTCATCCTCCGGTGCAGCCTTACAAGCTCCTACTGGAGGAGATAATCAGACATGTGCTGTAAGGCTGAGCAGCTTTTCATTGACATAGCATCTGATTTCAAACCCAAATACCCTTGTTTTCAATCATTGAATGGGTTGAAAAATATATTTTGCTATCTAAACATGATCCTGCTGGTAAAACTTTAGTTGAGAACTGAATAAAAGCCATCACTTTTTCTTCCTGGATTTCTCAAATTTCCAGGATCACTGAGAACTTTGCACTTGCATAGTAAATGTCCTTTGTGTTATTATTTTATAGTGTTGTGTGTTGAGAAAACAAAACAGTTTTACACTATTACTAAAAATATTTAAGCCATGATTAAATGTTGAAAAGAAAAAAATATTAAAAATACAGCCTGATCAATATAGTAGCACAGCTGATATTAACAGATGAATTTAGCTTTTTACAGATGTGAGAAATGATGGTGTTAAAATGATAAATATATACCATAAAATATCACGCTTTGAGAACAGATGATTTCTCATATTGAGTTGAAATGTCACATATCAGCGTGCAGACTGCCAACATGTGTACAGTATAAGAGTCTGAATGATGTGTGTGATGGTGTACCTTCAGGGTGGCGATCCTGAGACCATTTCAGAAGAGCTTTCTGTATGCCTATTTCATTAATACCAAGCTGAAAACAGAGCGAAGACATTCATCTATTAACATTTCTCTGACATACTGACACAATTTAAGGCCGTCATTCAAAGTCAATAGGCTAAAATTCAGTACAACCTGCCGGCATTTTAACAACATTGAAAGCATACGTGGAGCTGACCTCGCTGACCGTGACCTCCCCCACATACATACTGTACTTATTATCTTATAGTAGCTCATTTAAACCATAACAGAGGCACACGCTGCTATCTAAAAGCTGACTCATTTTTCTATTCACACTGCCGACGCTTGAACACCTGACTCAACTAACCTAGCATGCAGAAGACGTGATCAGAGAAGGGCTTTTGACAAATAAGATAGCTGATGCTGAAACCGAGCATGTGGTCATCGAGATCTCCACAGCGAGACCTGATAGAAATGTGTAAGTAATGAAGCACACGGACCTTCTTGAGATCAGACAAGGTCATCTGACAAAGTGCTGCTGTCGTCACGTGATGGTGAGCCAGGATGGGCAGATAGTGCAGAGCCGACAGCCTGCACAACAGATTGACTAAATCTTCCTCCACACCTGTTTCCTGCAATGAGATTACAGATAAACATCAGCACAGTTTTCACATGCTCCTGTGGGTCCTTCTTGCTCTGCTCTGCTCTGTACCTGCATGCGCAGTGACAGGGGTTTGGCATCCAGCAGTCTCTGGTACTGGATCATCCAGTAGTTCTGCTGGTTGGACTCTGACTTCAGCTCCATCTGAACCTGGAAAACACCAAGTGATTACAGCTCTGACTGTAGAATGAGAAAGACAGTGGTGGAGGTATGATGGTGTAACAGAGGAAAGCATCAGGCGAAATGACACATTTAAATAAGACACAATGGGAAGAGGTTCAGTATAACTTCTATCTGCCTTCCTCTTGTCAGAACATTGACGGTAAAGTAATGATTATTAAGAAAAGTCAAGCACAGACACTTGAGCTGTATTCCCTGTACATATACACTGTACTGAAGTTCATTATGATACAGCAGCTTCATTTAGTTATCATGATTTGATGATAATAATAATAATATGAGAGGGTCAGTGTGATACACTCACAGGTGACATTTAGTGATGTGATTACAGTAACTTGTAACTTGGTTTTAGAAATGAGACAATGAGCATGTGTTAAGACTTCTAAGTGGCACGTGCAGGAGAAAGACTTCAGGGAAACTACTGCTGTGACAGCAGAGTGGTAGCATGAAAGCAAATATTCCATGTAGTGATGCATCCTCATATTTCAAATCATTTCATTTTCAATCTGAGGAAAGCTGAACCTGACACTAACTAACTACTAGAAGTCTAAATAGGTCTGTTACCATGGCTGACTGTTGATTATTTGTAAAAAATAAAAAAAAATAAAAAGTCATCAGTGTCTATTTTGAAAGCTAACAGCGTTCCATCAAACTTATACGAGTTTTTAATTTTCTCACCAGAACCTGCCGCAGCTCCTGCTCTCTCTGCTCCTTCTGCTTCAGCAGCTCCTGCAATAAATCACTGAGAGCTGCCCGCTGCCCCACCAGAACCTCCTGCGCACACACACACACACACACACACAAACACACACACACACACACACACACACAGGCAGAGATACAACGCACACTCATCAGTAAAACAAAAGAGTAAAGAAGAAACGAGGCATTGCCAGCAGTTCAATGATGGGGGGCAATATCATCATCTTTCATGTACTTTCCTGCAGGAAAGCAGTTCAAAGCATATCTGGTACATTTTACATTTTTTACAAACAGAAGAATCACAACAAACATCTACAGGCAGTGGCTTTAAAGGAACACTTGAATATATTCAGGACATTCATTTATATGCATTCATCTCATTGTTTTATGTGTTGGAAGCTGAAGTCAGGAAGTGGTAATTCTAGCTTCACATAAATACTGGAAACAGCTAGCCTGGCTCAGTCCGAAATTCAAATTTCAATTTCAATTTTCAAAGACGTGGATTCAGTATCGATTTGCTTCAGATAATTTTCTTGAACCTCAGAGTGTGGAATGTTAAATTATTGCCATGGTGCAATGACATGAAAAAGAACCAAAAGAAATGATGGTAATCAAGAGGAGGAAAGAAAGAACTAAGTTATAAATGAGGGAAGGGCAAAGAAAGAAGGGGGTGACACCCACCTGCAGGTTCTCAGCATCCAGATTGCGTCTTTTAATGTCCAGTTTAGTCAGCTGCATTAATTCACCCTCTATGAGCTTGATCTGGGGACAGTGGAGAAGCAAACATGAAGCTAGCAGGGAGAAGGCACATGCTGCTGAACGCAATGCCAGGACGAAAACATTTGTGATGATTTGATGAAATGATTTTCTGACTGTGGGTTATATTACACAGGGTACAGGTGGGTCTAGAACCCATGGGTAAACATATGGGCAGGCTGCGGGTTAACTTAAACATTTTAAGTCTGGTGTTGCAGTCTTTCTATTTTTATCTTTAACAGCTTAATTGTATCAATCCCAAATATCATCCCCAAATTTTACTTAAAGTAAAACACTGATATACACTAAATAAACTTGGAAGTTTTTGGACCAGCTCACCAGTGTGTAGAAAAGCACAATTACTATTAAATTCTGGCTTCTGTGTGCATCACATGTGACGCCTGGGAAATAAATGAGCCCCTACACTATACTGCCTGTGTTAGTAAAAAACAGCTCTGAGCCTATTTGATCACGGGTCTGACATTAACAAATCTAGAATTTATTCAGTGATAACTGCAGATAACAGCTCACTTCCTGTTCTTTGCAGGTGTAAGACAGGTTGCGGTTTGTAAAGCTGGATGTGTGCACGACTCTGAGCTCACTGACAGAATGTTGCCTGACATCTCACACATGATACACTGTGACACTGTGAACTCTGACTGACACACACACACAAACACACAGAGAAGCCAACCAGTCTCATCATGCTGACAGCTGTTCGCAGATGGTTTTTTTTAAAAGGACTTAAAACTAAAAAAAAAAGAACATTTTTGTAATTGCTGAGGTTATTAAAGAAATCAAACTAGCTTTAGACTGAACTAAAACACCAATCTACATTCTCTAGCAGAGATCAGTGGCAGCTTTGACCTCCACCTGCCCACACAGACCTGGTTGCGGATGTAGCCATGTACGGAGTCTTTTTGCAGCTGCAGGGCCTGGAATGCTGTTTTCTGCATCTCCTCCTGCAGAGTACAATCAGAGGACATGACTGTTCACTGAGTTAGATGACTGTTTACAGTGACAGAGTACGTAGTGACATCAAGAAGAAAAGCTTCAGTTGGCGTCATGCAGCCAATGGAACACAAACCTCCTGTAAGATGTGGGTGATGGCTTTAGATTTGTCCAAAAGTTGGAGGGAAAGCATCTTATCAAACTTCCTGTCCAAACTCTCCATACTGTTCCGAGACAGGGAAAAGAGACCACACAGAGTTTCATACAGGGTTGACTGGCTAATAAAAGCACATTCAGTTCAGATGTGGTGTCTGGGTGTTTGTGTGTGTGCATGTTGAACCTTCTGCAGGCCTCAGAGACCATACTCTGTCTGCGAAAGTCATTGGCTTCCTGAAAGAGGTTCAAGGCGTAGCTGTCTGACAGCATCTTCTGCATGGCCGCTACAAACACACAGAAGAGAAAAAAATGTGATGAAGACAACAAGGAAATGTCATTTTAAGTCATCAAGCAGGGAGATGAAGTAGTGTTTTAATTTTAACATGCAAATAAATATTTATTTGCTAGTTTTGTTACATTTAAAATGGCTCGTTTGCACAAGAAATTCATTTTTTAGGGATGTGATTCCTGAAAAATAACATAACCTACATACTGTGTACTGTGGCATTAAAACATTATATGTTTCTTTGCAAATAAATACATGGTTCCTGTACAGTTTAGTAGAGACAGAAGCTTGTGGTGTTGATTTCATGTCTGATTAAGACAGAGAAAACACACCACATACTAAATGTTGTGAAATTAAATTAGAGAAGGATAAATATATTCTGATCACATTTGTAACAATAAAGATGTCTTTGTGTATGGACACATACAAACTAATTTAACAACCACTGCTTAACCGAGTAATGCCTGACCCCAGAAATAATGGACAGAAAATTCTGATTTCTTGAATCTGGAACCTTTATTTGTCCCATTCACAATTTTTTTTAAAAATAATTACAAATAATTATTTGCGTATATGTTTTTCCATTTGTATCGTACTGTGTTTGAACTGTTGTGATGATAAAGGTATAAAGCAGGGGTTGGAGGACAAGTATCAGATTGGATACAAGAGGCTTTTGAGTGAAGTTTTTACCATTAGGTGATGCAATAGGTCTCAAAAATTCTCGTATCAAATTTGGTACATTTGGCATTATAGGGTTAAATAAAGCAAGTAAAGTCCATCAGCTGAGCTGCTTACCAGCTACTTCCCTCTTCCTCAGTGAATTGGCTTCTTCCTGTGTGATGGAGGTCAGATGCTCCATACGGATCCTGTGAAGGAAATTTACTGTTAACTACAATATTTTGATAATCACGTTGGAGATTAAACAGTAACCATTCTGTCCTTATGAACACACTAAGAGTGCGAGTACTGGACCTGCTCTGGACTGGCTTTCCTCTTATTTAGCTAACAGGATCTTTTTTGTTTCTAATTTAACTCATGAACTGCAGAAGCTAAACATGGAGTACCACACGGTTCAATCTTGGGACCTGTTCTACTTGTACTTGTATTTAGAAAGACTTGAAAAAACCTGAACCTATCCTTTAAAGCTAAGTATGGTTGACTTTTTTCTGTAGTGGTTCTGCACCTCAAGAACAGCTTTCTACTTAGAGATCCTATTCACTCGTACTGGCTCTGTTTTTAAAATCTTATATACTTAAAAGGCTGCAAAGAAGACACCACTTGATTTGATTAATACTGATTATTATCTCAGATTTGCTTCAGATAAACATAAGGATGCATTTCTGCACATAACTAGGACTAGGAGGGACTGCAGAGACAAAAAAAGTACTGATAATATTTAAGTATTATAAAACAGACTTTGTATACAGTTTTTCTAAACACCTCATAATTTATTTTTATACAATATTGTATCTAAATTTTGCTTCTGTGTGGTTATGATTAAAGATAAACTAAAAGCCTTCTGGTCTTCCTGTTATTGTGTTTTGGGGTTTTTTGCCTTCTCCTGGACAGCACTTAGTGGATCTTAGCTGGAAAATGTTCTAGAAATAGACTCAGTCTGATAAGGGGAGAACAACCACATGAGGGGCCACGTGGCTAATATGTAACAGTTATAGATGTTATGTCACTCACCGATCTTCTTCCATGGCTTGGAGAAACTCTGCGCTCTTTTTCTTCCTGGAGAGAAATAAATAAATAGGCTGCTGGGGACGAGCATCTAATCTGTGACACTGATCCACACCCAAACATGAGCTGTCCCTTCAGGTCCTACCTGTTGTTGTCCATTAGCATGTTGCTGATGCGACTGCCGATGCTGTCTTCAGTTTGTCGCACTTTCTCCAGAACCAGCAGCCTCTCGGCCTCCTGGGCCCTATGCTGCTGGGAGAGCCCCTGCTCCACACGCTCCTGCTCCTGAATATCAGTGCACGCGGTTAAAAAACAACACAAAAAAAAAAAACAATTAAAAACACTACAAATTCATAAGAGCAGTGAGAAATTCAAGTTTTCAATCTTTAAATTTAAGGTTGCTCAAGGTTAGGCTTGCTGAACGGTGAATGTTTGCATTATGTTTGTGTGTGTGTTTTGATATTTTCTTTTTGCCATGAATCTGTTTCTGTTGGAAGGATTCACTGTACTGTAACTGCTGTGTATCCAAGCTGCTCGCCTGGAGGAGCAAGCTTTCAAACCTACGTGAGGAAAGTCAGCAAAAATTGCATGAGAAAATCAGAGATTTGTGTACCTGACGGACTGAATTGAGAATGTTTTCCTTGCGAGTGGTGTTCATGAATACAAGCTCCATGTGCTCCCTTTGCTTCTCTTCCTGGGACTTCTCAAAGGCCAGCTTCTCCTGCTGCTTCATTACCTGAAGGAGGGGTGGAGGGTCTTAATGTGTATTTAGAAAATACCCAAGCCTGCCCTACAGCTGCCACTTCAGGAGTTTCAGATAGTAAAATAAAATAAAATAAAAATCTGTAAATAAAAGTAACACACCTTTCTCATCTCGTAGTCACTGAATTTGTTCTGCAACAGAAAGTGAGGAGAGGCTGAATGATGCTTCCAGCATCGTCAACAGAAACCAGTAAATACAAGTTAATTAATACTAGTAAAAAAACACTACATACTGTACACATGTATAGATTTGCATTACTGCATGTGTGGTAGTGTGTCACCTACCTGCCAGGCCTCCTCTAAGCCATCCACACAGTCAGAATTCAGTTTGCCACAGTTGCTCTCCAGCACCGGAAGGAGATACTGGGATGGAGGGCAGTACTCCTCTCCCAGCTCTGAAAACCACATCATGCAAAAAGTGTCACCATACATCATAACCTCATCTTTTCACTTCCACTAAAAGGATTACATGCCACTTTACAGTCAAATCCCACAACTGTGAGGCTGGATTATGATTTACACTGACACACCCTGGAGTACACTTCCACATCACTGCAGCAGGGTGAGGTCAACATTAGCATTTAAACAAATTCCTCTCAGAAAGCAGCGGAAAGAGCAGAGGTTGTTGTTTTAAAAGGGTTGTTGATGGAGCGGGATGGCAGGCAGGAGTATGTGCAGGAAAAGGTTGTTTAGCAAGCTGCCCCTCCTCTCTTCTATACTCCCGTGACCAGTGACTGGCCTTTTACCTTCTCAGCCTCACCTAACTGGAACCTATCATCTACTCAGGTTACAGCAGGGTGAAACTACACTGATATAAATATTTCAAAGCATATAGAACACGAATATAGGATTTCATTGTTCTTGCTGACAATCACAATTTTATTGTGGTCACACATACAGACATTTAATACAGAACAGTTTTAACCTTTCTACAATCTGCCCTACTCAAGACTAAAAAAAGATCATCACAGTCGGACTGAAGTCATTCAACAAAATATGTGAATCAAGAGGAACATTAGTGTTTGATCTTGATTATCTCGAAACTATGTTGATGTAACCCAGCATCAGTGACATCCAACCATGTAAAACTCAACATGTGTGATAAACTGGAAAACTGATAACTTGGTCCTGTGAAGTTGATAATTTGGAGAAACAGTTTTTTTAAAACTATTTTAAACCAAAAAATGCACAGAAACAGGTGAACATGTGTGGAAGAGATACATTTAAATTATTGTGTAAACCCTCACCGCTGCATAGGAAACGCTGGATACTCTCTGTACCTTCTATACACACAGATGTGGGCGGATAGGACATCTTGGCAGCATCTAGGATAAAGCTCTGTCACAGCACACATACACAGACAGGGTTTGTGTCATATTATAACATAGCCTTTTAGCTGTGCTGTAAATTTTAAACCCGAAACACACACATACCTCTAGGGTGCGGATGTAGGCTAGAGTTTTGGGAAGCTGGACGATGTTGTTGTCACTTACGTCCAGGGTTCGCAGGCTTCTCAAAGAACTAACTGAGGATGGCAGCTCGCTGAGACAGTTACCTATCAGATACAAATAATTCAATTTGACTTGTACACATCTTCTCACTCACCAGTGAGCAAGCAATAAGCAGCGTACCTTTCAAATTGAGTGTCTGTAGAAGTTGCAGAGCCCCGATGGAGTCTGGCAGGTCCTTTAAACGATTCTTCTCCACATTTAGAATCTGACAGGACACAACATGGCCACACATGAATGATCAGATATGTCCATTCAAAGTCATTTCCTCTGTACTAGGAGAAGAGTTGAGAATGAAATTACCTGCAGTGACTCCAGCATTCCAATGTCTTCTGGGAGTGAAGTGAGCTTATTCTCATGCAGATCCAAAACCTAAGGAGACAGACAGACTCTGTTATTTGAGTGATGACGTAAGAGTTCTAAGACTTATTATTACCAGAGACAAATCCTTCTTTCAGCTCTTTCACAGGTTTGATTTTAAATCGTTGACTGGTATTTCTCCTCGGTGTTTTAAACACTGCGGAGAAACCCACCTCCGAAAACCACCTAAATGACCACTATAACCTCCCCAATAATCACTAGAACCTCCTTAGTGACCATATTAACTACCTAAACGATCTCTAGAACCACATAAAGTACCCCTAAAACTTCTGTGATTTCTAGAACCTCCTCAGTGACTACTAGAACCACCTAGCAGACTTCTAGAACCTCACAGTGACCACAATAACCACCTAATGGACCTCTAGAACCATCTATAAGACCAATAGAACCAACTAAACAACACCTAGAACCTCCTCAATGAACACTCAAACTACCTAACGGACATCTAGAACCCTCTAAAGGACCACTAGAACCACCTAATAAAAGCTTTGTAATGTCCTAAAAGACCTCTAGCATCACCTGAAGGACCCCTATACACTTCTTGAAAAAATGAAAGTAAAATCCAACATAAATTGTTCTAATAAGGTATCGTTCTACCACAAGCTTCCAGAACAGTTTCAATACTTCTTGGCATAGATACTCAAGTCTTTCAAAAGATGTTCTCTAATCTGGTGGTTTTGATGATGGAGTAAGAGAGCGCTGTCTAACACATATCTCCACAGTTTACAAAAGGTGTTCACTGGGGTTGGGATCTGGAGACGAAGAAGGCTATGACATATAACTCACATAATTTTCATATTACATTTCATATATTACATTAAGCCATTCAGTGAGCCCTGTGAAGTCTGGTTTACTTTACCTTTAAAGTGGCGAGAGAGCGAATGTCACATCCTTTGGGCAGCAGTGACCTCAGCTCATTGTTATGGAGGATAAAGACCTGTAGAATTTGCAAGAACATACACTAATATTATTACACACACTGAATTTAAATCTGCTTTGTACCTGAAGCTTCATCCACTATTCGTACCTTCTTCTGTAGCACCTTGCAAATGGAAAAGACACTCGAGGGAACCTGTGGCAGAAGAGACCAAAGCTTGTAAGTGACATCACATGGAAACACAAAAAGCTTTATACTACTACACCTGCAGTTCCCCTTTTGGAGTTCCCCTTTAAAGTAACTTATTGATACACTTTGGTTGAACTAAACCCGTTATATAAAACAAACTAGTAATAAACATTATTTCACACCATCTACGAAGCTTCTCATTCTTACCTCTGAGAGCTCACATCCTGAAAAGTCCAAGGTGTCATCAGCACCTGCCTCTTTACACTGAAGAACAAGAGACAGTTATTGAGTTAGGAAAGATTATTCTCCCTTTTAGACGGCAATGACATATGATGTTATGACGACAAAGAAAAAACTTCCATCATATAACACCAGCAGCAGCTGAGCTGTTAGCTGGTGCACACACTGTAACACACACATATCAACACTCTTCATACCCGGCACAGCTGATACTCCAGCCTCTTCTGGGATTCCACACTAGGTTTTCTCTTTCTGAAGAACAGAGGCATCCTGGGTTTCCCTCCCACCCGTCCACGTCAAACAAGAGACACCCCAAAGCAGCAATGGACTGGTTGGAAAACACTCCAGACACTGCCTGCACCCTGAAAGTACAAATACTTGTGATATTAATCACATTGCAACAACCCATTTGATGCTCCAGAATTAGCTGTATGAGCCAAAACAATAATTAAATCCTGAAATTATACAGTTAAAAGCAGATTTAATGGAGGGTTTTTTTTTGGCCACTTGGAACAAGCTGAAAGCACAACACTGATATACCATCTTATATAGTAGCAACATTAACACATACTGTAAATTCCCAATTTGGGATTAATAAAGTATATCTATCTATCTATCTATCTATCTATCTATCTATCTATCTATCAGCATTCATTAAGAGTCAATTCCCTGATGCAGTGCAAGTCCTATAATCAGTCAGCTTTTAGCTCTGTTCTGGTCTCCAGTAACTCTGCTACTCTCCAGCTAGTCGCTAACTTCATCTGTCTCTGCTGTTTAGTGCTGGGCAGATGGAGTGGCTTTATCTGCCTCATGCTGCTGAAAATAGGTTAGATGGGAGTTTGTGCTAACAGAAGCTAAAAAGCTCGACTTCCGGCGGCGCCATGTTCAAGTAGGACGCAAAAGTTTGAGCTGTGCTGACCTGCTAACTTAACAAATCGACATTTGAACAAAACTCAGCAAAAGTATGCCTAACGACACCGCAAAGATGAGCGCTAACGACAGACTCGCTAGATACCAGTTTAGAAACAGAGAAGGAGAGGAAAAATTATCGGAACCAATTGATGCTAAGAAGGATGCTATTTCTGATGAAGCTAGTGCTCGCCCTAGCAAAGCCGCTGAAGCGGCAGATAGCCTGGAGGGGATGCTGCGGGATATCGCCCAATCGAACCGAGAAATACGGGGGGACATTCTGCAGATGAGTATAGATGTAAGGGAATTTAAAGGCCAAAGTAACGATTCATTCACAAAGCTTGAAACATCGGTCGATGGTTTAAGTGCACAACTAACAAAGCTGGAAAAGAGGGTGGTTGACGCGGAGGAGCGTATAACAACCACAGAGGAGACCACCGCGGCCCACGGAAAAGCAATCGGCTTCCTACTGCAGCGTGAAGCGGAATTATTTGAACGGTGTGAAGATCTTGAAAACAGACACAGAAGGCAAAACCTGAGACTGTACCAGGTTCCCGAAGGGAGTGAAGGGAGAGACATGGTCGCCTTCATTAAAAAGCTACTGCCGACGGTGCTGACTGACTTGCCACTGACCGAGGCCGACATTAGGATTGACCGAGCGCACAGAGCACTCATGCCAAAACCGAAAGAAAACGACCCGCCTCGCTCTATCGTCATCAGATTCGCGGAATACACAGTGAAGGAACAGATCCTGCAGCAAGCCTGGAGACAGCGCAAAGTGAAGATGGGTGAAAAGCAGATCTACTTTGATAATGACTATTCACCGGAGCTACAGAGGAAACGCGCTCAAGTCAGATACGTGGTGAAACAGCTGAAGGAGAAAAACGTTAAAGCGAAGTGCATGTACCCGGCCCGGCTGCGGATGATGGTGGGATCCGAGGAAAAAACTTTCCAGAATGTGATGGACGCAGCACCGGTGCTGAAGGATTTAAATATCCAAGTCCGAGTTGACGAGCGGGATAAAGTGGAGCGAGAGCTGGCCAGACACAGGTGGGAGACACGGGACGCCAACCGAAGAGGACGAAACGTCAGCATGTTCACAGAAAAAGACTGCAGGTTTTTCTTCCCTTGAAAAGTTTGCAAATATTGAGTAAAAAGTAAGTTTTTTTCCATTTTAATTAAACAGCTACGAGAATGCTGTGAATGGTTCAATGTTAGATGGGATACAGTTAATTACCCTCCAAATATAATGGTGTTGACGGGTTATATTTTACTTACTTATATTTATTTACACTTTGCTGAGTCCAGAATGTAACAATAGCACATTATCTGGTCGTTTTGTTGGGTGGCATCAGCTGCTATTGACTCATTATGAGTGATCTACACTCAGCCACTTTAGGGCCGCAGCAGTTAACCCGACAGAGTGGGTCTGCTGCACAATGTGACATTATCCCGGAGGGTTCCCGCCACCCTCCGCCCAGCTCCACGCGGGGACTGGCCACCATTGGAGACAGGCCAGTTGAGGACTTGGAAGCCAGGTTGTTATGTTTGATTTCCGTTGTTCGTTATTGGAAATTGTACATAGTTTGTGTTCGTTTTTGTGTTACTTCCTTGACAACTGATAAGACTTTTACAACAGAGGATGGCGCACTTGGAATATATAAGTTGACTACAAAGCATCATGACAGTAAGGATTGAAAGGAGTGTAATATGGATGGTTTGACTATAGTCAGCTACAACATAAAGGGCCTGGGAAATCCAATTAAAAGAAAGAAAATACTTAACCAACTTAAAGTTTTACACTGTTCGGCTGCAATGTTACAAGAGACACATCTCTCTGAGGCAGAGCACCTTAAATTAAAGAGGGACTGGGTGGAACAAATATACAGTGCATCTCATGAAGGAGGGAGAAAAAGGGGGGTCGCCATCTTATTTAGAAAGTCTGTTTATTTCAGCTGTGAAAAAGTTTTAAAAGACAAGGAAGGTAGATATATCATGGTGATTGGTACGATTGGGGAAAACAGATTTACATTTCTGAACCTGTATGCACCAAATGAAGACTGTCCCTTTTTTTTTAAGAAAATAGCTTCCAAACTGGCAGATGAAGGGGAAGGAATCATAGTCGTGGGGGGGGACTATAACTGTGTATTAAATTTAAATATGGACCGACTACCTGCTCAGAAGGGGCCTCGAACTAGAAAGGCAGCCACGGTCATGGGAATGATGGACGGATTGGGCCTGATTGATGTTTGGCGATATCATCATCCTAGAGACAGAGACTACACATATAGATCCCAAGTTCATGGGAGTTACTCTAGACTAGATATGTTTCTTGTTTCAAAGGCTGATGTGCATAGAGTGACAGAGTGTAAGATAGAATCCATAACTCTATCAGATCATAGTCCCATTAAGATGAAAATAAATTTAGATCAAGAGAAACAATTCAAATATTGGAGACTTAACGTCTCAATATTGAACGACCCCCTAATCCAACAGGAATTACGTGACAGGCTAAAAGACTATATGGACATAAATGATAATGGAGAGGTTACTCCATCTATTCTATGGGATGGTGCCAAAGCTGTTATGAGGGGTCATATTATTCAAATTACGTCTAGAATAAAAAAACAAAGAGAAGCCAGTAGACTTGAATTGGAGACTGAAATCAGCAGGCTGGAAAAAGAACACAAAATATCAAGAAAAAGGAGCACTTTAGAATTATTAAAGCAGGAGAGGCAAAAATTAGATAATTTACTCACATATAAAGCTGAGGGAATGCTCAGATTTGTGAGAAGAAAATATTATGAAATGGGGAATAAGGCAAGTAGATTACTGGCCTTTCAGCTACGTAAAGCTCAATCGAACCGTGTGGTACCTAAAATTAAACACCCTGACACAAATAGAATTACCTCTCAACCAAAAGAAGTAGCAGAGGCGTTTGCTGCATACTATAAAAAATTATATGAAGGCCAAGAATTAATAGGGAAGGAGGAGAAAACAATAAGACTCCTGGAATCGATCCAGCTGAACAGATTATCGCAGGATGAGGCAGGGATGCTATCTTCTCCCATAACAGTGCAGGAAATAATAGATAGTATTAGTAAATTAAAGAATAGTAAATCACCGGGTGTCGATGGATACTCAGGGGAATATTATAAAGTTTTTGCTCAAGAGTTGGGCCCAATTTTATGTCGGGTATATAATTATGCACTGGACGAAAGGGATCCCCCAAAAACATGGTCAGAGGCAATTATTACAGTTATTCACAAAGAGGGAAAGGACCCCACTCAATGTACAGGTTACAGGCCGATAAGTTTGCTTTGCCAGGATCTAAAAATTCTGACCTCTATCTTGGCGAACAGAATACAAAAACATATCCGGAAATTAGTTAAATCTGATCAAACGGGATTTATAACTGGACGGCACGGCACCAATAATGTCAGACGAGCTCTGAATCTACAATCTATTGCTTCTGGTAGAAGGACTCCATCAATGCTTCTCAGCCTAGATGCTGAGAAGGCATTTGATAGACTGGACTGGACATTTTTGGAGCAAACAATGGCGCATATGGGCTTTAACGAAACCTTTTTGAGTTGGATTAAAGTGTTTTATATGAACCCGAGGTCAAGAGTCAGAGTTAACGGCCAATGCTCGGATTTCTTCGATCTGGGACGGGGGACAAGGCAGGGGGACGCACTCTCACCAGCCCTGTTCGCTCTTAGCATTGAACCTCTCGCAGAATTGATTAGAAGTAACACTCTTATACAAGGAATAAGGGATGAGAGTGGAAGTCAGCATAAAATAGCCCTATACGCGGACGACATATTATTATTTATTGAAAACCCTGCCCACTCAGTCCCGGCTCTTTTACATACTCTTAACGAATATGGTCTAGTATCCGGTTATAAAGTTAACCAGAGTAAATCAGAAGCGATGATGGTGTCGGGGACATGGCCTAGCCAGCTTGAAGATATAGTGTCTTTTCGAAGAGCTAAACAGGGTTTTAGATACTTAGGGGTCACGCTCACTCCCCAGGTAACGCAACTTTATCAGGCGAATTATAAAAAAATATTTGGAATATTTAGAAATGAATTGGCAAGATGGGATGTGCTGCCACTGTCCCTTTTGGGTAGAGTAGAAGCGGTTAAAATGAATCTGCTCCCCAGAATTCTGTTCTTGTTTCAGTCTCTTCCAGTCGGGATCCCGACATCAGCTTTCAATATGCTGGACAAGCTTATATCTAAATTTATATGGCAAAATAAGAGGCCAAGAGTGAGACTTAAAACACTCATTCTTGGAAAGGACAGGGGCGGACTCAGCCTCCCCAATTTAAAATTTTATTTTTGGGCAGCACAACTAACAGCAGTGGTAGCTTGGATTAATAATGACATAGAATCAGGATGGGTGAACATAGAGCAGAATACAGTACCAGCAATACCTTTATCCACTTTAGTGTTTCTGAACAAGCAGTCCCAGAAGAAATTTGAAATCAAAAATGTATGGGTGAAACATACTTTAAAAGTTTGGTCAACAGTCCAAAAGAGAATTAGGGGGACAGCTGCCCTCTCAAGGGCTATGCAAATTGCTGGAAATCCAGATTTCCCCCCCTCAACAACAGATATCACATTTAAGAGATGGGCGGGCAGAGGTCTGAGGGTTGTGGACCAGTTGCTCTGTAACACTGGTGTACGGCCATTCTCACGTCTCCAAGAAGAATTCCTTCTACCCCAAAGTGATATGTTCCGGTATTTTCAGATAAGGAGCTACATCACAAACCATATAGATTGGAATATAATTAGAAAAGCTCCAACAAACACAGAAACTTATTTTATTAATACAATTAAACAGCGAGTACCAAATAAAGGGTATGTTTCCCATATATATAGAAATCTGTTATTAGATATTCCAGACAATACTTTTTATATCAAAAGCAAATGGGAGCTAGAGTTAAATATTATAATTGAGGATGTGGACTGGGAAACAGTGTGTACTGGATGTCATAAAGGTATCAATAGTGGCACATGGAGGGAGTTTGATTGGAAGACAAAGACAAGGTTTTTTAGGACACCTTATGTGGTCTCTAAATTTGTAAATAATCCAGCTGCAATGTACTGTTGGAGAGGATGTGGACTGGTGGGCGACCACTCACACATATTCTGGGATTGCCCAGTGTTGCTTCCATTTTGGAAAGGGGTAAAGAGTGAGATAGAGAATATTCTAGGAATTAATATAGTATTCGCCCCAAGTCTGTTTCTTTTGGATCTGGCTCCTGAAGGCGTGTATACTAGAGGTCAAAAATACCTGCTACATATACTCCTGATGACGGCTAGGAAAATGGTGACAATAAAATGGATGAATCCACAGCCACCTACAGTGGCGCAATGGAAACAGAATCTAAGGGAGGTGTATGGAATGGAAGCTTTAACTGCTAAATTACAATTAAAATCGGATGTTTTCATGAGGAGATGGCTACCTATAACAAGTTACTTCGCTAACTAAGGGGGACCCCACAGTATGCTGTAATGTCTTAACTGTCTAGGTATTTACTCATTATATTTCACCTACTTATATTACTCAGTTTTCTGTTTTTTTTTTTTTTGGGCCCCAGTGTCTTTTATCCTTTTTTTTCTCTTTCTCTTTCTTATTTTTCTCTCTCTGTTGATGCTTTTTTTTGTCTAAAGCACTATCATACATAATTTGTGATGTTGTCAAGGAATGTTTGTGTTGTGTTCTTTATTAATAAATAAATAAAGTTCAAAAAAAAAAAAAAAAAGAAGCTAAAAAGCTCCACAGACCTGAAGGAAACACAGTTGGCATTAACTTGGTGTGTCAATACAGGTGAGTCATTATTTATACATTAAAAAAAGTATTGATTTGTGAAGATAAGATTATTCAATTTACCTCAAAAATTGTTAATTGTTTATATTCAATTTTAATGTAACTAACTCTCTTTCATCGTTCTCTGGCCACGCTTCTTTTTGCTCAGTTCTACCATTTTTTATGATCTCGTCTTCCTCCTGCAGTGTTTTCCATCTCTCTAACATGATAATAGGAAGGGTGTGTCTATAATGGTCTCTGTCGATGGATTGTTCTCAGGCTTTTCCACGGTGTTTTATTGTGCTCCCTGCTCTATGATAAGATGGATATTTCACTATGTTTCAAACTGCTCTACTGAAAAAATGGCAATAAAATAATATGCAAACCCACATTTAGGCTGTCCTTCATTGGGCACAGTTTGTCCTTTGTGGTTAAGCTGCTGGTCATGGTAGATTCTGTACATCAGTGTTTCCTGCATCTGCAACATATGAATTACTATAATCCCTAACCCTCCCAGGCAACAGTGTAGCACAACACTTGTCATTTTCAGAATGGAGAGTGGAAAAGTGTTTCACAAAGCAGCACAAATTGTGTGGTAACATAATCTACTGGTAAAACGTTTTAACCACTGACGTAGGTAATACATCCAGGACTGAAAGACAGGACAGCAGATCAAATAGTTGATGCTGGACTACAGTGGAACAAAGAACAGAGATGCTCTCGAACCAGTTGTTTTAAAGGACAGGTTCACAATTTGACAGGTCTGTCTTAAAACAACAGTCAACACTGCCCAAATAAACATTGAAACATGTTTTTGTGCCATAATTATTCCTCCTGTTCATATTGACCATTAGACACAGAAGTATCATTTACAATGTATCCACCTGATATGAGGAATGCTTACAGTGAGTAAAACCTTTCAGTGTTAATATGGGCACCTGCCTGATGTTTGAAGACAGACTTGGAAAATTGTGAACTAGTCCTTTAAAGCCAACATGCTCATTCTAAATGTAATATTATGTTTATATTATAAAACAGAAATGGGCATCCAGCAGCTACATACTATAAAAATGCAGTACATCAGATGACTGATGATGATTCTGACTAAAAGAAAGCTAGAAAGGTTTAAGGGTTTTATTTTATTATTATTAATTATATTCACTCATCATTCATACACTATATTCACACATCTGATGAAAGTGAAAAGTTTTTTTCTGTGTTTAGGATTTGTGAGAAGTGTGGAAACTTGAAGCAACCAGTGCACAAACACTGAGAATGGACTTTACAATGAAGTAGACATCCAGCAGTTAAACCTCTAAAATGAAATATACTTGAATATTTATAGATTCTGGCATACATATATATATATATATATATATATATATATATATATATATATAAATCCTTTCCAGACATTTACAAAGATTAAAATATTAAAATAATTAATAAATAGAATATTAAACAAAGTTAAGTGACCATGTTAACATCCTCATTAAAAATGCCAGAATCTATAAATATTTATGTATATTTCATTTTAGAGGTTTAACTGCTGGATGTCTACTTCATTGTAAAGTCCATTCTCAGTGTTTTTATATATATGTACTGTACATATATATATGTGTACATAATGTACATATATGGCAGCGAGCCTTCAGTCTGTACATCTGTTGCATTATGTTGTCGGTGTGGGCGTGGGCTTTACCGTAAATTACGTACGCCAGCTAACGTTACATAGCACATAATTAGCACAAGGTGACTACTTCAGCTAACGCACTTAAGCGCCTTATAACAACCGTTATAACACTAAATAAATATCCTTATCTTAATGGCAACGATATAAATATTTGTTCTTTGTGTGTATTGAAAGGATACAAACCGATAAGATAATGTTAGCTTCCCCGTAGCAGATAAGATACTATTAGCTTCCCCCTAGCAACCATGAGCTAATAACGCTAGCATGTCATATCAAGCAAAATAGTGGTTATTTATCGCAACACGACGTCTCGTTAGTTTAACGAGGTTAAACTAATGCTGGGTTTCATACTCACAGGCTGTGAAGATGTTCCTCTGCTCCTCACTCCTCTGGGTAGCTGACTAAAGGGGTTATTACTATGTTGATTAATGTTAAGTCGGAGTGTTTGACAGACCTCGTCAAAAGCAGAACAGAGACTCTCCCAGCGTGTAAAGATTCACATCACGCAGCAATAAGTCCAATATGATCCCCGTCCAGCCGATACGTATAATGTAATCACAACAAATACAGGCGCTCTTCTTTTATTTATAAGCGGGTTTACAACTAGCTATGAACTGTATAGCTCCCTCTACAGCTCGGAGTGTGCATTGCCATGACTTAGTATACTTCATCCAGTATGTAGCATCAGGTATTTTATCTAGTAAACTTTCTGGAAAGCAAAAATATTGTTATTATTTTGCTCACAGAGTTGGGCATTTAAAAAAAAAAGATGAAAGCATAATATAATGCATTAAAATAATATAAAATATCCCCTCAATGTATTGTGTCATATGCAAATACTCAATAATGGAACAATAATGTGTGTCTGATGGATTTTTTCTTGAATTATCATGTTAAAATCCTTAAAAATGTCATCTATTACTTCTATGTCTACTATGGGATTCAACCTTGCATGTTAGCAGTTTGTCCACAAGAGGTCGCCCTCCACACATTTTTGTTGCAATCATGGAGCGCAGGGGGAGAAAACATACAATATGCCTGCATATGGTAATGATTACATTTTTTTTTTTTTTTTCACTGACTGAGCTTTAACATGTCAAAGGAAAATGTAAGTAGCCTCCACCCTTTCACAGCTAAGTGAACTAATACGGGCAAATATGTTCGGATGTGGTTTTAAGCCACACCGCATCTGAATCAGTTTTATAGCCACCTCAGCTGTTTGCAGCTGGAACAAATAACACAGTCAGTTTCACCTGTGCTTTATTATTTCTTGCCCATTAACTAAACAGATTGGTTCCCTAACGTGTCCACATATACGCCTATACTGGTAAATAAGACTATTAACATAACCAGATAAGCTCTGAGACTCAGGATCCCTGAGCAGCACTATGCCAGACAGTAAAACTTTGCTGTGCTTATTACAGACCTCTGCAGGTGTGATGTATGACTGTGGTTCAGGCTATAGGCTTAGTTAGACCACAAGAGGCAAACGGGGCAGACTATAAATAACCACATAATTAAAGGCGTTGACAGGGAACTGACATTGTGGTTAAAAAAAAAACCTTTCCCCTGAGCCCCCCTTTGGTTAAAAAAGTCTCACTGCATTGCAACCCCTAAAAACTCCAGTGTTGTCCTACGGATATCTTCCTATGAGTGTAGGCTTAGAGAGCTCGTACCAGTAACCTTTACCTTTAACCTCACATGGCATCATATGAGGTCATATGGCATGATTCAAAGCTCCTGACAAAAAACTTTAAGGTACTTTTACTTCACTTGAGTATTTCCAATGTAAAATACTCCACTATGTTTAAAGGCAAATATTGTCTTTTTTTTATCATACTACATGTATACTAGTGACTTTGGTTTTACATATAAAACATATTATCAACCTCTACAATATGATGCAGCTGCATACCTAACATAACATTTTAACATTATATCCATATATGTAATATTATATATATATAATATTAATATTTTATTTTGGTATAGGTCTCTGGTGTAATAATTCTGTCACATTTTAAAATTGTTGAAAAAAAAGAAAAAAGATAAATCATCTTTTGTGGATAAGATAAGATCTCTGAGGCACCATATTATATTCTCATGATAGCATTCTGCATAATTAATACTTTTATTTTTGGCATTTTACAGTCCTCCTCCACTCAAAAATATGTTTACAGTCGGATGTTGAATGATGTATGTGAAGGCTGTTTTCATATTTGCTCAAAGTGCAACGTTTCTCCGAGCTTACTGAAAATGTAATTTTAAGGAAAGAGCCTATGAGCAGGATTTGTGACATCACAAATATTCAACGTGTGTGATGTGGAAACTTGAAGCCTCCTTACAGTGAAGTAAGTAAGGTTTTGTTTTTTGTTTTTTTGTGGAAAATCCACATCAGACACAATTTATTATCCAAAGAAGAGTATTTTATACACATCTTAAAACAGGTCTGAAGAGGATCTTGATGTTCATTAGCTGGGAATGATTATGTAATTGATTTCAAGTAGAACAGTGGTTCTGCTACTAGGGCTGCAACTAACAATTATTTTTCATTATTGATTGATTCATGTCACAATATAGTCAAAATGTTTGATCTATGTTTCCCAAAGCCCACCATGACCTTGTTAAATGTCCACAACCCAAAAATATTCAGTCTCAGTCATAGAGTAAAGAAACCAGAACATATTCACATTTGCTGGAATCAGAGAATTTTATTTTATTTTATTTATTTTTTTCTAAAATGACTCCAATCAATTAATCGATTCTCTGAATATTTCTGGTGATAAACATTATAAAAAGCTTCCTGCACATTTCTGTAAGCAGTGTTTTGTTCTGTGGTTGGTATGTTCCTCGCCGTTATAATGCTTGCAGCTACAAGCAGGATAATTAGGACTTTTGAACATACCACAGAGGTAAAACTCTCCCTCAGCAGCCATCCATTATGCTGACAGCAGGCGGGAGCCACGCCCCCCTGCGTGACGTCAGATGGGGGAGTGAGTCACAACACGTTTATATGAGCGAGCAAAAGCGCCGCTGTCTGTCCGCGGGAGCGCAGCTCTGCACGGGGGAGAAGAGGAGACCCGACCGGCTGTCTGAGAGCTCTGTGAACGGGAAAAGAGAAGAAGAGCTGCTTAACACTTCCCGGGTTTTTTTAACCCCTCAGACAAACTGACTGGTGGAAAATATAGCAGCTGAAAAGTTTACTGCTCTGTTTTTCTTTTTGCATCTGAAGCTTTTTTTTTTCTGGGTTTCTGTAGCTGAGGGGAGAGAAGCTGACAGCCTTTCACTCCAACTCCAACAGTCAGGTGAGCTCAACACATCTTTAGTTAGTTATAATATTGATATTGATATTAATCAAGCAACATGCTTTTGTATAATTTAGTCATGTTTGTATTTAAACTAATTAATAAAAAAAAAGAGTCCACATCCTCTCCTATATATATACAGCACATTTCTCTTATACATACAGTAGTAATAATAATATTAATATAATAGTGAGTATTTCCAGTGGTAGCAGGAGGAGGAGAATAAGATGAAAATGAAATGAAAATAGAATGAAATAATGTATCTCTGTGCTCAGTGATTTCTCATATGAATATGTTTGCATGGTCCACATCTTTTCTATTGATGTGTAAAAGCATCAGTGTTGTGCCACAGGAACTCGAGCCCTCGGTGTTAATTAAACAGAGACAATGAAACAGCATTTCTCTCTCCAGAGGAGGAACGTGAATGCAGCTCAGTGTCAGTCTGACCATTACACTGTGGTGCTTCTGCTTTCTAGCTTCCCTCTGACTTGTATGAGTTGAGGTTATTAATTATGCCACACATCAGTGTGTGTGTGTGTGTGTGTGTGTGTGTGTGTGTGTTGGGTCAGTTCCTGATTTAATTAGTGTATGTATATGGAAATGAAGAAATCAGCCACATCTCTGCATCTAATGGGCTGTGAATTAGGTTGTAAATTGACACAATCATCATGGCTAAAATTCCTGCTTAAATGTTAGGGATTTATGAGATGAGCAAATTCCTTAAGAAAACAGTTGTAATACATACAAAAAAACCAAAAACCTATGTGTCCATCCAAAGACACCAACCACTTGTAGTCAGAAAGTTTCCCGGAGCCCAAGAGGAAGTCTTCAGATTGCTTGTCTTGTGTGACCAACAGACTAAATCTTGAGGTTATTCAATTTACAACTAACATCTAAAACAGAGAAAAGCAGCAAATCATCACGTTTGAGAAGCTGGAACCACAGAATGTTTGGACTTTTTGCTTGATAAATAACTATAGTTATTTATCTTAAGCCTTATATCTGTATAAAACTCAATTCTATATTCCAAGACAGGTCTTATTATTATTATTATTATTATTATTTACCCCCGTCATTCATATTAGATACAACCTCTAATCCAAGTCTGCTGCCTTTGTCCAGATACAACCTTACCCTAACCCTAACCCTAACCCTAACCCGGTATCATGATGTTATGCTGTTAAACTCTTCTCTTTTATACTAATTAAGATACTTCAAGAATACAGACTTCTTCCTGTGTCCGAGCTTCCAGTATGAGAGGCATCAGCCATTCCATCAGGCTGGAGAGAATGAGCCATAATTGGCCCTGTCAACCTGAAACTGCGTGCGATTTATCAGTCTGCAGAGACCGCAGTAGAACTGTGTTTCTCTTCATTAGCTCCTGCTTTTACGGACCACTTCATTAATCAGTTTATTACCAGGGCCGACCACAAGTAGCAGTCCATCCACCGGCCTTTGTTGTGGACAGGAAGGGAATGATCGTCTCATAAAGACAGAACGAACTTTGTCAGTTTCCCAAAACATGATGAAGTAGGAAGTAGGGGGAAAAAAAACAACATATACACAGTGTGGAGTAGAGCAGGGCAGCGTGACAGGAAAAAAGCAAACGTTTGAGAGCATGGCAGATTCATGCGTGTGGAGACAGAACGTAGGCCTGAAACGAGAGGAGATTTACTGCAGCTAAAGATGACAATGATGATAAAAGAAAAAAATGTTTCCTGCACTTCAGGAATGAGGTTTTATGGTGATGATTCATCTTCAGACCTAACGCTGTAGCTGCAGATTCATATTCATCCCTACAGGCCTGCAGTGTTTTTCCAACAAGCTCAATGCAAACAAAAAAAAAGCAGGACAACAAGCGTGCCGTCATAAACATGATGGATCATACAAACGGGGAGAAACAGTGCTACAAAAAAAATTAAATTAAATTAATAGAACTTTTTACTCTTTCAAAGAAGAGCGGTGGCTGATTTACTATGTCCAAGGTTGTTCTTTTTATAAAAATATTATTTACGTCTTTATTTTTTGCAGACGTTGAGGTTGTTGCATGCGTCTGAACCAGTAGGCTCATTGTGATTGGCTCAGAGAGCTGCTTGGCAGGTCTTGAAACTTGTTGAACTAACGCAGGTGTTGGCCAGACACATTGGACGTGGACTATGATGAAGGAAATGTTTGAGATTTCACCGTTCACTGTGTTTACTTTGAAAGGATTGAAGATTCTTTTTTTTATCCTCTTAGTGTAGACACACACTGCAAGGTAGCAGAGGCTGGTTCTGTCTGATTTGCACTCATTTTATGCCCTAGCGTGGAAGCTTTTGTGTTTATGAAGACTCGGCCTGCTAATTGATTTCACGGCTGGTGATGTGCCGCCCAGAGGAATCTGGCACTGAAGACAGGAAATAGACGGGGGAAAAAACAGCAAGTCCATTGAGACACAGGGTCACATAGACATCCTGTGTTTCTCACTCTGAAGCTGGTAAAGCATTAACATTCATGCTTAAAATCTTCTTGCCATGTTGGCAATGGCAGGTCGAGACTTTAGGATAAATTCAGCCACTTTGGATCAATACAGCAACTAGTGTAGTGTTTAGCTGCTGACTGCAACAATATGCCGGTACTGTGAGTGTGTGAGTATTTCTGTCCTGATACTGAAACCAGGTGCTGCTGATGCGAGTAATGTGTAAACCTCACTGCAGGGAATCATAAGAGGATCATAAGAGAATATGACAATGAGTTTCATGCATTAAATGTATAGAGACAGACATGAACTAGAGCAAACTGGAGTGGCTCAGTGACGCCTGGGCGAATAAGTTCAGCATACAGTGCAGTACTGATCCACTGGTTCGGATCAATGCATCCCTAATCATTAGTTATTGGAAGTAGTTGTGTGTTCTTTCATATCATGCAGTAAAATGGCATGGAATAAAAAGCAGAACAAGTCACATTGAAAAGAACGATAACATTAACGATGCATTATATCGATATTCGATATATGCAGATGTTTTCCCTAATTTCCATTAATTCCCCTCCTGTAGGGTAATTAACATATTATCATACATAAATAATTCTCTCTTGCGATGTTAACTTTTACTTAAAATGGAGACACTGTTTCTAAATGACTTTAAATTTAGTTTGTCATATCTGTACTCCAATTTCTTGTTGCTGATTGGCCGACACATACGCTGATACATTTCATTTATCAGTCTAGCTCTAACATTAGTATGCTGGTTATGAGTTTTTTAGGGTGTCCTGGTTATGTTTTATGGCTGAAGTAGAAAACAAAAAATCCGATGATAAATGGATAATCTGTTAGGTGAAATAATAGTGAAAGTATGGCATTGATTTCACTGTTGTTCCGATCATCCGTTACTGTTGATCAGCTGACAAAGAGGCAAATCTGGTAGGCAATGACAAACCTGAATCTTGACAATATTTGCAAACCTCGGGCACAGATGCTCTTGACAAATTCCAATAGTTAAAAGTTTCATTCATAAATTAAAGAGCCATTGAGACAAAAGAATAATAAACACACACACACACACACACACACACACACACACAAAAGATTTGCTACCAGAAAGGACATAGCAAGCTATTTGCAGCCACTAAAAGAGAATTGAATGCTAAGTTCTATTTATGAATTAAATGGACGGGCAGCTCATTCATGAATAAACCGTCACTAATAGGAAGGTTTGGTCCCAGTGCATGAGGTTGTTTGTGGTTTGAATGTAGCCTTGGGCTTCTTAACATGGTGTTCCTCTGGCTGATTAGAGCCAGGTGTCTACTCTAGAAAATGAGGGTATTGAGGGCAGCATGCTCCACTGCAGAGGACCAGCTGCTGCAATCTCAAATAATCTTGTGGGAAGGGTAGTCGTAAAGCTAAACATGCCCGTGCTGAAATTAGATGCTCCAGAGGACAAATTGTGCTGCTGTTGCTCATTTGGAAAATGAAATCTAGCCCTGCAATTATTTTATGTTGTTGCTGGTGCTAATTATAAATCATGGAAGCGGCTGAAGAGGCAGCGTTGCTGACTCATTACTGAGGAGCACACACACACACTGCTACGGCTGTAGTGTGATTCAAAAGCACTATTATTCCCAGCTGTGCATAGAATTCACTTCAGTTTTGTAATGGAAAAATGAGAAGAGGAGAAATACAGTAGATGTCTGATGGCACATGTTTCCACCAACAGCTTCGGCAGCTTTACCTCTACTATTTCATTTCCTCTCGGGACATATTATCAAGTTAAAAGTGTGTGTGTGTGTGTGTGTGTGTGTGTGGTTTTGTCCGAGCTGGACATGTCTTTGAACTTCTTTGGTGTAAAAAAGCTAATCTGATGTATGTGTGTGTGTGTGTGTGTGTGTGCTTTCCTGTTGAGCTTTCTGTTTCACATACCCCCACAATTAAATAGCCTCAAGCTTTTTTACCACAAAGTTCCACAAATAACCGACCGGATCTGGTGCCAAGAGTGCACATTTGAAGAGCCTTTCTCTTGATATCCCCACTAATGTAACGCATGGAACGGATTTACTGAGGATAAGATGTTGTAACTTGGATCAACTGGTGGATTAAAGTTCCCTTCTAAAGTGTTTCATGAAAAAAATAAAATAAAATTTGCAACGTGAAATTTTCTCCATTTGCAGCTGCTCTAAAGTGCAGATTTACTGCTCTTCTCCTTGTTTTTTATGTCATTGTAAAATGAACACCTTTGTGTTTCGGTTGAACAAAACATCACTTTTTTTTCTCTTTTAGGCTTCATCTTCGGCAACTTGTGACAGATCTTTTATATATATATATTTATATACTAAACAATTAATTCAGTAAGTTAAAAAAAGACTAATTGAGACATATATCACATCTACATTGCTCATCCCCATAACAACAATTTTGTCACCTGATGTTAGCGACTAAAGAGAAATGCAATTCCCATTGAACATCATGTAAAAAGCATATATGTCAATATTTATTTAATTGTTTGTTTGTTTGTTTGTTTGAGACCAGTGCCAAATTAGTTTTTAATTTAAGGGTGCCACATATTTAACCATTCACCAGCGCTCTTGTCTCCTTTTACCTCTTGCCCCGTCTTCAGGTTGCTATGGTGAACAGTAGGGTGGAGGCGCCCACGGTTGCAGTGATGGGCGGTGGCGGGGGGACGGCGGGCAGGTCGTGCGCAGGATGCGGAGGTCGGATTGCAGACCGCTTCCTGCTCTTCTCTATGGAACAGTACTGGCATACGCGCTGCCTCAAGTGCTCCTGCTGCCATGCTCAGCTGGGAGAGTACAGCAGCACCTGCTACAGCAAAGGAGGCATGATCCTCTGCAAGAACGACTACATCAGGTGAGCCCTGCTGATGGACCAATCAGATGACAGCTGGAGCACGGTCTAATGATGGAGTCACATCAAACGCACAGTTGCTTTGCTATTTAGTGTCATAGATGATAAATGGTCTTCTAGTGCAGGTAGCAATTCTCTACCATCCGGTTACTTTAAAAAACATGACTGACAAGAGTTACGAGTTAATCTATGTTGACCTCTATGTTGTAGGCCTTCAAATGAATCCTATCGTGGCTAGTTATCTTTAATAAACACGTGGAATATTCTGCTTGTAGAGAGAGGAGAGAAACTCAGCATGGCCATAAATGTCAGCAGAACGCAGTAGAGACTCTCACACTGAGCTGAAATTAAACGAGTGCACATAAATTAGATAAATAACATAAATAAACATAAACTGTTGCGCCTCCACACACACGCACACACACACACACACACACAGAGCCAGTGTCGCTGTGTGACTGTGACTTTTCAAAACCTTTTAGCAGTTTTTTTGTTTGTTTGCATCTAGCAACATATCCAGCGACTTTCTGGGCAGACCTTAAGTCCTCGCCTTGACTGTGTTCAGTGGGCGGGACAAAGCAGCAGTGGACCAATCATCAGCCAGTGCTATGTGCGATAAAAGCTTAAAAAGCAATTAAAAAGACAATAATTCATTAATAATTCATTTAATCTAATTTCATAAGAGGTGTGTTGTGCACATTTAGCTTTTATTCTAAGGAAAGATGTATTAGTTGAACCCTAAGTGTCGGCTGGTTGTCAATTCATGATACTTCCTCTTAATTTTAATACTTATATATATATATATACCATGCTGTTATGAATGGTTAAGTAAATAAATAATGCTACACTTTAAATAGATGGATTCAAATAGACCTCGTGATTGGTCGATACTGCTTCCAGCGATCGGTGATCGGCCCAAAAAGGTCCTAATGGGAGCACCCGTAGTCACCCATGGTTACAATCTTCTCCACTAAAAAGCCCAAAACATAACAAAAAGATAAAAACCAACATATCACTAGATACAAAGTTTCTGGTGTAAGCGTGGTTAGCTGCTCTCACCTTAACGACGTCAAACATTGACCACAACGGACACCACATCCTGAATATTAACGCAACCAATCAGAGTTCTGAAAAAAACGTTAACATCCTTTCTCTAAATCGCTGCAGTTCCACATCAAACTGCAGCCTGCAGGAAGTAATTCTGCCTGTTGTCAGTGAACCATCGGCGAGTACGTCATATTTTTAAATCAAATCAAAAAATCAAATCAAATTTTATTTATATAGCCCAAAATCACAAAATCCATTTGTCTCAGAGGGCTTTACAATCTGTACAGGGAGTGACACCCTCTGTCCTTAGACCCTCGATTCGAGTGAGGAAAAACTTGACCACCAAAAAACCTTTTAACAGGAAAAAAGGTGGAAGAAACCTCAGGAAGAGCCACAGAGGAGGGATCCCTCTCCCAGGACGGACAGACGTGCAATGATGTCACATGTACAGAACAAATCAACACACACATATTGTACACTCACCTTTCCAATGTCTCTTCAGTATGCAAACATTTATCCTTAGAGAAGTTGGGTGACTGTTTGCTTGGGAGAAAATCAAAAAATGTCGACATCATCATCAGGAGAGTGATTCAGGAACAGCAAATGCAAAAAAAAGCAAATGACGAAGGTCGTGCCGAAACTGCTATAGAATACAAACGTGTGTGTGTGTGTGTGTGTGTGTGTGTGTGTGTGAGCTTGTGTCTGTGTTTTTTTGCTCTTTGTAGACAGTGTGCTAGTGTGTTAGTGTCTGTGAGGCGGATTGGTGTAACACAGATGGGGATTTTGTGGGTGCCCACGTCTCCGGGGCAAACACAGGGCTGGATGTGGAAAGCCGCAGCTCAAGGCCTGCTGAGGGGGAAGTGAGACACAGCAGACTTTGTATATCAGGCCAGTAATAATACACTGGCTCTCATGAAATAAATAAAGCTCTCACTGTACACTCAAATTACACTGCGATCTGCAAAAAAGATACACAGTATAGTCGTGCCGTGTATTGAAGAAATCCCTCATTTACCAGTAAAATGGTGTTTATTCAGGTGCATATCAAAATGCTTCGGATTTAATAATCACGCGCTGTTGCAGTGTTCTGTTGTACTTGTGATTACCCTGAGCTTATCCAAACTCATCCAGTCATAACCTGATAAAGATCTGGCTGAAATCTGAATGGACCCCAAAGAAAATTCATAGGAAACCCATAAAAACCCCACAATGGATGTAGCTGCATTATGTTCTGGCTCCATCAGCTGCCGGACTGATGCATGAGCAGAGCATCTCACACGCGACTCTGTCATTCTCCCTCCTTTATGTCCACTGGATGTGACTCAGTTTAAGTGTCTTCATGTTCCGATGATCAGACAGAAAGCGAAGCAACGTTTCACCTCACATCATTCGCACACATTTGTTTGTCTGAACTCGGAACTCACCACAGACTCTTGTTACGTCCCTCCACTCTCTCTATTATAATATAAGTCACCTAACCTATTTAAAACACATTTGCAGCTCATTTATGTACATCGTTGATGTGATAACAGATGTTCTGTGACTCTACTTAATGTTGAAATAAAGGTTCAGTGATGCATTTCATCAGTCTCTGAGTACATATAGAAGAACATTTCTGATGTCTGCTTTGGGATATACAGACCGTGTGCAGCCGCAGGTATCTGTTGGCACGGTGATCCTAAACGAGCAGCAAATACGATACTGGAAGTGTCTTCTGAAGAATAGATGCTTTGCTTCTGATGCACATAGAGGTCTTGTAATTATTACTTTATTCAGCCCCAAACCAGCGGAGGAAAACATCTCATTTAAATAAACTGAAGCCTTCTAATGGTTTACTTCAGCTTTACAGCAGCCCAACGTTTTTCACTTGGCATTCATTTATTCACTTTTTTTTTTTTTTTTTTTTTTCAAATACAGAGCTCATAAATGTGTATAAAAAAAGGCCTTTAGTGACCTTAGCAGCCAACATGGCCACCTCCTGGACAAAATGCAGCACTTTCAAAGTTACAGGCACAAGATCTAACATGTTGAAAGCACACCACTCGTTTATTATCAGACAGATCCATAGAGTCAATCAATCAGATTTTGCACAGACACACGAGACTCTTAAGAAAATAGGTGGGAACATCCTGAATTAGAAAGTGCTGACCTAAGGCCTGGTTCTTGTCAGGTCTTCAGGTTCTCACTCTTCATGGCAGTAAAGCAAGAATGAGATGTAACTAAGCCTGGGGAGGTGTGTGCCTGTGTGTGCCTGTGCGTGTGTGTGTGTGTGTGGGGGGGGGGGTTATTAATGAGAACAGGGATCCTCTCAGGCATACTCATTAAATGACTGTTTGGATTAAGATTAAAAATTCATTACTCAGTGCAGTCATTGAAAGCGAGAGAGAAAGTGAGAGAATACCCATAACTGGGCAGATAAGTGTCACAGTGCATCACAGTTTCACAAGAGGTTTGTAATGATGACTCGAACCCGCTGCATGTTTCCAGCCTCTGGTAGAACAGGACTGACTGCTGCCACGTTCAAACACGGAGCAGACTACTTGTGTCAGCATTTGTTAAACTTGTTGGCTGTTGCTCAAAGCTGCAGGAAACTTAAATCAAGTAAATTGCTTTTTTTTTTTTTCCATACTGTATGATGCACAGGACAAAGCATCAGGAAGTAAGTGAAAAAAGTGACATCAAATGAGATAAAAATCACCAGATGCCAGAATGGCCGGGGCGTTTCCGTTAGACGCAAATGAAATGAGGGGCATGTAAATAATCTCAAGGTGCCACGCAACAATAAATGCGCGGCTGGGGTTTTGTATGGCATCACAGGAACCGTGGCATACAGCTGTGATGGTAAAATCCCACAGGCACCGTTAGATTTTACAACAACACACACTACAACAGTAGAGCTTTGCAACTTTCAACCCCGACGAAAAAACCAACACAAGTTTGAGTTTGTGCTGAAGACTGAATGCTGTTTACATTACATGCTAATCTACCAGGAATGTGCGCTTGAGTGGTCAGTGTAGCACTTTGTTGGATGGCGGCACATTGTGTTTGAGCCAGGTTCAACTTTTTGCCAGACAACCCTGCGTTTCTTCTACTGTAGTCCCCGTTGAAGCGGATGCGGGGGGGCTGCGTTCTTTCTTCTGCTGAACATGGCTGTAATTTAACAACACCAGGAAGCTATTTGCCTTTAACACATCAAACCCGAAAGCTACAGCTGTAAGAGAACAAAAGCCGTAGGTAACATATAGTATCACTGCCGATTGACAAGTTATTTGGAAAAAAATCTGTACCAACAACCTATACTACTGTCATACACGCATCATATAAAAGCTAACTATTGGCACTGAGCATAGACTAGTAGATAGTTTGTTTTATTCAATGCATCGAGTAACCTACTACCCTACATTACTAAGCACAGCACGGTTATCAAGCTTTGGACTTCTGCATTTTCTGCTAAACAAACTGCTTCTCTCAAGAAAGTTGAGTGGGAAAGTGAAAAGCAACAGGCAACAGAAGGACTGAGCTCCACCTGCACGGCTACGAAACACAATCAGGCTCAGCTGAGCTCAAAATGACTCGATTGTGAAAGCAGTCTGTCTTTGTGCCAAAGCAGATAATCAAATTCAGAGAGCTGATCGGATTCCACCTGAGCATTCACAGAGTGAGGTACATAATCAGCTATCGCAGCAAGAAATGCTGAAGGGATGGGCCAAATTAAATCGTTAGGCTAGCGCTTTCTCTCTACTGTTCTGTTTACTCCCCCCTCATATTTTGCCATTGCATACCGTTTTGTTCAATAAAAACTCATTTAAGAGAGAATATAATGCTCTCTAAGCTTTGTATCTCTATCTATCTATCTATCTATCTATCTATCTAAGCTACCGCGCTAGCTAGCTTGTTAGCTTAGCTTGGTCGCTTACGAGACAGTAAGGCTAGCAAGAAATCCTGAGGCTATGGGCCACTGGACTGAGAAGAAAACCAGGATTTGTATCTTGCTTTGGATAACATTATACCGTATACATTAATTAGGATAATGAATTAATGAGATGTCAAATTCTACCCACAGGTGTTAAAAAAAATCTCTTCTGGCTTTTAATCATAGGCTCTGTTTTTATGATCTTTTAGTCAATTAGGTACAACATTGTAAAACTCTGAACAGGATACAATTTGGGAAGATCCAGCTCCATTAAACTCATCTCACAGAGGTTTGAAGAACATGTTGTCGTAATGACTTGGAGAAAAGAAACCTTTGAACATTCTGAGGGTCAGTTTAGCAGTTTTTTAATAAGTTTATTGTTGAAGTGATACTCCACCAAAGAGCTATTCCGCTCACTCCCTCATTGCTTGAAAGGTGGCCGTAAAAAGTGAATTCCAATGGTTACACTGCTTCCTTGACGAGGGTGATAGACATGGGAGCATTTAAACAGGGAATAAATCAGATGGTGATGAAACGATCAGTCAAATGAACTACATTTTGCGAATTTTATTCTGTTGTTTTTAAAGCCAAATCAGAGTTGGTTGTGAAAAAAAAAAGCTCTTATCCATGCTTTCACCTGCAGGCTGTTTGGACACAGTGGAGCCTGCAGTGCTTGTGGACAGTCCATCCCTGCTAGTGAGATGGTGATGCGAGCACAAGGCAACGTTTACCACCTGAAGGTGAGTGTAATTATGTAATCGTACCACTCCAGCATTGATTGATATTACTTCATCATCACGCTGGTGTCAATGAGCTCGTCTTGATAATATCTTGATAATAACACATGACACTATTAAATATCAAGTCTGTCTTTTTCCTAGTGTTTCACCTGTGCGACCTGTAGGAACCGCCTGGTCCCTGGCGATCGCTTCCACTACGTCAATGGGACAATCTTTTGTGAACATGACCGGCCGGGAGGAGGCTTGCTCAGCGGACACCCAACTCCACTGCAGACCAACAGCATGATGTCAGACCAGAAGGTCAGACATCACGACATTGTCTTTTATTTACTTTGACCACCCGAAAGAACATTTAAACAAGGCCAACACTACGCCTTGTTGCATAGTGTGATAGCTTAGTAGCAAATTAGGCTGTTCTAGTTGTCTTTGTTATCACAAACACTAAACGATCTGAGAAATTATGTGTGGAAAATATTTGATACCGCAGAGCATTAGCATTAGGCTAGGCTATGAGCTGCGTTTGAGTTGATTTAAACAAACTACATGCTAGTTCTAATTTTTTTAATTAAATTAAATCTTTAGGCTAGCACGTTCTCTCTATTTAGCTTACCATTGCACACCCTTTGTTAAATAAAAAGTCATTGAAGAGAGAATATAAAGCTCTGTAAGCTATCGAGCTAGCTAGCGTGTTAGCTTAGCTTGGTTGTTTACGATACAGCAAGTTAGCACAGTTGGTTTAAAAGACATATTTGGACAATGAAGCAGTAGACACAATACCAGGACTGAACCTGAAGAAGCTAAATGGAATTCATCCATCATGTTGTTATTTATACCTGTGATCTTATTAATATCACATGTCATAATGGGTTTTTTTGTAAAAATACTTCTGGTTTTGACAGGGGGAGTGAGACCAAGTACTGCCAGAGCTGTCATGAGACAATATGGGCTGTTGCTCTTTGATAAAACCTACAATCACTTAAAGCAGATATTTGACAATGACAAGGTGTCTTGTTTATTCCCTCGTTTGTAACCATATTGCGCCGTTTACAGGTCTGCTGAGGAAGAGGATGGGAAACCAAACGCGTGCCTTCTCCCCCATCTTTATCCTCTCTGTCTCTCCACCCTCCTGCTCTACCTGTAGGTCTGCCATCGGTTGATCTCGCTCCATTCGGATGGACTTTCACACCCCAATCTGGATTCTTTCACTGGTTTAGGTTTCAACTCGCCAATACAAACTGGCTTCTCTGAGATAACCGCGAGGAGTGAAATGTGAACAAGTCCAGGGCTCTGTTGGAGGCATCAGGACGCTGAGGATGGCTGGGATTTCTTTCTACAGTAGACTTTCTGTCTATTGCGAAATGTGGCAATATCACGGATCAGAGTCGGCGTAGCTAATGGGGGAAATGGAAGACTGTCCATGGAATTATCTCATTCCAGTGATTCCAGCGGAATCACCCGTTACCTTCACCCTGCCAGCCAGTTGCAGCGGACATTGAACACTCACAGCAATGTGACTCCTGCAGGAGGTGAAATATATTTCCAAAATAAGAGACCACACGCAACAACAAGATAACACACACAATACTTTGACAAGGATAAAAAAATGTATGAATGAATAAAAAGAGACAACTGAACAAGAAAGAATTTATATTGATACGTCCAAATGTTTTCTTTGTGTAATTCTCTGTGAGCGTCTTTGCCTCCAGATTGTTTTGGACCACAGTGGCTCTCTGTAGGTAGCGTTCCTACTAAAGACAGAATTCTCCATATGGGGTTTTGTTGTTTTTTATCTTTGGCTTCACTGCTTTGCTTCACTTGCTGTTTTTTTTCAATTAACTAAAAATTTTGCATATTGTGTAATCTGCAAATAATTTCCATGAGATATTACATGTAAAACCTACCTGTCAGTTCATTTTAGAACAATACGGTCAACTTGCAGAGAACTGGAACCAATTTTTTTTTCTGTCATGAACAAGCTAGAAGGAAGACACAATTGGTCCACCATCTACTATTGGATGGATTGAATGTAACTATATTTAATAAAGACATTCATGGTTCACAGGATGAATTGTAATCCCCTTCTAATGCCATCATCAGGTCACAATTTTAATACGTCCAATACACAATGAATGACATTCCTATTAGCGTGCTAACAGGTTAGATAAGATGTGAACATGCCTACAGTTTATTATAACACAGAGAACATTATGATATCACAAAAAAATAGGTCCAATTGGGCAACAAACACAAGCATTCAGACATTCAGACAGACAGGTTGTAAACAAACCTCCAAAGTTAGCCTAGGAGGGCTATCGGCTTGATTTATGCGCTAACATTCAGTGGTTTAGATAATCTGAATAAACCGTTGGATTGTATACATCCTGTTTACATCTTTCTTGCCTCGTTGGAACTATGTTTAGTGATTCAGAGATCTACATTCGAGTACAATTCTTTCGCGTGAAAAAAACATGAAATCCAGAGCTATGAAAATAACATCCACATTCTAATAACAAACCCCCATAGTTTTCTTCTAACTTTATAAGTGGGAGCATGTTAGCAAGACAAACACATAGATTTCAGTCATTACATTTTTTTATATTTCCCCAAAAGACGTGTGATGGCAAAGAAATGCTCCACGATTCTTGACTTTTGTAGGAACAAGACTAAACAGGGAACAAGATCTCCTCCATATGTACAGTATACCGTTTCTTTACACCTAATCATGATGCGTATACCTTCTGTTCTTCAGGTGTTGATGCTAGTTCCAGACATCATGAATACATGTAGGGTTTCTACGGTGTTTGTAATTGTGCTTGGCAAAGCTTATTCAACAAGAGAATTAGCAGTACTCACTGTACGCTCTAAATGTTTATTGCAGTAACGGTCAAGTTTTTGGATTACACGGATCTACTCTGTAGTTTATGAAAGAGCGAAGGACTGGGATGACATGTTAAAAGTGCACTAATATCCTGTTGTGTTGTATGCTACGGTGTATGAATCACCTTTTCTGTGTTGCCTTTTGTGGGGTTTTTTTTTTTGGTTTTTTTTTAACAAGTCCGAGTTTTATTGCTCTCGCTCTAAACTATATATGGGAAGAGAGTCAGAAGAACTAATAATAACTTTCAGCCATTCAGCTGTGTCTTCTGTGTGACGAGTGTGTGATTGTGCGGAGGATGTTTTGGTTAAATCTACAGTGAGTGTGCGTGGAGTAAGTAAGAAACGCTAGCAGTTCTCAGACAAACATGGCTGATTACCCACAGGAATGGGATTTCAAAGGCCTGAGCTGAGGCCATTACAGAAGCAATTAAAGTGGGATGCGCTGGAGGCCTGCATGGGCTTTAGCTCCACTCCAGTGTTGCAGCCTAATGAGGCCTAATCTGGTGAGCTGGTCTAATTAAAAGGGAGAGAGCTCTTTCCTGTGGGCACCAGGCAGGCAGCAGTTTGTGCTCTCCATAGCTGTCTGAGAGGGGGGAAAAAGGAAAGTGCAAGACAGAATATGCATTGTTTTCAACCATAAAAACTCTCATATTCCTTTTATCTTCTGTCTGTCCAAATTAAAAGATTTTAAATTGACATTTTTTAACATGTTTGCCGGTCTCTGTTTTTTGTCATAATTGCTTTGTGGGCCCTTTAAATATGGCTTTTTTTTTTTCTTTCTTTTTTTTTCTAAGAACATTTGTCATGGAAACTATAAGATCATCTTTTCCATGCTAATTTAAGGATCACTTGTACATATTGTTTGTGTGGGTTTCTACAGAGCAGAATTAAAGGCCCGAATAAACCACGCAGGACGGGTTTGAAAAGCACACATGAGTGGCCAGCTGTGACTTTTCAAATTAACGGGCCGGGAGAACTCAACAGCTCCTCTCTCAGGGTTAGTCCAATTAGCTTCACATTCACAGTAACAATGAGGCTTTTAATGGTAGTGTTTCAATGTGCTCTTTCATAATGACAGAGGGTGAACACATTCCTCTGGTTTTTCAATCATGACTCCAAACCTGAGTCACACCGAGTTTCCTCTGAATTGGCTTGAACTATTTGTTTTTGTCTCAGTTGTTTGTCAGCCTGTTGCTCCTGGTCACTATGAAGAGATTTAAGGAAAAGGAAAAAGAAAAAGGATTGCTTCAAATTCATTTCTTAATCTTGTGACCATGTATTCTAGCAATGAATATGAATAACATCTGAACACAGATTTGTCCAGTGTGAATAGGAAGCTTGCCAGCTCATTGGAGACGTGTTTTAAAGCAGCTGCGATAGCCAGCAACATTCTTTTATGCCTGAGATCTAATGGCTATTTTATATAATATATATGATAATTCAGAATTATCTCCAATAAGTATGATGTTACAATGTTAAGAAAATGATTTAAAACAGAAATGTGTTTCTGAAAAGGTACTCCCAATACATACATACATGATCCTATATGTGTGTGATTATTACTTATACTTATACTGCCTATCCCATAGGCCTACACAATTAGAAACCATAATAATTATAAATACAGAAATTTTCAACTCCTTCCTTGACAACACTTATTTTTTGTTATGTATGTTAGCATTTAGCACAAATCCCTGTTGTGTCTAAGTAGCTTAGGAAAGCCTTGTTGGTCAGTTTTATTTGTTGATGAGTATTATAGCATCATAGACTCTTATTAACCAGCATTTGAACATGACTTCCCTATAAAGTAAATGCCTTTCAGCATCTGACAACTGCCTCTATTACTGATTAAATGATATGATTCATTCATTTCTGGCCACTTGGGGGCAGCGTAATAAGCTGTAAACACAATAGTCCAGTATTCACTGTCCTTTTGTCTCTGGTTTTGTCTCCACCAACTACTCAGCTAGCGTCCACATCTTTTACAGTATCTGCGAAATGCTCCACCGCCTAAGTATACAGTAGATTATTGATGAGAGCTATGAGAGTGAACCAAAACAGCTATATTGAGTACTAAAACTAAAACAATGGACTAAAAAGACACTAAAATACACTAAAAACTGCATAGTCAGGGGGATTATTCTCTATGAGTTCGTCAGTATAAACACTACCTTTCACATTACACTGTTATTTTGACCAATTGGTAATAAAAAATGTATTGATTAGTGCAGCTTTGAACACAAAGGGTTGAAGAACAGCCTCTCTGCACTTTAACTACATAGATGATCAAGATTTGATCATTAAAAATACAATCAAGGATCTTACTGAGGTGTTGGCAATAAGGGAAAGAAAGTTATTGTTAGTGTACATTATACAATATATCATTGGTCATTCAAAATGATAAAATGAAGTTTCTTAAACTAGCGTGTTGGTGTATATGTACTGTACATATGAGGCCAGTTGTAAGTCATACCCTCTGAAAACTTTCATACTCCTCATCATGCATCTTTGCAGTCTCGCTAATTGGTTCTTGAATTTGTCAGGCTAATTAGTGATATGCAGATGAGGCTTGATTGGTTTTGAGGGTGGCGTGGATCTTGCACCATGGAGGGAGACTGGAAGACCCCCCTCTTTGCTTATCAAGATAAGGAGATAATTGCAATTAAAATCATTTGCATGTGTTAATGAATTTGTCTTATGCTTTTCAAGATCACAGACGCGGAGTAAATAATTGATTCCCTATCAGCGCAGACAGGCTGAGCATGTCAAACTGCTTTTGTCACAACTGTGAAGTCAACAAACTGAATGCTGCCAGTATTATTCTATTACCAGAGGAGGGAATCTACTGAAATCAATAGATAATACATGTATATGTGTTAAATATGTAAAGACATTGTAACCTCTCTGGCTTACAGGCAACCTTCCCACCACCAGGGCCGACCAGGTGTACGTATGTCTGTGCTCGTATCTTAGCTTTACATATACCTACATTTATTTTAAAGTTGTGATTTTAACAAATACATATTCATATCAGAATCCATGATATGATGAGACTAAAGTCAAAGTAATATACAAATGCTGACTGTATTCTTCATCAGGTTAACAAACAGTCTGCTCTCACCTCTTCACTAAGACAGAGTATTAAAATACAAATCTATTAATAGTCTAACCTTTTTCTAATATATTGACTTTATTATGATATGACGTTTCCTTTTTTATATGTATATGCAGTACTAGTCAAATGTTTGGACCAATATAGTATGTATGAGACAAGCACCACAAACTGCAGCCTCTAAAACAAAAGAAAACACAACTTTTTGGTGGGATTTATTGCAAAAGGCCGTTTTTATATCAACGGCACGGAACGAGTCGTTACAAAGTTATTTTCCTGTTTTGCTTACTTTTAAAAATGGAAACTGTTTCGCCGTCTCTTGATGTTTGATGATTCTCTGCCGGAATCGGTGGAACCACTCTGTTTCCAGCTACAGAAATTCCGAGGTGCGCGACAGGCCGTCGTGACAGCTTGCGGAGCCTTTTCGCGCTCGATGCGACATTTTTGGCGCGCGCACCCTCACACCGGGAACCCTGCATAAAAACCAAGCTTTAGTCATGACGGTGTGAGAGTGAGGCAGCATGTTAATGTAATTCAGCCGTCGTTTATTTTATTATTTACACCTGTGCTTTTATACTGTCGAGAGAGGGCCTGTTAGACTCTTTACTAGGTGCAGAATACCTAATAAACTGGACACTGGGTGTATTCAGAATGCCTGTTTTACACTTACAGCCTACATATTGCTAGTGAATTTATTTATGACATCAGCTGATCCATTGATCACTCTGCCTCCATACAATGAATTAATTAGCCAGATTTATATTTGATAGTCCACATTAATTATAAATGTTAAGCCTGTGGGGATAGGGTTAGTGTTGTTACATGGGGCATGTACAGTATGTGTACTATTAATCAGCTCGGGCGCCTGTGGGGGGAAAAAGACTATAAAGCAGCTGGTACGTGTTTTGATGCTCTAGAAGTGTTGTCCAGATGGCAGCAACGAGCTGGCTGCTGTCCTTGATGATGCAAATATTGTAAAGCGATGGGACCTCTATTCTACCATTCCTGCCTTTATAGTCCCCCTGCAGCACTATGCAGTTAATGTATTAATGACGAACACAGGTGGCATTCATGAGTCAGTGTGCGATGCATACAGCAACCGTCAGAAGTGTCAGCAAATGAATCACAGAGGAAATACTTCTGATCTTACTAAAACTGATGTTTGTGTATGAGGTTGGTTATTCTAGGCGTTAGAAATGATCCTCCACATCTTTCCTGATCTAAAGGTTGTGTGATGGACAGCTTTTAAAATTCGAACTTTCCATGTTTACCACAGTAAAGTTGTCTTTAAATGCTCAGCAAAGCAGTATATTCGGTTTATGATTCTTACAATGAAGGCAGCCATACCACCCTGAACACGCCCGATCTCGTCTGATCTCGGAAGTTAAGAAGGGTCGGGCCTGGTTAGTACTTGGATGGGAGACCGCCTGGGAATACCAGGTGCTGTACCCTTCCCATGGGACCATTCCCATGGGACCATGGGAAGGGTCTCAGGGGGGGAACGGTGCGAAGAGAGATGGGCGGCAGTCGGAGGCGGGGACCCTGGCGGTCCGACCCCCGGTTGCAGAAGCTGGCTCTGGCAGAAGTGGCTGGGGAGAGGGAAGTCTGGGCTTCCCTGCTGAAGCTGCTGCCCCCGCGACCCGATCACGGATAAGCGGAAGAAAACGAAACGATTCTTACAATAAACTATTCACATGGATGGACAGTGACTTCCTAGAGTTTCCACTGCTTGCCGAGCCACCTTACAGCGACAACAACATTCTGGGAAGTCACTGCTCAGGGCCAAGTAATAATCCAGCACGTAACCCCCTGAAAAACCACTATACCACTGGCTTTAGCAGTGCTGGTAGATCTTTGGACAGAGCCGGGCTAGGTGTTTCCAGTCCTTATGCTAAACCAAGCTATAGCATCATATATAGTGAACAGCATGTTAGCGATGTCTATTGTTTTGGAATTGACCCGTCGTTATTACCTGACAAACGCATGTGAGGAAAACTTACTATGGTTCTTAAGAGGGGGCATCATGAGGACACGAGGAAGTGAGACACTTCTGTCCTTGTCAGTGGTTCTCAGATCCTCAGGTGTGAGGTCTGCAGCGGGACCTTCTTGCTGAAATGGGAAACATCTTGTAACTATTAGTGTTCCCCTCTTGCCCATCTCTCCTGAAGGTCAAAGGATAATGGAAGGACGTAGATTCAATGGGCTTTAAAGCCGGCTCTTTTCTTGATTGTTGATGACAGGAATGAGGAACACAGGCATTGCTGGTGTTTTGATAAAAGAGTTGACCTTTAACATACACACCTATGAATCCATATACACTGTATATATCTACAGCAATAATCCACCACCCATCAGTTACTATATGAAATGGATATGCTCTGAATTTGAGAGGGTAAAGGGAAAATTTGAAGCAGCAGTTTTTTGGGTGGGTGAGGAAGGGGGTGGGGTGGGGTAGTAATTTCATCCAATCAGAGTACTTTGAATAATTAAACTGATCAACTTAATTAGCTCAATTAAGTTGATTTGACCACGGAACACTGCCATATGGCGCAAGGAAACAAAAGAGGGGGGAACTAATTAAAAGTAAAATAATGAGGATTTTAATTAACTGGTTCCCCAGACGTCAGCAAGCGGGGATGTGGAGTTGTAATTAAAAAGTCCTGTAGTGCTGGCAACATTCTCTCCCTCCCTGTTTTAATAACGGCAAGGGCTCCATCCATCTAATTAAATCTGTAAATGAATTAGCAACATTGAGGGTCCCTGCTTGAGTTTTACACCCCACCTCCCACAGCAAACCTTCCAGATAGTTTTCATAATTCTGTAATAATGGGGAGGAAAAGAGAAAGAGGGAGATGAATGGAGGAGCATTCCCCTTAACAAAGCACAAGGTAGCGTACAAGAAGGAGAAGAAGAATAGAGCACATATCACTTAAACACATGTGCACTTAGAAGGATAACTGATGGCTTCAGCAGATATTTCAGAGATATTTATCAACTTTGATTTTCAGTTGGCAAAACTTGAGGAATTGAGGAAATTGAAAATGGTGTGTGTGTGTGTGTGTGTGTGTGTGTATGCCAATTCTGCCACATTATTTCCTGTACATAGAGGTGGGGGTGGTGACTTTTAGGCACCAAATACGACTAACGAGCTTTGAATCTGTAATGTTGCAGGAGACACAAGAAAGAAATACACAATAGCAGCTAAGGTAAACGCAGGCATGAGGTATGAGCCCTGTACACCATCCTGTACATGTCATACTTTGTTTAAAGTGCTTAGCAACAAGTTTAATTTATACCTGCCTTGTGTTGCCTTGTGTGTACCTGAAGGCTTAAAAAAACAGGAATGTCCCACCATTAATAAGACATCTGTCTGAACCATTACAAATCATGTTTTATGACAACATTATGGTTGAGGTTTGGTTTAGCCACAAAATCCACCTGCTTAGGTTGAGGCAGACATAATTTGGGTTAAAAATAAGTAGTTTGTAAAGGTTAGGGGTTGATGGTTTAAAAAGAAAGCATGAAACAAACTCTCCTGGGAGAGGGATCCCTCCTCTGTGGCTCTTCCTGAGGTTTCTTCCACCTTTTTCCCTGTTAAAAGGTTTTTTGGTGGGCAAGTTTTTCCTCACTAGAATCGAGGGTCTAAGGACAGAGGGTGTCACTCCCTGTACAGATTGTAAAGCCCTCTGAGACAAATGTATTTTGTGATTTTGGGCTATATAAATAAAATTTGATTGATTGATTGATTGTTGAAGGCTGATCTTTTGTTGACCATCCATTCACACTGAATCCCTCGTGATCGCTCTATTACTTATTTCCTTCTTTGCCCATGATTGCTGCGACCACTAGAGGGCGCTGTCACTTGAATGTAACCACTCCCTGCCTGACACATATTTAATCTAACACTTATTACAAGTATGATGAACTATTGGACACCAAATGCTTCAGATGGTACACCAAAGTTTGTGATTTCAGGGGACCTAGCGCTTTGGAGTATGTAGTGACGAACGAATACATGTAGGTACGTTTGCCACAGTTGTCAGAAACATCAGGATCCATTTGTGCCCGTCTAGCTTTGCTTAAGTGTTCCATGAAGCATGTTAAATTAAAAGGCTTGCGCAAGAAAAGATGAAAAGTTTACTGCTTCCAAGGCAGCATTCTAGCAGAAGAATCAAAAGGTCTTCCACAGGTCTTGTGTTCAGTGTAATCTTCTGATTCTATTTTAACTGTCGTAGTCACTTTTGAGCAGAAAAGAAAAAGAAACATGCATGAAAGACATGTTCAATACCAGAGGGAGGTGTGCCTAATGGAAAACATTTAAAAGAGAAAGAGGAAAAGGAACACTGCATCTTTAACACTGGACCGTAAACCGAAAAAAACAGAAATGCCATGGAAGTGTTGGTGAGTGTGTGCAAGCACAGGTCATTCTTCATTTTACTACTAAACATAAAATGAGGTTATTTTAAGCTTTTGACCAAGACAAATGCTATGTTGTTTTTGTTTTGCTCAATGCAAGCTGGAAGGACAGCTAGCAGATGTGGAGGTTTGAGTTCCCTCCATTACTTTCAGCACTGAGTGCTTTTACCTCACAATATTTGACGAGAAAAAAGTGCAAAAAAAGGCAATCTGGAAAAATGTGTCTATTGGTCTTAATGGACAGTTTATAATTTTTCAAGTCTGTTCAACAGTCAGGTGCCCATATGAATATTAAAACAGGTTTTCTTGGTGTAATCATTCCTCCTTTTCATACATAAAAGATCTTTTTCCAATGCATTGAACTGAACTGAACTGTCTATTGTTTTCAGACAGACTTTAATAATTGTGAACTGACCCTTTAAACTTTGGTGAATAACTCCACACTCCTCCTCTGGGTGCTTTGCTTCACAATAAAATCCTTCCAGTTGTTCACCGTTGGAAAGCTTTTAATGTTTGTAGGTATTGACAGTTAGAATTACATACAGTACGACTGTTGTCAACTGAACTATTAAGTCTTATCTATTTTAGGATTATAATGGAGATGTGCCAACAGCCTGCTGGGATGATGAAGACAAACTGTTCAATGACAACCAGAGGACTGCAGAGTACAGCAGCTGTCCTTCCATGATCCCATGATCAGCTGCTGCCCATCGCCACTCTGTCTTCATCAGTCTTCGGTAAACACTGGATGTATATCATTTGGTTTATGACTACGTGTTCGTCGTCACTCTCATCCCTCCTGTGAGTGGCAGAGGCGAGGTGCCAAGCCGGTCCTCAGTGGGCCCACCAGGAGTACAGGCTTTCATTAGCACTCTGTAATTAGGAACAGATGCAATTTGCAGCACGACACTCGCACAGTGGCTCACACACAAGAACCTACACACATGGAGGCCCAATGACACATCCTGTACTTCAGTCACTGACACAGACCTGTGCCCTGTTTCACCTCACAGCAAACTCATGCGTATACAAATGTCAAAATGTACAGTCGTCAGTGCTTTTAAAGTGTTTCAGAAGCAGGTTCGTACAGTCAGAAACATGACTTTCTTTAATTCTCTGGAGCAAAAAAAAAAATTCTGTGTGTGACTACAACAGATAAAAAAATTAATTAATCACCCAACTCTGCAGCTCTATGGAGCTTTTTAGCCTCTTTAGCTCATTGTTTTGGTTTTTAATGCACATTTACTGTGTGATGCATGTTAGTGTGCTTTTGTTCGTTTACCTTTTAAACACACTCTGAAACTATGGATCACGAGGAGGTAGTTGACGCGTGTCTTTGTCCAAAGAAAAACTCCAGTTTTCTTTCTTGTGATTTTTTTTAACATTTTTTGAACATGGAAATCATACAAAACTGCAGTAATCCCCAAAAAATTACAATTACGAGTACGATCGAAAACTATTGTGCTGACCTCGCTTACATCTTTTCCAATCAATAAACAGAATTACACATACATCAGACTACACATGTCTCAACCAGCAGGACATGTGCAGGCATCCTTGCAACCCTAACATATGCAACATGCAACAAATTTACATCATCCATCACCCTCAACGTTAGTCATAGTAACTTTATATGTCGATGATATAGTGGTGTATCCGTCTTGATTGTTCTGAATATTTTTCTTCCCTCTAACAGCTAAAGAAAAGAGAGGGTTATGACATGCAGCAAGGGACAGTTTGGAAGTGAACTGTTGACGAAATGTTGGACTCAATCGTGTTCATGCTGACAATGTAATCATAAAAATATAACTGGTTTAGAGGGTCGAGTAAAAAGATTCCATCGGTTGCATTTTGGGAAGCTTAGGATCAAGTTTGGCCATAATAGAGACTAAAAGTCAGGGTATTTCAGCCTCTGTCTCTTTGAATTTAAGTTCTTATTTCATAATGTGTCTCCTGTACGTCCCCATGATTTATGGAAATGTAGGAGAGAACAAGTTGGTCAGCTTTTCTTGGCCAGTTAGAGTGTTAGATGGCTCTGTAGAGATGAAATAGGTGTTAATGGTGGAGTTGATAGAGGCACAGGATCTTTTCCACTAGTTCAATACATACTGTTACGAAAACACTTAAGCATAATAAGTCAAGTCAATCTGAAGTTATCTCATGACACCTTTCATATAGAGCAGGTGTAGACTTTAATCTTTAATTTATAGAGATCCAACATTCTCCCCCATGAGCAAGCACTTGGCAAGGTAAAACTCTCCTTTAATGGAAGAAACCTCATGCAGAACCTGGCTCTAGGTGGGCGACCATCTGCCTTGACCAGAAAGTATCTGAAAACTATTCTAATCTTTAAAGCTGCAACTTTGCAGTACTTCTCATAGTTATCCTCAGGACCTACACAGACTAGTGTCAATTTTTTTTTAAATTAACATTTTGTATTTTCTTTCTTTCTTTTTTTTTTACATTTGGTCATTCCTAGACCCTGCACCAACATGTCTGCAACCCTATACCCCTGTCCTCTCACTGCCCCCATGGCCTGCACTACACTACCCAGTTCCCCTCAAATCTCCTGATAGTCCAGATAGTCCAGATACAATATCACTAATATCCCTAATTGCCTCATTAAATTGACACACAAGCCAGGACTAAAGCTGAGGCGAGGACCCTAATTAGACACCTAAACATGAAGCCAAGGGCGTTTTATGGAGGGGCACTTTGGGGAATGTTTTAATGAGGACATGGTGCTGAGAATAGCTTTAGAGTCATTTGTTGACGCAGGAGCTGCACCCGGTGGCCAGCACTCCCTAACCTTATTCAGGCATACACACTGACACACACACATAGTAGAATAAGGACAAAACCTTAAGTTGAAAGCCCTGTTGTCCCCTAGAGGCTGCAATGATCTTACACGTCAAAATATCAAAGTGCTGGGTGGAATAAAGTACATCCTGAAAAGTTTTTTTTACTTATTTAGTATGGCTAAAACTGTAAAGTTTATCTTTAGGGTGTCATAAGAATTAAAGCCATGGGCACATTCAAATCAAAAAGCTTTAACCTCTGAGGAGCATGAATGTTTTAAAGGGGTACTCGAGCGATTTAGAGTCGTACTTCCATTAGGATGGAAGACTTGCAAGAGAAAGGTTTTACAGTGAGTGGGATATGGGTCAAGCTGCAGAAACACTGGATACTACATTTTCCATAATGCAAAACCCAATCACATCTTTAATGTGATACCCCCTGCCTGGGAAATACCTTTGTCTTTCAAATGTTCATGTCATTCTTCTGAAGATGCCACATTTGAAGTTGAAGATGAGGATGAGGACTTAGCGGTTATCTTGGCAAATGTACATCTGGAAACTGCATCCAGACCGACTTCTGCGGGTTTGTCTTTTGTTATAACGTTTTATAAATTAAAATAAGCCTCAGTATTATTACTAACTTGTCTTTGCGTTCCACAAACACACCATCACTAGTGTTGGAAGGGATAGTGTGCAATGCATTCTGGTTGTTGTAGGATTTCCCTCCTTTGGAGCAATACAAGATTACAAAGCCTTTATCTCAGTTCTCTCTAGTCATAGGGTACCAACTTCAAATATAATTGCACATTTCTACTACATTGGTGACCTTTAGTTTTAAGAAATGATCGTATTTAGAGTAGTATAATTCCTCTTTAAAACCCACTGCACACTACAGCAGACAGACTAGCTAGTCTAGTAAGTATTTTGGCTGTAAAAAAAAAAAAAAAGGTGAGCTTAAGTTTTACAAAAACATTGTCATGTCATGTCTCCGTGTCTCGTCCTGCCCTACACAACGGTTCCACACATCTCCGATGTGACTGACGATGGAGTCAAAGAGCTAAAGAGCAAATGATAAGGTGATATCTCTGCCAAACAGAGGTCATTATTTCCATTCCCCTCTTAAACACTGACCACTTCTGTCTTTATCTGCTCCACTGTCAGCAGTCTCTCAGACAGAGTCCAGGTCTGAACTCAGAATACTTCAGAGACACGTTCAGTTCGACTGCAGCAGAGCGAATCACACAAAGGGCCCATTCACAGAAGCACAACAGGAAACAGCCATACAGCGTGCTTCCTCATGGAACGTGTTTTGATCCCTGTTCTGCAACACTTTCAGGACTTTAACCTGTTGATGAATTACTCAATCTTATTTTCTCACACAGCAGATCACAGCAGATTTAAGCATGGTTAAGAGCTTTTTCAGCCAAACTTTTTTTTCTTGTCAATACATCCCCTGAAATGCTCATTTAATTGCTGATGCTTAACCTTCAGATTCAAAGTCTGTGTGTGGATTTAAAGCCATATGACTTGACCTGACTCTCATTTCATAAATAAAGCCATTAAAGAGGAGCAAACCTGCATTATCCAAAGAGGCACGTTTCATATTTCCCTAGGATAAGGCAGCCATCTGTTGAGTAAATAAACCTCTTCAATGGGTGTGAGGTAATGCAGTTTAATTTGATGTAATGTGATAGTCATCTGTAGGAAATTGCTTGTGAGCATCAAAAGCCATTGAAGCATTATGAGAGAAAGCAGCTGGGTGACCAGATGAGTCTGCAGAGTGTTCAATTTCGATCACGTTTCCTGTCGTTGGTCTTTGCTGATCAGCAGGGTGTAAAATATTCAAGGCTGTAAAGTGCTCAGATAGAACTTTACCAACACGTGAGGTGAGTTACTTACTGATGTTTTGAATGGCAGAATGATCATTTTTCTGGTAGAACACAATAGGTTTCTGTGGTTCGGTAGTGTAGTATAGCTACGGTTAAGGTTTAGTTAGCTTAGACACAAAAACAAGAAAAAGAAGAAGCACTTTCATGGTCATGGTCAAACAGCTTAGAAAGGGAAACAAACTGTAGTCTCCTATGTCAAAGGCCACGTTTCTGCCAAGAAGGTTCCTGGGGTCAGGAACTAATACAGGAACCTTCCTTGTTTCCATCGAGTAGGAAGGTTCCTGTAAAGTTAATGTGCTCCGGGTTTGACATCATCGTTACGCTAACTGCTTCATTTCTACAGTGGTCGTGCAACCACTGTAGAAATAAGGACCTCGTCGTCAGTACACCTATCTTGTGTTGCTTGCTCTGCCATCTTCTTCTTGTTGGTTAATAAAGTTGTAGTTTTTCGCAGTAAAGGATTTACAAATTGCGTATTATCCAATCCCGTTCCAAGTACCTACCCCGCAGCAGTTACTTAGAATGTTCCTGTAAAGGTTCTTGTAAAGGTTCCTTCGGGGATAGCTCCTGCGATGGAAACGCGCGCAAACGGCCCCGGCCCTGTAAAAGTGGCAATGGAAACGGGCCTAAAGTCACATTACCTGTTTCCTCCGAATATTCATAGTGCCCAAATGATCGACTGGCTGTCCATCTAGTGCCACCATCATGTCAAAGATTCTGTCCAATTCTTTATCACCTAATACCTTCAGAACCAACAACCATTCCATCAGTCTCAGATGTACTTTGTGACTAAGATTGTGAACATAATCTTTAAACATGCGAAAAACGTTAGAACTGTTGTTAGCACCAGGCTAACGTTAGCATTTAGCTCAGAACACTGCAGTGCCCAGCCTCACGGAGATGCTAGCATGGCTGGAGCCGGCATTACTTCACTTCATACGGTGATTGCGCCAGCTGTGTGAAGGTGAGAACGTTGTCAGGGTTTTTACTTGATGCTAAATGCACATAATAGTAACTGGTGCTTTTCTTGGCAAGACGCAGCCTACTCTGCCCCTGATATTCTTACCCTAACCAAACTCACTCCTCATGCTCAGTAGGGCAAGTCTTGCCAAGAAAAGCCAAGAAGAGCAGTAGGATCCATGATAACACTTTCAGGTCAACTGTGTTGGAGAAATGTAGACATCTGAATCTCAATTTATTTCTACTTTCTATTGGTAATGTTACTCATAATCTCAATCTTCGATAAAGTTTGTGCTTCTTGTTTATTTTCTCACTGGGTATTCTCTAAAGCACCATAAAGCCTGGACCTGAGGGTTTGTTTTTAGTACCCCAGTTTCTAAATGCAGCAGGTCAAGTGTGTCTGCAATGGTCACATTTTTACACAAGTCTCAACATGTTTTTTTTTTTTGTTGTTTTTTTTAGGTTTCATTGACTCTGGAAACCAAAGACTTCCCAAAATCCCCCTTTCACCACTGACTTTGACTATAAGCCTCATGTTGGTTGTGTTTGTGCTGCTTTCAAGCTTGAGGCCAATGATGTGAGCGGTAGAGAGTTTGGTTGTTTGGTTTGGACCGATTCTAAATCCGGCAGCGTGTGTCATCCTTGCCTGAGCTAGCAGCCATACTGAAAGTAGTTAGAATCAAACTTTAAATTTGGTTAAAGGTAATGATTTTTCATATATTCTGATCAACAAAAGAGTGATTTCATTGTTGACATGTTTATTTATCACCTCTTATTCACATTTTATCACAAAACAACCAATCAGGTAATTTTTTACTTATGCATTTAAGGGTTAAAAAGTTTAATTTTATCTACCACTACAGGAAATAATGTACAGCACATAATGGGGTTAGTCTTATCGTACGGTGAAACTGTCACAATGTCCCACAATGCCCCTCTCCACTCTGCTGAGCAGGACACAGCCATGTTGTTTCAGAGGCAAGCGGACCATCACAGAGAAGTGAATGAGAAAGGACAAAGGTGAAACGTGGTCGGCCGCTCACTCGGCCTCCCGCCACCACACTGCATACGGCTGCGGCTGCGGCTGCGGCTCTTTCATGAAAAACATACAACTGCAGGATTTGACGGTGTTATTGTTAGGAGTGCAGCGTAAGCATGGAAATATTGAGTGTCATCATTGATGATCTGTTTTGACTTTTCACAGGAGATTAGGAAAAATACTGGATGAAACACGGCACCCTGAGAAAATAAGATATTAATTTGTGAACATGTGGTTTTAGTTACAGAAAATAAACCGATATAATCCATTAGAACACACACACGCACACACACACACACACACACACATCGAGTCTAGACTGAAGGCTGTGCAATTACAGAGCTGTGATAGCATTCTGTTTAAAAACTTGGCCTGTTGCCATTATGGCGAACTGACTCCTCCACACACACACACACACACACACACACACACTCAAAGCCACCTCTCAGGCAGTCCGCTTCATAAACTCACATTTCCATCAGTTATTCAATTAAATTTCTTTTTCTTTTTTTGATTCACAAACTTAACTTTTTTTTTTGGGAAATGTTAGTAAATTGAATTGAAAACAAATCTGATGAATAAATGTCATGACGTACGTGAAGCACGTGATGTATTCACTGAATCCCGCAGAGAGGGAAACATGCAATGGGACAGTTAAAGAACTCCGATCATATCTGTCCTCGTCCAGCAGTGATGGACATCACCCATACGATAAGAAGTTTACCTTTCCAACAAGTGAATGTTGTTACAGAAAGAGGTTTTCATTTGCTTTCCCTGAGGCGAAAATGTGTTGCAAGCTGAATGTTAAAATGCATCTCTGAATCCCGGCTAAAAGCTCTAAAAAAAACACAAGCAATAAAAGGGCAGTTGTCCTGTTGGCAGGCCCAGTTTGCCACCAAGAGGGCACTCTTTACTGACTCGGCTGATAGAAATCTGCACTGACATTTCCCTCTCCTTTCTATCTGAAAGAGCCCATGACTGACATTACAGCCAAGCGTTTCAAAGGCCCAGTCAAATTGCTCTTTTTGATATTCAGTCAGGCCAGCTCTCTGGGGACTCGTGCCTGGTGGAATTATATAAAAATAAGAGATGACAAGGAGTATCTAAGACCTAAACACTTTTTAACAGAGCAGGGAAGAAGCTGCAATATAGAAGGACTGTGACCCAAATACAAGACCTCTGTGAACTTTATGAACTCAATAATCGCATGCGTCCAATTGAAAAATGTTGATTATGAGACCATAGGCCCCTGGACCGCTACGCTCATCCTCTATCTGTACTATTTCTCAGGTTAACCACGACTCTGTCATGCTGTTGTTGGTCCAAACCTGCACCTGAACAGTTTAACATGTATGTACAGGCATAATATGATGTGGAAACCTAAAGCCTCCAGTAAACAAACACTGTGAATGGACGTAAAATAAATCATATTTGCATATTCATAGATTCTGGATTTTTCAATGAGGGAATAGGAGTAGATTTTATTATAAGACTTGAACCTTCTTGTGAATAAAAACCCCCAAAACATATCAGACACAAATTACATGTAGAGATTATCATTTTTGGACATTTTTGCTTTCATTAGGTATTAGAGAGATGGATATGACATACAACAAAGGTCCCCGGCTGGAATGGGATCAGAGATGTTGTGGTTATAAGATGTGCACAGTAAGGCTTTGGCTCCATTTTTATATGTTTCAAATGTTGTACTTTACTACACGTTCAACACAGATTCCAAGTTTATTCAGTCAAATTGGAATAAAGTAGATTATTAAAAAAAATAAAATAAAAATGTCATGTCCAATTTTGACTGAGACTCTCTGCGCCTGACAGGCCTGTTTCCACCCACGTGTTCTATGATAATGAATGTGCGGTAGAGGCTATAGTCATGGTTTAATTGGTCATTGCTGCCTTGACACAGTAACATACCCCGTTACATTCACACTGTTCAGGTGACTCCATGCTGCTCTCTGCTGGTACAACACTAAGGAGGCTCCATCCAGTCCCTTAGGCATTTTAACATTGGCTTTAGAAAATAATACTGACATATACTTATAGACATTATCAGAAGCTGTTGAAGCTCAGCATTTCATTTTTACCACTCACGGCCGTGATACAGTTTGTCTGTAAAATGCATTTGATACTGATACTTGACAAGTTGGTCAAAACAGTTTTAAATGCAGTTAATCTCACGAGATGTATTATTTATTATTTTTATGACTTTTAGATGGTTATATATTGTCCTCCTTGCATATTTTGACTGTAGTTTAAACAAAAGTAAACTTTTCACTCTGCTGTGGCACCATCAAACCATCAAACCATCAAACTGTTTTGTTTTCTTGACTCCATTATGTATAAAAAAAAAATAATAATAAAAAAGGGAAAAATTGTGTCTAGAATTTCACAAAATATTGAAAATGTTTTCTGACACACCTGAATACGTGACAGGTGTGTCAGAAAAACACAACTTGATTAAAAACAAGGGAGTGAGACGCTGCGTGGGAGTTCTATTGGAACATTACTCTTACTATTACTGTGTTTCCACTTTCAAAACTATTTGCTGTTGCAGATTATTAGTATTAGTATCAAAAAACATAAACTATACCTTTTTCATGATGGTCATTAGAATATACATTACTTTTAAAATGAATTCAATCGTACATTATTTTTCCTACAGTTCCTATAATAATTTGGAGCTGGATTAATCGATATCTTTTATATAAAACTCACTCACTAGCTCTGGAGTTGGAATCAGTACTCAGCAGATATGTCGGTCTGGTACTTCTGACTCCCATCAAGCCCCCCTGAGGTTCAAAGTGATGGTTACAGTTGGCAGCGGTCTCACGTTTGCTCTTTAAACTGTGAATTCTGAATGCTAAAAGTTTGAAATAGGCAAACTTTGAAATGTCTGTTTTAAAATGAGTCATCATTCAGAAATATAAATTCACATTTTATGAGTCATGACCCAATGAAAACATAACTGTGGATTTAAATATATATATATATATATATATAAATTTTTATATTCTGTAAACCACTGGACTCCACAGATTTGACACATACATGTCAGTATAACTGTATAGAAAGTGTGCAAAACAGTATAACTTAATGTCTTCTGTGGTTCTGGAGGAAGTGTGAGAAAATGAATGCTTGGTGTTGGAGACTATAAATGTATTATAAAAGGCCTGTTTTAAACTGGGTCTGTATTCCTGAGCAAACAAACAGACACTTTGAGCCCATAAAAAGCTATTTATTGTTTTTATGCATGTAAATTATATGTTGTAGAGAAATTATTGTCATGTAAAGAATAGTAAAGTTGGGACAAACAAAACATCTAGTTTGTTTTCCAATAGAATAGAGTGACTACGGTGGCCCTGAGGTGCAAAACATTGGACAAAACATATTAGAACATATGGTTTAATGAAAAATAGTTTTAGTACTGAACATTATGCGAAATGTAATCTGTCTCTCTTTGTGTTTGTATTGAAGAACAGGATCGGCTTTATCACTTATGTGCTAAATGAAGTCGAAATTGAAATACATTTTGTTTTGTTTTGAATAGAGAAAGACAAACATAGATTTTACAATCAAATGTTTTCTTAAATCCACAAACATTATGATAGGGTGGTTATATGGGTTGAGCGAAGGAGAAAACTATGTAATCTAGGATGTCCAGGTGCACCACATGTGCCGAGGACCCTCCTCTAGTCCCAAACATGAAAGGGCAGATTAAAACGAATCATTAAAGCTGCACTTTCTCCTTCATAATAGCAATTCCTTTGAGCAATGTAACACACGTGAACACGCAGAGCACCCCAGGATTTTGACAGCTCCTGTGTGTGTGCCCTTTGATTGATGAGCCCTATTGCAAATGTTTTTTCATCCAAGTCAGTGGGAGTTTAAGTGCCTCGTGAATGTTAATACCAAACAAAACATTAGCCCGAGCGATCCCATTGCTAACTCCCTCTCTGCTGATTTCATCACTCATCTCTCTCTCTCTCTCTCTCTGTCTCTCTCTCCGTGGCGCCACATGACTCCGGGACACAGAGGGGTAGAGATGGAGGGGGAAAACTGGAAGGCTGACTCCATTAGAGGTTGGTAATTTTACACACATGCTGCTATGAGATTTCCACAAGTTTTATGAAAACTGGAATCTTCTCCGTTTTGAGTCAGCAACTCTGGATTTGTCCAAAATGAATACATGAAAGCCTGGCTTTTGTTGACGAGATCCAGGCTAACAGGAGATGATGGATGATTGTGACTGGGCTTTGTGATACTTAACATGTTTTTTCTACGTGGTTAACAGGATGTAAACCAACACATGAAACACAAGACAGAAGCTCATATGACCCTGGTTTACTCACCACACGTTGGGCCTGTGTCGGACTGATTAACAGACAGCTGTCACTCCGACCGTCACCAGTCGTTCTGTTTCTCTTTTTGGAAAGTTGGTTGAATGACATTTAAACTTTGTGTCATTGATTGAGTTTCTATCCTTAATAGAAACACCAGCTGACCAAAACTAGGCAGTGTCTGACCCACATCTAACATCTAACAGTGGTGGAAGATGTATTTAGATCCTTTACCAACACACAGCAATAGGAAACTCCATTACAAGTTAAAGTCCTGCATGAAAAATCCTACTTACTGTAAGTAAAAGTAGCTTGTAGTGACTGATATATTATTATATATGACATGATTAGATTATTATTAGTAAAGCATCAGTGTTAGAGCAGCATGTTACTGTTGTAGCTGCTGGAGGTGGAGCTAGTTTCAACTACTTTATATACAGTTAGCTAGTTTAGTCCAGTGGTTCCCAACCTAGGGGTCGGGGCCCCTACAAAGGGTCACCAGATTAATCTGAGGGGTCGTGAGATGATTAATGGGAGAGGAAAGAAGAAAAAACAAAGTTCTGATACACAAATCTGTTTTCAGCTTTTTGGACTTTTTCTCTAATCTTTGATTTTTTTCTGAAATATTGGATCATTTGAACATTTATTGAAATGAAACCATGTGAGAAGTTCAGAGGTAAAAATCACTATTTGGTGGAGCTGTTAACAACTCATAGACATGTGAAATGTGACCCGACGACACACTGACTTATGTAAGACGTCAAAAGACAAACAGGTTGAGACCACTGGTTTCATCTGCAACAATGTGTTGGATGTTCAAAGCTTCTAATATTAATCATTGAGTCAAATCTGCATCTGAACAGTAACTAAAGCTGTCACATAAATGTAGCGGAGCAGAAAGTACTAGATTTACCTCTGAAGTGTCGTGGAGTAGAAGGATAAAGCTCAATGCTAACATCAGCAGACTAACATGCACAGAATGCATGCAACCATTCACCATTTTAGTTAGCATGTTAGCAATATTTGCTAATTAGCACTAAAGACAAAGTACAGGTGAAGCTGATTGGGAATGCCATGTATCTTGCAGTTGTTAAAGTATATCATAAAAGTAAATATGATTCATCAAATGGGAACCATGGAGCTAGTAAGTTTTGTATCAATCCATCCAATAGATATCAAGCTATCTAACTGAATCAAGTCATTAAGAGTTTTTATTCCAGGGACTTTAAATATCTGGACCAAATTTCAGGCTAGTGTTCTTCCATACAACTTGATTACGTTTTGTAGCATCTACGTTAGAAAATCTGTGATAGTAGCAGCCTTGAATTGCGTGATTTCGGATTGTTAAAACTCTTCACAGCTCAACTCTGTCAAAGACATTTAGCGACACAGGATGAGCAACTGGGAGCTGCCATTAACTCCCCATCGCTCTGTGAGCCGCTGCAGAAAAGCTGCGTATGAAATCCGCCTCAGGAGTGAAGCAGAGGACTGAAGTGCTACTAATGGCTTGATGTGGCCCCCTCACTGTGTTCATTTCAGAGCAACCCAAGCTCATCCTCTCCCTACTGGGCAGCTAATGCAATTACACCCTTGCATCTGCAGGGGGCTCCCTCTGTCTCCATCTCCACCCAAGCCCACTGCGCTCTTAGTGACTTTGAGTGTGTAGGTGGGAAGGTGTGTGTGTGTGTGGTGTGAAGGGAGAGGTAGAAGCTGGGACTGGTAGGTCTCATGCTCACGATTTACGGTTAATCAATCATTGTGCCGCCTTAATGACACCCTGCTGCTTCCCTAATGTCTTCTGGCAGAGGCAGCCCGCCGCTGGCACAGAGCTCATGCAGGGACACATATGGTCGCCTCAAGTGAGTGACAGGACCCCTTTCACGTGTGCTGCCCTGCACGCCGGATGCCATCAGCCACATACAGTCGCCGCTGGCTAGGACTGAAATGGTGGTGGTGGAGGGGAGAAAATAAGAAAAGAGAAGGAAGAAAGTGATGGAGAGTGTAGAAAAGAGAATTCTGATCTCGCCTGATTGGCTCGCCGTCCTCGCCTCCCAAAAGTAAATTGTGAAGAACAATGTAGCGTGAGGAAAGTGTTACCCCCAGCTTCTGTGCTAAAAAAAACGGCTGAAGTAACAGGATCAATCTTAAAGTGTACATCTAATGACTTGTTTGAATGTAAAGTAATTACAAGATACACCCAGGCAGTGCAGATAATGGCAAAGTGCAATAATGTGTAATATTCTTGAGGGAAGTCGAGTACATGTTTGAGGGACTAGACCCATTTAATGGAGGGTTTCATTATGATATTCCACACGATCCCGAGGTGGTCCATCAAGGAGGCTTTGAGAGAAGAGCTCAAATCTCCATTTATTTCACCACAGCGTGCAGATCAACTTGCTGATAATGGTATGTTACCATCGGTTGGATTTTGAAAGCAATGTAACAAAATAACAAAGGGTTAGACATTCAATCCCTGCATTGCAGCAAAATGAATGGAAAGTAGTTGCTGCCGTTGGAAAAAGCCTTGAAGAACCTAAACCACTGTGTAACGGGAAGACGCTTCAATGGTCACATGACTGTCAGACACAGCAGGAGCTAGCAGGCTAGTTTTCAGTTGTCTTGCTAGCTTGTCTAGTTGTGCTGTGGTCGAAGGTAAACAGGAAGCACATAACACAACTGCTAAAACGTTTTACAGCAAAAAGAATAACGTAGTAAAGTCGCCTTTACTTTATTCTTTCACCTACATTAAGTTTTGATGAATGGTGATTTGAAATATATTACAGGCTAGCATGCTAATCTCCCTCCTACATATGACATTATATCTGTTGTGAAAATGATGCGCAAATAATTTGCAGTTAATTATTAATCGATTAGTTGATTGATTTTGATAATCAGATTATGGATCCAACAAATTGTTCCTAAATGCTTGGGTTTGGGAGGGACATTGTGAACATGCTAACATACTGTATTCACAATGAGCGGCCCTTATTCAAAGCTAGACAATTAGCTAACGTTATGAAGTCCTTCAATAAACATAAAGCGTAACTTCTCCTGGATTCTTTCTTTCCAGAAACTTTTTCCAGAAAATTGCAGAATCTAAACTATATATATATATATATATAGTTATTATACTGACATGAATGTAAGAAATACAAAATGCTGAGTCACAGCTTACAGCTATGCTAGTTATCAATTAACACGCTTTAAACATAATTTGTGACAAAACAAATATACAGAAAATGTGTTGTGCCTGTTGTATTTATGTAAATCGATGAAAAAAAATACTCTAATAAAAAAATACTTAAACAATCCAAGTCAACAACGTTCAGACATAACAGGTGTTAGCATGCTTGCATTTGCTAATTTGCACAAACGCAAAGTTCAGGTGAGGCCGGTGGGAATGTCACTATTATTATAATTACTACATGTATTTGTTCATAAAACAAATTATTGGACAAATAAATAAAAAATTTTGACCAGATGATGGCGCTGAGTGCTTACAATGAATCCAGAGTGGAACATGAATCTCTGTACCAAAGTTTAGGACAACATATTCAAAACAATGTCAACCTCATGGAGGTATTAAAGGAAGAAAACTGAAACCACCAACGTGGGATTCATCCTACGGTGATCATGAACGTCCGTTTCAAAGGTTCATGGCAATTCATCCATCGCCATCCTTAGTACCAGATGTAACTCAAAAGTCCTGAATCACCATTCATTTACCAAGACAACAGCAGCAAGTAGCCAACAACAGTACAGCAGAAGTTTACTGGACGCAGCCTGCGATCTCTTGCTGCTATTGGTAAGGTTTTGGGAAAGCGGGACTACATTAAGGGTTTTATCTGTGTACATGACAGGTACTTTTCTTGGGAATCAGATTTAGTCAGACTGATTCCACTGAAGATACTACAGACTATGCATATCAGGCTGGACTCCAAATATAGCTGTAATGTTTTTGGAAAGAAATTACATTTATCCCAATCTGAAATGGCATTCATCACGTCAGCCAGGAAAAAAAAAATAATAATAAGCCAGCATGAGCCCTTTGGAGCCATTTCACAGGGTGACGTACTGTGGTCCAAACCTGGCACTGTATAGAGTGCCATTTTGCATCCCGGCCTCTCATCCATGCAGATAATCAACAGCGCTGTTTCTATGGCAAAGAGTTGAGAGTCCATTTGCATGACGGCGGCTGCAGTCGGAGGCCCATCTGTCCATTGGAGCGCTTTCTAATTTCGGCTAGTTGTTGTTGTCATCGTTGTCAACACACAGCACATCCTCCTCCTCAGTGCACGTGACAGCAGAGGAGCTGTGGAACTAAAAGAGCAATCCATCATCTGAGTAGAGCTCCGGTGTGACAGCACACACAGACTGTTAGACTGTTAGAGGGTGAAACTATGAGCCCCAGGTGATTCATGACAAATACATGCACATGGTAAATAAATACATATTAATACATGCCTTTTCAAAACTGTTTTTCCCACCGTTTAATCGATATATTTTCACTACAGTATATATGATACACAGATATTATTCCTTCTTTTATTGCAGAGAAAATTAATATCAAATCAAATCAAATTTTATTTATATAGCCCAAAATCACAAAATACATTTGTCTCAGAGGGCTTTACAATCTGTACAGGGAGTGACACCCTCTGTCCTTAGACCCTCGATTAGTGAGGAAAAACTTGCCCACCAAAAAACCTTTTAACAGGGAAAAAGGTGGAAGAAACCTCAGGAAGAGCCACAGAGGAGGGATCCCTCTCCCAGGACGGACAGACGTGCAATGATGTCACATGTACAGAACAAATCAACACACACATATTGTACACTCACAATGAATTATAGTGAATTACAATAGATGATAAAATGAAAATGGGCAATCAAAGCAGGTCGGATCAATATTTTTATAACAACGGATAAAATGACTGTGTAATGTATTGTGTCAAAATATAAAAGATTTTACTTTTTCAAATAAATACAATATATATATATATACTCAATATGTTTAAAAGACTCACTTTATTCATTAATATGAGTTAACCATTCATGAAAACTCGCGTTGTTTTGTTGAAAAAAGGTCTCTTAAAGACGATCTATTGTCAGTTTTACTATAAGGTGGTTTCTTGCATCCAGGAAAAAAAATAACACGTTTTTAAGCTTTTATTTATGAGTGCATTCAGAGTAGAAATCCAACATTACAATGTTTTTTTGTATAACATAGTTACAGGAAAAGGTTAAGCAGTTATTTTTATGTTTACATTATTGTTCCACTCAGAATAATACTAAATATTGCTTTGTGTCTGCTGGACATGTACATAACTGTTTGCTAACCTTGTTCTAGTTTATATACAGTCTATGGGTTCTCCACTGCAGTTGTATTACTTGAGGTGCTGTTAATACATGTTATTTATACTTTTGTTTAACATTTGCTATGCCAGCAACAGTCTGTTGTTTTGGGTTGGTTTTACTGTACATTTAATCTGCTATGAAGACTGTTAAGGATATAGTGGTAATCATATAAAGTATGTTTATTAGATACAATAGTATGATGCTGCCACCTACTGGAGACACTTCATCACTGTCACTTTCAGCATGTCACACTTGGAATCAATAACGAGCAAACTTTAAACTGAAAATGAAACTTAAAATCTTTTAAAAAATGTTTAATTGTTGTTTATTTTGAACTTGCAGGAGTTTTTTTTATAAACCACCTTCTACAGCAGCACCTCTATTAGAACTGAGCCAACATATAACTTATGTATTTGCAGCATAATTCTAACTCAACATACCAAACATCCTGAAATGACAGAGCTACAGTTTTACGTTACGCGTTATGATCCAGCATTCTAACACAAAGAAGGTAAACAACAGCCTGCTTAGTGTATACATTAAGGACACTTACAAAACCCCATAATATTGAATATTTTAACATGTCATTAGAGCTGAATCTTGCACATCTAATCTTGAAATGTTTCATTCTTGTAATGTATCTGTAAAGCATATTGTACTATTATTTAATTGAATTTTCCCCTTTTCCTTAAATCACTATCTCTGAAACAAGCTTTGGTGAGAACTGTTCGAGCTCAGTCAGAACTAGAGCAGGCTGCTGTTAAGTGTAACAACCTTGGTCACATGTAGTCCAATAAACTCAGGAACATTATCATTTTATTTTGCCCATGTGGTCATAAATGTGGGCAGTGTCCTTGTAAATGGGTTTAAATAAAAGTTTTACATTCCCTTAAGTTAAAGAACTTAAACACTACACAGTCAATGAATAGAAAACACTGTTTTATACAAAACAAACAATGATAAAACAACTGGGAAAAAAAAAAAAAAACTGAATTGCCAAACCGATTCAAACATAGGAAAGTTAAAACTATGACGTTGGCCAAGTTTAGTCCCCGAAACCATCTGGTCCAACTGCTCCGCTAAAACACTCGATCAAACTCGGTCTGACTGGTGGTGGCTGGGTTCCTGTTCTGGTTGGGCTGCTGCTGGGGCATGTGGCCTCTCCGTCTGGGTGGTGCCAGGTATTCAAACATGGAGGTGTTGTGGGTGGAGAGCATGTTCTTGAGGTCTGACGGCATGGGGTCGGACCAGAAAAAGTCATGGTTGAGCGCGTCGTCACTGTCTATGCGCTGGGCCGGGTCCAGGACCAGCAGCTTGTCGATCAGGTCCAGAGCATACGGGTCTTTGACGTAAGCTTTGAGGCGATCCTTTACTTTCCTCTTTTGGCCTTTAGGCAGCTCCATTTTCTGGTACAGCTCGTATTTCTTATCCACGCCGGGCCACACCTAAGAAGATTAATTCAAACTTATTTTTAAAAAATGTACTGAATTGTAACTTAAGTGATGGCCGTTGTTGCCATTATAATGACTTCTTACCTCAGCTGTGATGGAGCCGCAGAGCTGGCTGATAAGAGTGAGCTGGTGCTGCTCCGTGTTCCCCTGCATGATGGGACTTCTGGTCCACATCTCTGCCATGATGCAGCCCCCTCCCCACAGGTCAATCGGGGGGCCGTAGTCTCGCTCACCTACCAGAAAAATAAATAAACAAAACTGAATTTGTTCCAGACTCTGTCAACATTTAAAAAGGAGGAACCCTGTGGAGTGTTTTCATGTTTGGGTTTGTTTTTATTTGTCGTTGTGACACGATACGCATTCCTGCCAGAAGAAGGAAACTCACAAGCTAAGTTAGTTGAGAAACAAGAATCTAACAAGTAACTTTATCAGTGTCAGTTTGTTTGAATCATTTTTCACAGCAAGCAATTGAATTGAATTATACTCGTTGATTTTTGTCCTTTGTGAAGCACTTTGTGGTGTATATAGAACTGGACACAAGGATGGTTGCGCTAGTTGTTGCAGGACAATACGATGCAGCTCAGGTTGAGTCTTGTTGGCCTCTTACCTAGCAGCAGCTCTGGAGGTCTGTACCACAGTGTCACCACGCGGTTGGTGTAGCGGTTCCCCTGGCTGTTTTTAGCCAGGCTGAAGGCTCGAGCCAAACCAAAGTCAGCCAGCTTCAGGACCCCGTCTCTGGTGATGAGCACGTTGGCCGCCTTCATGTCTCTGTGAAGGATCTGATTCAACACAAGGGAATTGTGTTGGTTTAAGCAATTGTTCTACTTGGAAAAAAACAAACATGAACTCCTCTAAAAGTGTTCAAAAGCAGCATCCTGGTGGACTGTAATGTTGTTTATAATCGCCTGATTATGAGCTTTGACTAAAAGGAAAACTGGTACACGTAGAAGTTCCAGGAAAACAAAACAATACAAAAAAAAAGTGCAGTATGCTACACTGCTAGTATGTAATAATTTAATATGCTGACTTATATATTAAATACAAAGTATCCAATAAAGATTAGCACACAGTATATACACTTCATATTCATATTCAGCAGAATGCTAACATTAGAATGCAAACGAGCTCACAATGATAATGCTAACAGGGATAATATTTACCACGTTCACCGCGTTGGTTTAGCATGTTAGCATGATAACATTTGGTAAATAGCACATAACACAAAGTACAGCTTGAGGCTGATGAGCATGTCATTAGTGTGCAGGTCAAAATGACACCTAACTATAAAGGAAGAGTCTCTGTATGCATGTATGTCCTTTGACTGTATCGACAACTATTCATCCAATCTAATTCAAACGTGGCAGGTGTAAATAATAATAATAATAAATAAATAGTCAGTTTTGTGCCCATCGGTCACATGGTTGCTGAGATATTCAGCCTGGACCAGTGTTGGACTGACTGACCCAGCTAGCTAGCTTGGCTAAAAAGCTTTTTGAAAACCAAACTAAAGTTTGAAGAACCAGCGTACTTGACGTTAACAAGAACCTGCCTTGTTTCTGTGGATGTAATACAATCCGTTGAGCAGCATCTGCATGACCTTCTTGATCTCTGCCAGGGTGAACTTTACATTGGCGTTACTCAGCAGCCCGGCCAGGTCGTGTTCACAGAAGTCAAACACCAGGTAAATACTGCCTTTGTATCTGTTGAACTGAGTAGCTGGAATAATGATGAGGGGGGGAAAACAAAAGAATGAAAACGACACCCAAACAATACAACATGGTGCATGTTCCAATCACTAAGAAAAGACTTAATGACATCAGGATGTATGCAGGTTGTGGGTTGTAAACACACACACACACACACACCAACCTTTGGTTCTGCAGATCTCTATCAGATTCACCACGTTCTCATGTTTGAGCAGCTGCAGGATCTTGATCTCTCTCAGAGCTGTGATTGGGAACTGAAACACAGCAGCCAGAGGGAAACGTTAATAAGTGACGCGCTAATACGAGTTCAGCAAAAGCTGAGATTTACACAGCCAGAGCACAAACAGCAGCACAAACAGCAACGTAGCAGCTGTTTTTTAGAGTCACTCAGGTCATTTTAAAGCAGGCTGGTCATTGACATCAATGTACTGTACACATAGCTGCGAAGGTGACTCATCCTTTGCCCTTTATAATACTTCTTTCAATGAAGCAGTTGCTGAAAACAGTTGCTACAGGCTCTGTAGGACTCTGATCAGTGCATGTGTTAGATTTGTCTGAAGTATTAGAGACACTGGATTTGATTTTAGGTTTGAGGTTTTTGGCCAATAAAAAAAAACGACTGGAATGATTCATCTGGCAGGACACCCATGTGTGGTGACGATGGCCCCGCCAGCCAATCAGAGGTAAGCTGAGACCTCTCAGGCGGTCTAAGTCAACAATAGAAAGAAAACTGAAAACTTCAGATTTTCTATTTTTCAACCCAACTGTACATAAATAGAAAATTAAAAACATGATCCCAAAATATTAACTTTACATTAATCTGATGAAGAAAAAATATATATATTTTTAGAAAACTAAAATGATTTTTTTTTTTTTAAATGCATTGTTTTATGTGAAAAAGCAAACTGATAAGCGTTACGTAAACCTCTCTTACCCCTTCTTTCTCATTTTCCATCAAAACTTTCTTCAGTGCAACCTTCTTGCCGGTCTGTCTGTGCTTTGCTTTGAACACCTCGCTGTGAAAGACACAAGAAAACACTGCAACACAAGCTTCAAATAAAGCACAGATTTTCAGATCTTTAGTGCTGGAGTATACATTGACACGTATAGGTGTCAGTGTACTTGCACACCAGTACATTCCTCTGTTAACTAATTTTTATGCAGCATCCATTTAAACTAGGTTGTGTGACTTTGTAAACTAGATTAAAAACCTCCTAAACAGGTAACATACAGACAGGCGAGATGTTAAAGTGAAGACCTGGATAAATAAGTGGAGAAACATAATGAATGTAGATACTTCCACACAGGTGCACCGCATGGTACAATGAAGAAATTGACATCCAATCATGTACAGCAGTAAGTATACAAATGCTGAGCAGGCCCAGTTGATTCTGATTTTATATCTAGATGGTAAGAAGAAAAGATCTAAGTGACTAAATGAGGGTTCAATGTTGGGGCATAGATGGCAGGAGCTTTAATGACAAACACTGCTCAACTGGCCAGTGTCTCAATAAGAAAAGTCACATCTGCATTTAGATCTATGTTTATTATGTGTATTATTATTGTTGTTGTTGTTATTATTATTAATAATATATGTATCGTTACCTGTTCTAATAGTTACCTTATGACTAGCTATTAGCCCTGCTAGCCGCACGCACGCACGCACGCACGCACGCACGCACACACGCACACACACACACACACACACACACACACACACACACACACACACACACACACACACACACACACACAAAACGCATTCACAGATATTTACACTATATAATATTTATGTACTACTTACCCAAAGGTCCCTTGTCCTATTTTGGCCATTTTTTCATATTTGGAGAACTCGTCACAGAAAGGAAATTCAACTCCATCGTAGTATTTCGACATTATGGCGGCCTCCCGGTCGGGCCTGGACAAGGGACATTTCAGTGAATATTAGGTCATTTATGTACAACAAATGCTGTTTGGGACATTCCGGGTGTAGTTAAAGTAAGTATAATACAAATGGCGTATTAGTTAGAGTGTAAATATAAGTAATTGATGTAAATTCTTACTTTTCAGCCCCACCGGCGTTGCTTGTTTTGTCTCGCTGCATCTCTGCCTGTGACGCTGGTACGTATGCTGCATTCAAGTACAACTCGGGCGTCGTCACATCCAGTTCAGGGAACTGTTTCTATAGCAAAGTAGAATTATTTAATTTTTTTAAGAAAACTAATAAAAGAACCCGTTTAATATTGAAAAATACAATTTATAACTAAATGAATATTATTTATAAACCATTTTATAAATCATTCGTCAGGTTTTGAAAGTTTCCATGTTCTCCAAGTTCTACAACACTAGTGACAACTCAGTTGTCACAGAAAATTCGCTTTTGAATAATTATGTCCTGTGATGTTTCTGTGTGACGTATTTACTATATCTATTACTACTTCGGTTCGTACATATACGCTAAAAATATACTATGACGGTATTACCCATAGACATGGTATTACCTACCGATTAGAAATAGCGTTTTCTAAAGCAGATTTTTAGGGCGGTACGTGAAGGCAGCAATTTGGGACTTTTAGTGGTATGAACGACACCTGGCGACCCGGAGGAGTAATAACACCTGCAACAATGAACATATTAAAATGTACATATTAAAATGTACTGACACTCTTATTAGAAAGTACACTTGACTTCTGTAATACAATTTTGATGTACCTGTACTTGATTATTTCTATTTTCTGCTACTTTATACTTTATGGGAAATATTTTTCCTGAATTATATTTTCAGGTTCAGCTCTACAAAACACATGATAATTATATAAAACATGATGCCTATCTATAGATTTAACTACCTAGCTAGCATTAATTTTGTACTTCTACTTAAGTAAACCTATAAATATAGGGCTTTCCTATGAATGCGGAGTATTTTCACCTTTATTCAAATAAGATTAAGATCTTATCTCAAGACTTGTTCCACCACTCCTTGCATTGATGCCTATAAGTGTCTAATACCATGCTGTAAATGTAGGCAAACCTCTATGCCAAACAACAAAATGTTGAATGACTTTTATTTTTATGACCTGGCCTGTCCTTTCACAGTAAAAAAAAAATGTTACAGATGGCATATGTAAAATCTGCATGACCAATATTCCATAATATATACAATGTTTTACATAATCACATTATTAATATGTGTAATGTTGATTTGTCCTGTCTATAAAATCAGAAAAAGTGGTTTGTTGTAAACATTTAGTGTTAAACAGTGTTTACAATATTCATGCAACATTCATTCAGTAATGCTTCATAATAAGGATACAAATAATATATTTAACTGAGTCATGAGGATATGATGCATGAATTAATTCAGGTTGTATCATGAACTGGAATTCGGCTAATTTGGTGGCATATCAGTTAACCTATTGATCCATTTAAAACTAATCACATAAAGTCAAAGTGACTTGATCATTTGTTAATGTTGAGCAACTCATATATAAATGCATAAAATCATCATGACTCAGCATGACTCATGACTTTTTTTTTTTTGCATATTGATATTTCAGTTGGATGTTTGAGCTTTACTGTGCATAATGATAGATGCTCAGTATTTTAATTATAGTTACTGGGCTTATTTTGCATGCAACTTTTATTGTCAGTTTACACTGAAAGACCGTTCTGTTTAAAAAATGTACATACAGATTTAACATACAGTTACACATATGACGTCTTTCATAGATACACATCAAGCAGTCATGACAATCATACCTATCACATCATATTATCTATATTTAGATCCTAACTATGTTTAGCAACAGGATAGACTGATGTTTAAAAGATTTCTTTAGCTTGTTTCGTTTAAATTGAGGGGCTCTAAATCGCCTATTCGGGGGCAGAAGTTATAAAAATGTTAACAGAAATAAGGAATAAAAAAAATAAATAAATAAAAGTGTCGGGTTACGTGGCAAAAATAATCATGAAAACATTTGAGTTTGCAGCTAGTTGAGAGGGGCGTGCCGTGACGTCATGACGCATGTGAAAGTCCCGCCCGTATTTGGCAGTAGCTTCCGGTGGCCGCCGTACGCCGCATCATGGCGTGCATGTCGCGCGTGTGGCAGCTCCGGCAGCGGGACTGGGCGTGCAGGTTGGCGGGCCTTTCAGTCAGATACTACAGCACCAAGACAGCCCCACACATACCCGGCATGGAGTACCAGGTGAGCCGCGTTACCGTCTGTCCTACCTGCCTTTACACCGCTCGCTACAGAGCTAGTTAGCCACCAGCGCTAGTTTGACAAGTTTATAATATAACTCTGAATTACAGCTCAGAAACATGGCTGACGGCACGACGCGAGGCAGAAACTTTACGAGGCGTAGTGTTAGTGGTGTCTAATTAGAAACTGGCAAATTAGTGTTTGTTCGTTGAGAGCCTGTGTAGTAAAAGTTAGTGTGGACAGAGCAACACAGAGGCTGCTGCACTGTAGTTTACTATAACTTACTGCTGCCACACTGACTGGTTCAACGTCCAAGTCCAGACAGTTTGCTTAACTACACGTGGTGGAAACAGCTTCTGTTCTTCTGCCATGTTTGACTTTGACTATTGCGAGTTTCACGTGTTGTTGTCGTTTTCTCGCGTGGCTTACACGTTATCTTTACATATCTTTATAGCCACACAAACAAACTTGGAACTGTCGCTGTTATCCAGCAGTCACAGGAAGCTGATTTACCTTCCCTTGTTGTGAACATGTCACTATCTTCTTGATATTAATATCCACACCTTGTGTTTCTCAGTTTGACTCAGCCATGATGCATGTGGTTTATCTCCTAGTTAGTAGGACCTTCAGTCATTGGGAGAATATTTACTAATAACTGATTCATTATTTAGTTCATACAGTGTCTGATAATAGAGACAAATGTCCATCACATGTCCCAGAGCCCAAACTCTTACTCAGATGATTTGATGTGTCAATCAGTAGCACAAAATGCAAAATTAAGACACATCTGAGAAGCTGGAACCAGTAAAATTGGAACAAAATATTTTCCAATAAATTGTGTATTGATTGACTCATTGATTAATGGTTTCTTTTGTTGATGACCAAATGACTGGAGTCATCAACATTCATTACTACACTGAATAAACCTCATCAGCAGGAAGGTCCACGCTGCGGTGGGTGGGGTTAAAGGGGTGTGTCTGTAATGAAGGTGGATGAAAGCCTGGTCAGCCCTGTCGATGCACTAGTGGCTGTAGTACTAGATATGGGTTCCCAATCATTTGTGTTTTCTCCTTTTATTATCAATTTTGCCCATATCTTTCCATTTTATTATATTGTTTTTATACAATGAAATGTGAGGTGCTGTCCACATCTTGAACAGTCTTACCAGCTCTGGCGTTGATAGTGTTACTGCTACAGCTGCATTAGATTCACCATCTGAATAGACATAAGTCACTGTCACTCTAGCTGGAGTAGCTTTAGTTAGGGCATTGTCAAAGTCATTATCTGGTCCTGGTGTGTCTTTGTACCAAAGTGTCACACAGAAAAGTTACAGGTTTTCCGTTTACCAATAACATCACTTCTGGTTTAACTTCGTCCACAGACAACAAATCTTAAAAGTTTATCAACACTTCATCTGTCTCACATTCTATCTTCCTTCCTCACGTTCTACAGCCCTCTGTTTATCTTCCTCTTCTCCTTCATATCCTAGTCATTCACAGTATCCCCCTTTCATCTCAGGACAATCTCTGACCATATGTCCTTCCTTTCCACAACGCCAACATCCTGACATATCTAGCCCAAATCTATTCCTTTCTATGATACATTAACTGTTTCTGTATATCTGCACCTTCTCTTCCTTTCTCTCTACTCTTTCTCTCTCCCTCTTCACTATCTTGATAAAAGGCACTTGCCACACTTTTATTCTTTTTGTTTTTTATCACTTTTTCAGCGTGGAGAGCGTAATTAACATAGTCATCCAGTGCGCATGTGGACATACTAATGTTATGTCGCTCTACCCATCCACGGATAGGCTCTCTGGAGCCTGCATGGAGGGCATTTTTAAAAAAAATTATTATTATTATTATTATTATTTTACTTTATGTCTTCGCCCTATTTTAATCTACAATTTCTTTCCCCCCTTTTTAAGAATTTGGTCCAGATCTTGCACATAGGGTGTCCTAAGTCTGGGATGTTGATCTCAGTGGGGTGATAATCAATCAACCGTTGTGGTATTTCTCACTTCAACTCTTTCGAGTGGAGAATCTTGCCTGTGCATCCACAAGGGCCTTATCACTTACTGTCCCACTGTTTTGGTATGATTGAAAATACCTAGTGGTATTTAACAATCCTTTCACACTCACAATCACTCTTTTATATGATTTGTCGTGACTTAAATTTTTACACGTGGCCAGGAGTCTTTCGTCCTGCCTTAGTACTATTATTTACCTGCCATTGACTAGTATTCACAGGGTTTGTCTCTTATTGCGTTTTACAGAGGACTTTCGGGTTCCTCTCTCCCAAAACACTTAGTGTCTAACGCAATTTTACATTTAAGTCCCCGACAATCATCACACACACCTTTTTTTTTTTTTTTTTTTTAAATTTAAAACATGCTCACCACTGCTGTCTTCCCTCCTGGATTTCCGTCAACCGTCAGGACCCAAACAGGCAGTTGAAGTCCAGTCCCGGAAAGGGTATCTTAGGTCGCACCTAGGCGGCCTGCCGTGGCCACGGTCTTTACCTGGGGTTCAGCCTGACCTGCTGGATCCCTCGGGTGTATTGGAATCCGGCTCGAAGGACCAAGTTAATGTCAGGTTCAAACAACCTAGGACATAAGAAAACACACACAAAATGAGGCAAAGACAACAGTATAAGTTTTTCTTGCAAGGAGAACGGGAGATGTGCTCACTTACAGATCTCCTACTCGCTCTGAGGCACACCTTCCGCCAACCTGCTTTTATTAAAAATTAGGAGGTCCCTAGTTACATAGAATTCAAATGTGCATAAGGGGAGGGGGAAAAACACAAGGACAAGTTAGATACTTGGTGAAGAATACACCTTGTATATTAGTGTGTGTGTGTATGATATCATTTATTAAACAACTAGGCTTGCACACAGCATATTTTCCCACAACTGATACAAAGCCTCAAAAGGGAGTCTCTTCTCATGGCCTTCACTGCAGCTCCGGTACAGGCCAATGTCACTCCCTAACGTTTCTCACAGCAGCTGCTTTCATGCGGACCTTGAACAAAAGACACTTTGAGCACAAACACGTTTCTCACAGCAGCTGCTTCATGCGGACCTTGAACAAAAGACAAAACAATACAACAAGAACAAATGGATATAACTGGAAAAGCAAATATGGGATAACTTTATTATAATGATTCTAACATATAATGATTCTAACACATACCTGGCATAAAAGGTGATGCAGCACTTTGAGGCTTAGGAATAGTAACGTGGGAGGCCTGGCAGAAATGGTAAGCTGTAAGACCTTTTATGTATTACGGGAGGCTGATGGAGATACTCTTCATGGGGTGTATTTAAATAGAAATGTATTCTGTGTCTCTATGTATGGCTTCCGTCATAGTTTCTCATAGCAGCTGCACTATTAATCACTATCTATGGAGCAGCTCCAAGAGTCTGTCTTTTTGTGACTACAGTTTATCAAATTGCCTAAAGGACAGGGCTGATGATGATGATCTGTATTCTTTTAATTTTTTATCAAATATCACAAAAAACAAACAAAACAGAAACCAAACGTGTTAGTCTCTCTCAGCACTGCCTGACTTCCTTATCCTGTCTATAGAAGTAACATAACACTGACATAATCTGTCAGAAAGTGAAAGTGAGAAAATGGGTCATCATAAATTCCACCAGACATTTTTTTCAAAACCCAAACATGTTGAGTTTGAGTTTTGATTGCTTTATCACTATGGATTTTCTCTTTACCCACTTTGACGTTAGCTGATCAAGTCATCCCGTTGACAGACGGATAAGAGCTGGACTTAATCCTGTGAGTCAATACTATTAGTCACGAGACCCCCGGCTCTTCTTAACCTGCCGCTCTGTTCAGTGAAAAGGTCGCCTACATGGTTAATTCCATCTTTTGACTTGTTTGTTTTTTTGTTTTTTGTTTTTTTACCCGTTGCTTTTGCTGCAGGATGCCATTTGCACTCTGAACACATTACAGACCAACGTCAGCGCTCTGGAGCAGGTACGGCGGGAGCGGAGCCACCCTCAGACGCAGCTCCAGGCCATGAGAGGCTTTCTGGAACGAGCCAACCTCACAGTGAGTCAGCTCGAGCCGCCCGCACAATGTTGTTGAGCACTCATTACTTTCACTCTTATCTGACGTACGTGTGTGTGTGTGTGTGTGTGTTTCAAAGGTGGAGGAACTAGACCATCTCAATATCATTCATGTGACAGGAACAAAGGGCAAGGTGAGCTGACTGCACACACAAGCTGCCTGTGTGTGTGTGTGTTATATGTTGCATTTTAAAAGCTCATTCCGTAGTTTTTCTGACCAGAAGTGTCACACACACGGATATATTCACACACAGAAATGAAGGTGGAAGAAACAGTCTTCTGTGTTTGACATTCAGATTCCAGCCTGAATATCGAGCTCCAAGCTCACGGTATTATGCAAGCAGTGACAGGAGTTCATGCAAACATGTTTTCAAATGTGTGTTCATTGATCCGAGGAAACGGTGAACCTATCACGACAGCGGCTTGTGTTCATCTTTCAGGGGTCAACGTGCGCGTTCACAGAGCAGATTTTGAGAAGTTATGGCTTCCGCACAGGATTTTACAGGTAAAACTGCAGCACATTAATAATATTTCTACTCGTTTATGCAGAGGGATGACATTGCCAGTACAGTGGTCCCTCATTAATTGTGGGAGTTGGGTTCTAAAATAACAACAGGTGAAATCCGCAAAGTAGTCAGCTGTATTTTTTACACTTATTCTAGGTGTTTCAAGGCTGTAAAACCCCTCACTACACACTTTATACACCGTTCTCACACAGGCATTAACATTTTTGCTCTTTCCTCTCGTGTTTAAACACTCTCAAAGTTTAAACCTTCGTAGAATAAATAAATTTAGTATTATAGAATGAAACCAAAGATCAAAACCTGTTGAAACTTATAGACGTACAGTAAAGCACTTCAGAGTCACACTGCTGGTGATCCAAGATTTATGTAAATGCATACTCTACAGGAGACACGGCACAGAGGATAACACAGTGCGCTGTAAAAATAAGAGACCCACGTCAGGATGTATTGCTGTTATAGCAACATGAGCCTTGCCTCTTTCCCTCAATGCAGCTGAACAATCTCTGACAGAGAAACTTAATAACCTGTAACTTGAAGTCCTCCTCCACTCTTGTCCCTTCAGTTAAATATTTAAGCCTCAGTATGATGCATGTGTGAGTTTGACACTGGAAGCCAGTTACATCAGCTAGTGGAAAGTTCCTCTGCGCTCACTGAAAGTCAGATTTTTAGGGTCATGCCTAAAAGCACGATTGCCACATCACCGCTCATTTGGAAGCTCATCCTGGTCCAATATTCAACTTTACACAAGTGTGATGTGGAAACCCGACGCCTTCAGTGCACAAACACCGAGGACGGACTTCACAGTGAAGCGGGAGACATCTTGTGTCCAACAGTTAAACCTTTTAGATGACGACATGTTAGAATAATAAGGTGGCGATTGTATATACGTGTCTCTAACATCTAACACAGTGACATTGAATCAGCTGATAATCAGGGCACAACAGGTGCTGGAGATGTTTATTTTCATCTTTCCACACTTGCACCTTTTGGACAGCGCAGTATCGTTTCTATTGGAATTCAGCCACAGCAACCGTGTGAAATATGCAGATATTGCTCTGCCTTGACGACAGCGCCGTCGGTATATGCAGTGTTTTGTTTAAGCCGTTGATTCGAGCCCGCATAAGCGGCTTGTACCATGTAGTGTGCTGAACTGAAATCACTTGGGCACCGTGTCAAGGTTTGCAGGCACTGGGGTGTGTCTCAGGATCTGTTACTCTGTTTGATTATAAGCAATTACACCACAGCAGGTGCTCGACACAACAGAGGCGGAGGAGAGAGAATGTTTGACAGCATTTTTTTTCAAGGAATTTTAGTATTTATGTAAAAGTGCGATTATAAGAACGTGTATTTTTCTGCCCAAGTTTTTTTAAAAACATGCTGAACAGCACTCATAGTTGGGCAATTTAGTCATTTGTCTTTAATTATTTCATTCAATAAAATAAAGAAAATCCCTTCGACAAATCTCTGTATCTAATCTAGAAATGTTTGGAGTAGCCTGAACACAAAGGAGAGATTATTGGAGCGTATATTCTTATATTAAGTGAAACACTGAGGGGCTCACGATGTATGTATAGAAAGAGGCTGTTTATCATCACGTATCATTACATATTCATACACAAATAATACACTTTGCAGCGGAGTCATTACACTTGTTTTGATGTTTGCTTCTCGGTTTCAGTTCCCCACATTTGGTACAAGTCAGGGAGAGGATTCGAATCAACGGGCAGCCAATTGGGAAAGAGCTCTTCACGAAATACTTCTGGCAGGTTTATGGACGGCTGGATGAGACTAAGGTAGGTCAATATAACGAGGCAGGGATGCGTAGTTTTAAATTCAATTTAAGTTCATTCACTGCACTCAACAAATGATTCACCTTCATGTAAACATATAATGCCAGACGTTCCGAGCCGGGACTTCTGTGGCGTTTCAGTCGCTCGTGCGAACTCCCCTCAGCTGCGTATTATCAGTGTCACAGGTTGTAATTGAGTCCAGTACAAAATGAGACCCCTCGTGTCAGGATGAGTGTGACCCTCATGTGACAGCGTGCTTGATTCACATTACTAGCATGCAGTGTGCTGTTAGACTCTTATAATAATTCATAAATGGACACTCAAAAATATTCCATCTGTAGAGAAGTGATGCCGAAGTGATGTTATTGTAACTGTAAAATGGTTTTGATTTGTCCTTGAAGCTGTTGTTGTTTAGCACAGTTTTTATTGAAATGTAAGTAATTCCAGTGAATAACCTTAAATAGTACAAAGGTGAAAAGAAAAGTTTACTATATAATTAACAAAAACTGTCAAATAATTTAATAAACTATTTAATTCGAGAGCTTTCCTACTTCTGATCTTTGGTCTTTGCAGTCTTTGTCGGTTGGTGCAGTCTATGTGTTTTCCGTAGACTTCATTTGAAAATACAGGAAACAAACATAATGTAAGCTTTTACTGGTGTATGTAATTTGTAAATTTTGCAAACAAGGTGGCGTGATCATTTTCTTCCTTCTCTTTAACATCTCCAGGAAGCCCACGGAGGGACGATGCCGGCATACTTCCGTTTCCTCACCATCTTGGCCTTCCACGTCTTTCTTCAGGAGAAGGTACGCTATGGACATCATACATGATAGACGGTAGATGGATGGTATCAGTTCTACATTCTCCACACTGCAATAAAGCAGTCGTGCAGCTTGACATAAACTGCATAGTTGTTGCTCACCAGCAGGGAAAAATCTTTATTTGTTTATTTACCTTTTTCAGGTGGATTTAGCTGTGATTGAAGTTGGAATCGGTGGAGAATATGACTGCACCAACATTATAAGGTAAGATTGTCCATTTAAAGGTGTTGGCTTAGTCTGGAAATGATGAACTAGGATCTGATGTTCTGTACGTTTTATTCAGATGTAGTATTGTTTTTTCCTTAAAGCGTAATCATCAACGTGAAACTTCATCATGGAGTTGTGGACACTCGCCTGAATCCACATCAAAAGTCTGTTAAATCCATAACGACTGACCAATGTACTCAGAACCACTTGTCCTGTGAACAGCTAATTTTGGCTAATTGTTAATAACAATTTATGCCCATAATTATGTTTCCACATAATTGGAAAGAACATTAAATCTCTGTAGTAGCATTAATGCCTACTCTTATCGTAATGGCCCACTGGCAGATGCAGACAAATAAATATAATGTCTGACCACAGGGATCATGTGAAAGTCAGTGCATCGTACAACTGTACAGGAATTAAGTACAGCCGAAAGAACATCAATAGACAGAGTACTCTTTCTTACACTGTTGAATAAATGAGCCTAAATTAGTAGGCTACGAAACCACTGTTTCTTTGGCAGGACCCAGCGTAACCCTGACCCAGTGGCCCGGGGCCAGTAAGAGTTTATGCAGGGCAAGTTAATTGAATCAGAGTCATGGGTAAATCCTGCCCTACCGTCATTCATACTCATGGTGGTACTTTTTAAGGTACTTCCTAAAGAAAGTAGTCTGTTACCCTGGCTTGCAGAGAACGGGAGTTCTGCTTCTTTGTCTCTCTACATGTGGTCTGTGACTGTTTGCATAAGACGCACACATAATGGATAGAATAAAACAGACGTCAGGTTTCACTTTGCTCAAGTCGACCACTGCTTGCTTCTGTAAGTGCAACAAAATTCAACAGTAAGGGAGAAGAGCAATTTATCAAACAAGCAGAACATGAACTTAAATACGACGACGTGAACCCCCCTCCCTCCCTCATCCGCAGCCGCTATGTTTTAGCCTGCAGTCATATGGAGCTCGTTATGCTAATAGTGAACAAGCCCATGTAATGATAAATAAATCAGACTAAGACATGAGGATCCTGAGTTTTTTCTCATTTTATTCTGCAACATGTCTGTTACGTCAGGTCAGTCAGTGAATGCTGTGCTGTGTAACAGACCATGTGGTCCGTGTTGAACTTGGCTGCCGTCCAGAGCCTCCGTGATCACTGGACTGGGTGCAGTAATGCATATCAAGTGTTCTCGTCTTTTGGCGAGCAGCGTGGGCAGTGTGTTTTGTGCTTGGCATTTAGTGACTCCACTTGACTGTTTTATCTGTGAATATTAGTAGATCATTACATTAAGTTGATATGGAGAAAGTATTTGCAACCGGCTGCCTATTTCCACATCCAGCAGTTACATAATGACATCATTGTTACCATATCTCCATTACAGATTATAGTTAGTTAATGATTTGCTGCTGTGCATCTCTATCACAAGTTTCACTGTTACTGTAATAATTCATCATTCATTGTCATTGTTTATCACTATAATTCATTGTGAGTGTACAATATGTGTTTGTTGATTTGTTCTGTACATGTGACATCATTGCACGTCTGTCCGTCCTGGGAGAGGGATCCCTCCTCTGTGGCTCTTCCTGAGGTTTCTTCCACCTTTTTCCCTGTTAAAAGGTTTTTTGGTGGGCAAGTTTTTCCTCAATAGAATCGAGGGTCTAAGGACAGAGGGTGTCACTCCCTGTACAGATTGTAAAGCCCTCTGAGACTAATGCATTTTGTGATTTTGGGCTATATAAATAAAATTTGATTTGATTATCATTGATGAAAAGGACACCGAGAGCTCTGTAAGCTGAGGGGAGTCACTGATAATTCTCTGTTGTGTCTCTTCCATACATTGTTCCTATTAAAATATTGATTATTTCTGCTTTAAGAGAGAAGGTCTTGCATCTTTGTAAGATGAGTTATCACTAGTAGTTACTGACATATTATAGCTTAATCAGTGTTGTACTATAACTTTGCGGCTGTTCTGTGTCAACAGGAGGCCGTGGGTCTGCGGCATCTCCTCTCTGGGTATAGACCACACTCAGATACTTGGAGACACCATTGAGAAGATCGCCTGGCAGAAAGGAGGCATCTTTAAGGTGTGTTAGTACACAGAAATGTGTTGTTATGACTTTCATAACCCATGGCATGCGCTTTATTGTATTTATTGTAGAGGGAGACGTTTCTTGAATTCAGACCTGGTGGACATCAATGTCCTTTTAGGCTGAAACTGCTTGTTGCTGTTGCTGTTCTTCATCTTCTCCACCGTTCTGTCATCTCACTGGCTGTCAATCATGTGCATGTCTTCAGACAGGGGTTCCCGCCTTCACGGTCAAACAGCCAGAAGACGCAATGGCTGTGCTGAAGGACCGGGCCAAAGAAAGGAGAGTAAGTAGAGTAACCATTCAGACTAACTAATGTAATGTTCTCAGTAAAATGTACCTGTGTAATTTTTTTAATATGTCCTTTTAGCTGCTCCTTGTTTATTACCATCCGCCCTGTTGTTGTAGTGTCCTCTGTGGGTGTGTCCAGAGCTGGAGAACTACCAGGCAGACTGTGGACCTTTGCGTCTGGGCCTGGCAGGGCAGCACCAGCACTCCAATGCTTCCCTGGCCCTCCAGCTGAGCCACACCTGGCTGCAGAGAAGATGTCGACCAGGTGGGACGGGGTCTACTAACATTGGTGCTGTATGTGACAAGAAGAATATAACAAATGTATTTAAGAAATTGCCTTTATTGAAAAAACAAAAACCTTTTTGTGACATAAATTCCATATGTGGTGCAGTGGTAATTTTGCAAGCATAAAAGCTTTTTTTTTCCTGGGTCACTTGTATGTAAAACTCACAGCAGCAATTTGACTTGCAAAGAACAAGTCTGAACTGAATGCTGTCACATTGATGAAAAGATTATAGCTGCACTAGTGTCAGTAGTGTAAGGCCTGAGCAGTCGATCCACTCATTGTACATCATACGTTGTACCCAGGCAGATTCTCACATGGCACGCACACACATACACGCGTTGGCTAATCATTAATGGCTGAATGCCAGGTAGCTGAGAAAGAAGGGGATAACATAAAGAGCTGAAGAAGGAACATGGGAAGTAAGCAAGGAAACAAAACGGGATGAAGACGAATTGTGTCACATTCATTTCAAGATTTGTGGGTTCTATGTGTTGGATGTGAAGTTATTTGCTATTTAAAATGTTAGCAAATATGTATTTTGTTAGTCTAAACAATATATATTACGGACCTGTGCTGCAAAACTATTATGTTATCCAGCTAACTTGGGGGATTTGCTTACACATGAAATGTGCAGTGTCACATTGGTAAAAATGTGCATGTATACAACAAAATCAAGCTTTGAGTCACAGGCCTCAGGTCCTGCTGATTCTTCATAGTCATAGAGATGATTATGATGAATGTATATTAGAGAATGCACATGGGCACTTTTCCACTTTACTCATTGATTTAGTAACATTAAAGAAATTCAATTAACAGAGCAGTTGTTGGTTAGATCCTTGTCATGTCAGGTCAGGGCGAAATGGAAAGAAAACACAACCACAACAATTCCAGTTGTGAAATATCACATGCTGTAAATGTCCTGTCATATATGCATAAAGCTGCCACAATGTTAACAGATGCAGTAATGTTATGTCGTCTTCTCTCTACAGATATAAGCTTTCCCTCCACCTGTGTTGAGACTGCAAGTGTACCTCCAGCAACATCATTCAAGCCCAGCCCCATCATGGTGAAAGGTCAGTCCTGAAGACACAGAAACACAGAACCGCAATACTGCTGGAGGTCGTGATGTTGCGTGATGTGTGATGCAGAATTTATAGAAATGAAACTTTAAAAAAAAAAAAAGAAGTTACCGGGTTAGATGTGACATCATCCAGTGTGCTTTTCTCCTGCGGTGTCAGGGCTGGAAGACACAGAGTGGCCCGGTAGGAATCAGACTGTGAAACACGGAGCTGTCACCTACTTCCTGGACGGAGCTCACACCATGCGCAGCATGCAGGCCTGTGTGCACTGGTTCAGAGAGACCGCGGCCCAGCATGAGAGGAACGCAAGGTGAACATCAAGCAATGTGCTGTAACACTGTTTATACACATTGAAGAAATTAATTTTTACTATGTTCTAAAAGTCGTAGTTAACGTCTGCCCTCAAGTTTATATGTACACAGTCATGTACCTTTAACTGTTAATCAAGAAGACATTTTCTAACAACCATCTCTGTAGAAGAGAGAGAACTGTGAGTAATGTAACGCTTTTTATTTGAGCCTAAAAATAGCTGCTCCCACATTGCAACTAGAGGCAAGAAACACAAGCCTAGAAATCTACCCGGTAACAAAACGCTCACCGGCTGGAATTCAGTAATAGAAAACTCATCCAGTCCCTGAGTCAGCGGGACGACAGAGTTGAGGAGCTGTATGAAGCACTCATACTTGTTTCAAGTAATAGTACATGAAGCTGTATTGGTTGAAGGCTGTGATGTGAGCCTAGCTAAATGGAAATTAGGCCCCTTGCTGGTTTGTGATAGATTCATGTGGCTTGGATCCACTGAACACTTGAGACATCAGAACAGTTCTAATATAAAACCTTGGTGTGTGTTGCAGTGGACCTGTGGCCAGGGTGTTGTTGTTCAATGCTACAGGAGAGAGAGACTCGGCCGCCATGCTCAAACTACTGGTGGTGAGTATACTGTAACCGCCTTTTACCAGTGGATTCACATATAAAGCAGGATGCCATTATAGAATATGTGGAAACTATATGTTATCTTCTAATATTCAACACAAAAATGAATGTATGAATAAGCAGAACTATGATGGACTGTTTGCAGGTTTAGGTGAAATTGGCAGTTGTCTGGGGGGTGTTGATGTTAGAAGTTGAGTCAAGTTGAAATGAAGTAAAATTGATATTTGACTATGAAAAGATCAGTCGCTTCAGGGTTTCCAGATTGGCCAAGATCATAATGTATGAAGAGCTCACAGACCACTGTTTAACCCGGTTTGAGGGTTAATGCCAAAAATCTGATTTATTTATTTTATTTTTTTCCCCTCCAGTCGTGTCATTTTGACTTTGCTGTGTTCTGCCCAAACATCACTGAAGCCATCTCTTCTTGTAATGCAGGTGAGACCATTGAGCCCGTTGCCTACTGATATGAATGAAGTAATAAAGGTCCATGCCAGTAGTTTTTCACTACAAATCATTCTTTTTCATGACTGCTAACTATCCGAGGCATTCTATAGTATTTATTTATTCATTTCATACCTCTGTGCAGTAGGCCAGTTTATTTAAAGGAATAGTTCAACTTTTTTTCATGAATGGAATGAGAGGATGGATGTCAACCTCATGTCTGTGGATCAGGTACTTGAGTAGATTAGCGTAGCTTAAAGATTGGAAACGCAGGCAAAAGTGCTGGGACTATTTCTTGACAAACATTTTTTTCATCCACCCAGTACTTCTGTGTAGCTTCTCCAACTGTATACAGTTCGCCAGATACAGTCAGTGTGCAGAGGTTTACTTTTGGTCTCTAGAGGCATGATGGTACTAAACCTGGAAACATTTTCACAGCACCCAGCTGTTTGTTAACACATAGTTCCAGTACATAACAAGCAGAAATGGTCATTTTTGTTTCTGTTAATGTTAAGAAGAAAGACATAAATGTTGAACTATTCCTTTTACACTAAGGAGAGATTTGAAAAAGGTCCCATGGTCCTATCTGAGACTATCTAATTTACACCGCTGTCACCTCTCAGACCAGCAGAACTTCAACGTCTCATTAGAGAACATGTTGACTCGCTGCTTGGACAATGAGAGGAGCTGGCGTCTCCACAACAGCATGGGAGACAACAAAGGTACGCCGCTGCTCATTGAGGAGAGTCTGTCTCTGGTCCCTGAAAAGAAAATGGACACCATGGTCTTCCCCTGCATCCTCAGTGCCCTCCAATGGATCACCCAGGGTATGGATCCAGTGCTGGCAGACCCAGCCAACAGAGTCTTAGCAGTGAAACCCAGCATCACGGCCAAAGCTGCTCCGCTCCGCGACGCAGTTGAGATCCATGTCCTCATCACCGGAAGCCTCCACCTGGTGGGAGGAGTACTCAAACACCTCGATCCAGCTTCAGCCAAGTAAATGAACTGTGGATCAGTGAAATAAGAACGTTTATATGCAGGTGTTCTGCCTACAAAACATGTTTTCCTTCAAGAAATGAAACTTCTGCCAGTATAGATAGTTTTGCGCTACTAGCTTTTCAGACGGTGGTCGTTGTTGTTTACCAGAGAGGGATTAGCTGCACCTGGTATTGTCACCGACTTGGTAGCTTATCTAGCTGATACTAGGAGCCAGCTAGTTTGGACCAAGGCTCCTCCAGGCCTCATCACGGCCCAAGCTTCACCCAGAGCCTTACGGACCACCGCACAAACGTGCCACGCTCATGCCTTTAGTCTTACTTGAAGCCAAATGTTTGTTTACTTGAACTGCAGAGGTGTCCATTCATGTACCATAATATGAGCTGAAATGGCTCAACTGTTATGTGTGTGTCTGTGTTTCAGTGATCACTGATGCCACCTGATGGTTATTACATACATTTTCTACACTAAAAGTGTTACATGGACTTCTAAGTTTATTTTATTTTCATTTTTTTTAAATGAAAGCCAGTTTCTACTTTTATTTTGTCTGTATTTGACAATGTGCTTCATACACATGGCCCATTCGTGTTTGTGTAAATATTCTAACACTGATGTTGGCAACAGATAAATTAACTGTCCAAACTGTCATTTACATAATACTATTTAAATGGTCCTTAATTTAAACTTATGGCATTATCTGGCTGTAATACATCATTTGTGTGAATGTCTGTATATTGCTGAATGAAACGGTATAAAATATCTTTCGTCATGGAAACGGAGATCATCAGTTTCACAAGGCAGATCAGACAGCGTCTATTCACTCTGTAGACTGAAATGACTGATTTCATTTCTGTACAAAACATACTAACTTTTTTTTTAATATTCATCAAGACACAAAATGCACTTAAATGAATTATATTAATAAAATAAACGAAACCTGTAAGTAGTGAAGATGAAATCTGCTCACATCTTAAATATCAGTGAGTCAATAAAAAATATAAAGAGATCGAAATTGTGTTGAGAATTGTTTGTAATATTTCTTCTCTCTTTTGTGGAACTACAATGTAATAAGATGTGTTTTATGATTATATATACATCCCAACATCATCATTCTCATCAGTGGTGGAGGGAGTCAAACAGGCTACAACACTAACATGCTCTGACACAGATCCACATGAGTGGACACTGAAGATCACAATACTAGACACTGTTATGTTCACTGACCTGATCCTGGGGAGGATTCAGAATAAAACTCCACCCAGGACTTTTGACTGGTCTACTGATATCTACATCATATACATCACCACCCATACAGCCTGTCACTATACAAAGATTACATAGTTAACAGGTTTGACTTCTTAAACTAACTCATTATTTGTGGAACGATAAATGAATAAGAACCCCTGTATAGTGTTATATGATGATGGTGATGATAATACATTTCCATATAAAACCGACTACTACGACCACACAAAATACATTCTCTCAATGACCATATTATTGAGTCAAGACAGAAGTACCAGCAAAAGATGAACATTAATTTAAAAAGGTAGCTGGTATTTATCCGGTATCAGGTGTGTTTGAATCGTATTACTTTTTTTTTTTCTACATTCTTTTTACATCCATTCACAAACGCCACATGTGCGCCTTAGCGAGACACGTGACGTAAGACGTACAGCGTGCTGACGCGTGAATCACGTGGTGTATCCAGGGCGCCCTGCTGCTGGCGCTGAGTTTAAAGAGTCTCGATTGGAGGGCTGCAGTGAAACTAGGCACGTACTTCATGTGTGTGTTTCTCTACACATTACACATGTAGGTCTGAACCAGAGGAGATGCCGAACGAAAGGTATGCTTGAGAATGGTTTTATGCTCTTTACATGACAAACAATTATCTGAGCTGTAACGTAAAGTTAACTTTAAACCTGTCATCGATGTGAAACTGGGCCGACTTTACCTAGTTAGCTAACCCGGTTCAAGAGCCACCATTTATCTATCAAAGCTCATTTTAGTTGAAGCGCAGGTTTGTAACGCTGGTCGTGTAATAAACCAGGCTGAGTCAGTAAATCGTCATCTTGACCTGCTTTATATTAATAAACTTAACTAAGTTAATAATAATAATCGATACCGCGCTTTCTCCTCGGCCAGGCCTCCGTTCATTCCGCCTATGCTTGCTTACTGCTTTAATAAACTGTAAACTAACTATGGAAACCGTGTGTATAAAGAGGCAATGTAACTCTGCACTCATGTATGGCAGGAAATAGAAGTGACAAAGCACTTTAATTTTCTTTAGCAGTTAGAATTGGCGCGTTCACGTCGCTGCTGGCTGCAGCAATATGGCGGGCAGAGCGTCTGCTCTCACAGAGTCTGCGCCACAAACCACTCTGATTCTCAGCAGTTGATGGAAAATAACAGTCACACGGTGTTGAGACCTCGTCGACGGTTTTAAATAAAAGATTTTGAATAATTGGTTGTTCTACCCAGCATGCCACTGCAGGACCTGCCCTGTCTGAGTCTCCTGGGCTCCATGTTGTCTCAGTCCAAGAAGATCAACAAACGCAAGTCCAGAGGCAGCGTGAGTGAGGGTCTGGACACTGAGTGCACCCCAACAGAGCTCATCCAGCAGTGTTCCCCCCGACACAAGCACCAGCGCGTCATCACCAAGGGCAAAGAGAACGACTGCAACCAGTTTGTCTTGGCCAGGCGGTCGAGGAGGAAGAAGGAATCGACATCAGGTAGGAAGCATCCTTCTGGCTCACATCCTGTACACAGGTGCACTGCTGTTTGTAGCTGTGATAAACTTTGTCATTCTTTCTTTCTCTCCCCTTCATTACAGGCATTTCATGGGATCACCTTCCAGATGAGCTGCTTCTCAGGATCCTCTTCTGCCTCCCTCTGCATGACCTCCTCAGGATGTCCGTAGTTTGCAAGCGCTGGCGTCGCTTGGCGTGAGTATTGGAATATTAACCCCACACCTGGTAGCAGTAAATCACTGTTATGCTACCGTCCTCTTACATTTACACCAACCTCATCCCCTCACGTTATGTTTATGATGCTTTCACAGATTTCAAAATGATTGACTAGTGTAGATCTTAAACCCCCAAACCTAACTAGTCTAAATCTAGATGGGTATTTCTTAAAGTACTGTATTATCCGGATTATAAGCCGCTACTTTTTTCCCCATACTTTGAACCATGCAGCTTATAACATAGATGCAGCTTTTCTATGAATTTTTCTTCAGCCCACAGGGGGTATATAATATTATTACACCCTCACCCCCTCAAAATGAAAAACCCTCGAAGAAATTCCTATGATGCAGCTTTTAAGTTGAATGCCATCGATCTGGTTATCCGTGAAGGAAACAGAGCGGCTGCATGTCAGCTTGCCGTTAATGAATCTATGATGAGACGGTATGTGATGAAGATTATCTGACGCTGTTCAACTCTGACACTGAAGAGGACGACTTCAGTGCACAGAAGACATGAAGTGACAGTGGTTTGGTGTTCATTAGTTTTAAATGCTCAGGAGGAAGATAAATAGTGACTTTAACGCTTTAACAGTGTGCAGGAGGAAAAGATGACAGTGATTTGGTGTTTAATGGTTTCAGTACGCAGGAGGAAGATGAATAAAACCATCAATGACTTTTCTGTTTTGTTTATCAGCACTTTTATTGCGGCACTGATCAGAAACAATCAGTTCAGGTATATGAATAAACACTTATGGTACAAAATCTTTCTGTCTAAATAACTTATTTCTCACCCTGGATATCGGCGGCTTATAGTGCGGTTTATATGTGGCAAAATATATATTTCATTCAAATTTTAGTGGATGCAGTTTATATTTAGGTGGGCTCTATAGTCCGGAAATTACGGTACTTATGTCTCAACTCAAAGAAACGTGTCACTGACCTTTCATAGGTTGGATCTGACATCATTTTCTGATGCACATCCATAGTTATTTTGTGTTTTGATCATTAAATCTGTGCTTCAGTGGTTCTCCCTCTTACACACATCTGCTCTAAGATGAAACTGTATTTTCCCAGGACATCTTCCACATGTTTTTCTTTTTGCCTCTGTTTAGCTCCTGTCAATCTCCTCAGTGCCTGATTAACCTCAAGGTTCCTCTGTGACTTATTCTTCCCCCTGTATGTGTTTCTGTCCCAGGTTTGATGAGACTCTGTGGCACAGCGTGGACCTGGATGGGTTGACCCACATGGGTCCAGCTCTGCAGCAGGTGCTGAAGACCGGAGTCCGCAGACTGCGCTGCCCTCGCTCCTTCGTGGAAGATCTGCACTTCACAAGCACAAGGTGAGTCCAGCAGTTACTGGAGCCTCATCCGGGCAAGTAAAGGGTTAATTTTCCTGTCAATGCATTCCATGAAAAGGCCAAACCCAAAAATGAATTGATCTATTAACAAGTGTTAATATCAATGAGCTGCACTGTCACACTGTGTGACATGTTCCCTCATCACCATGTAGTTTATTTTCACTCAATTCCACACACTCTGCCCATCTGCTAGAAATGTGTATAAATCCGCTGCTTGAAATAGTCCCCAACAAATGTGCTATTTCTAACTTTTTGAGTAACATTTGTTAAATGATGGTTAGCAGCTGACTGAGGTTGTATTGTAACAGTACTGACATGTTTTGTTTTTTTTTAATTATTATTTTCTTTATTGCATTTATTTTCTTTACCACTGATCCTCTAGAGTAGTGGACCCAAACAAGGTCCTTGAGGGGTCTTTGCTTTTTCATTCACTATAGAAGTGAGCCCAGTGTGAGTAAGAGTCATGAGTGACTACAGTGATCTCCTCAACTATAGGTGTCAACTAATCAATAGTATCTAACAGGAATCTTTTCAGCTGGAGGCCCCTGAAGTTGAATCTTATCAAATGGGGTCCTTGACCTAATGTGTATCAGTTCAGGGTCCTTGACATGAAAAAGGTTGAGAACCACTGGAGAGGGTTGCGGCGGGCTGGAGCCAATCCCAGCTGAGGGTGGGATTGCTAGTCAATGACAGAGCTAACGTAGACAACCATTCACAACATCAATGTACCTGCATGGTTTTGGTCTGTGGGGGGAACCCATGTAAACTCCACACAGAGACCAGTGGGTTTGAACCCAGAACGTTCTTGCTACAGCAGCGCTGCATCAGCCCTGTGCTTCAGTCCTCATATGAAGGAGGAAAATAAATAAAATTGTATTAAATGTGTTGTTTTTCTCATGTTCAGCACACTGCAGATAGTTCAGCTGGACCTGTCCAGCTCCATCATCCCCACCTCAGCCCTGGAGAGCATCATCTGTCGCTGCGGACTGCTGGAGTATCTGAGCCTGGAGGGCCTGCAGCTGTCAGACACCATCATCAGGTCAGTTTTCAGCTCTCATCCATACGTACAGAAGATGTTAACCAGCCGTTGGTTGTAGCCCGCCAAGCTGCTGCAGCAGATAAAATCATTTTATCACAACACTGTCAGGCAATTTTTTTTTTTTTTTTTTTACAATTTATCAATAATCACAATTTAGGACAAATTTGTGAGAAACTGGGAACAGAAGGGACGTGTTTGCAACGGGTCAACAGCTGTCTTACTTTCCTGTTGTACCACGTTTCTTACATATAGAAATGATCATGTAAAGTGTGTGTGTGCGTGCGTGCGGGCGCGCGCACTCTAGTGAGTTGATGTTTTATATGCTCATCGTCTTCTTTCTTTTCCCAGCTCTCTGGCTAAGAATCCACAGCTGCTGCAGCTCAACCTGAGCGGCTGCTCCGGCTTCTCTGCTGCCGCTCTGAGCGAGCTGCTCACGTCCTGCTCCAGGTCGGCCACTCGCTCCTTTTCATACACACAGCTGCCGGTGTTGTGCATCCTCCATCTCTGCACACTCACTAACACTCTGTACGTGTGTTTTCCTGTGCAGAATAGAGCAGCTGAACATATCATGGTGTGACTTTGACAATAATCATGTGAAGAGCGTCGTCAGTAATCTGAGCTCCGGTGTTACTCACCTCAACCTGAGCGGCTACAGAGAGAGTCTCACGCTGGACGGTGAGTCAGAGTTTCCACGGCTGTAGCTTAGCTTCATCAAATTTCAAATCAAATCAAATTTTATTTATATAGCCCAAAATCACAAAATACATTTGTCTCATCCTGTCCTCATACGTGTTGTCTCCTCTTTGTTTGTTTTTTCCCCAGATGTGAAGGTGCTGGTGGCGAGATGCCCCCATATCCAGACTCTAGATTTAAGGTAGGACTGTGTGACTGATTCCACAACACTTCAGTGTGTTTCACAGATCATATGTGAGATGCTTTAGAAATGTATGAATATACATTTTGTCGATGCTAAAGATGAATAGCCTCAATATTCTCTGTGATCTGAAGCTTCCTAGTGACAAACTGACGCTGACATATCAAGTTTTATAAAACCTGACTAATTTACAGCTTTGAATGGTCAATATTAATCAACAGAAATTATTTAAATGAGTGTGTGTGTATATACATGTCGATACTACATATACATGCACACAACCTCCTGAATAACAATTGTCTAACTTTAACACAGATAACGTCAATAAACTTCACTGTGTACACGACTGGTGTGACTCACGGGCTTTAAGATGCAAAATATCCACACAGACCTGCAGTGAAAATACAATATCTAATCATTTTCTTAGGGTTCTTTCAGTGAATCTGTCAGTCTACCCCTGTGGTCCAGAGAGAGATGGGATGGATGACCATGTACATGCGTCTGGTCTGTGCTGCAGTATTGACGCTGCTTTCTCTGTGTTACAGTGACAGCACCCTGCTGATGGCTGACTGCTTCCCTGTCCTCGCGCAGCTCAAATATCTGCTGCATCTGTCCTTGAGTCGCTGCTATCACATCCACCTCGCCGCCCTCACGTAAGTTTCCCCCGCTGCTATCCCCCGTGACGATACCTGGAGCGAAGGAGCGAAAACTTAACTCGGACTTGTGTTTGCAGTGACCTCAGGAATACGTTCCCCATGCTGTGCCTGCTGGATGTGTACGGCCTCGTACAGGACAGCCACCTGCCCGCTCTAAAGAAGGAAATGCCTCGCATCTGCATCAACTCCAGGCCTTTCTCCGGCGTCGCCCGGCCCACGCCTGCCACCATGCTCGTCTACATCAGCGAGCGCGCCATGTGGAACAGGCAGTGTCGACTGAGGGTCAAGCTGTGAGGGGAGATGATTTGTATCCTGCAGTATTCTGACACGTGTTTCAATGTTTTCTTGCTGCTACAAAAGATGCTTTTAGTGTTAGCTGGCATTAATAGTACCAAAGGTCACATAAAGGACCAGACATGAACATGAGATCTTGTAGAGAATTGTAACTTTTTTTAAAATAGGAAACTTGTACTTGAATGTTGAGTCCAGTTCTTGTTGGAATGTGTTAACAGAAACTTGTACTTTTTTTATTTTTGAATCTGTTTTAGATTCGAATAATGTTTAATTTAAAGTATTTTGTAAGGGAAACATGGTTGAAATGTATTAGGATGTCTGAATATGTGGACCAGTTCACAGCTGTAATAATGCCCTCCTGTTGAGTTGATTTTAATCACTGCAGAGGTTTTAATGTGAAATGATGTATCTGGATCAAGTGTGGACGTTCCTGTTGAACCACATGGTTGCTAAAGAGACACTAGTTCACTACTGTAATAACTGGACACCACTTGCTTTATGGGCTCATTATGTCTGTGTGTGCGTGTGTGTGTTATGTATAGTGCTCTAAATTACCATCTCATTCAGATATCAGACTGAAGTTTAATGGAACATGAGTTTTAACTTGTGAACTGTTCGTTTTCCCGTCTTAAAGTAAACCACTGAATACACAACTTGTCTGAGCCTTTTGCTTGTAACATTTCTCAGAAATGTATTAAAATGTGAGAATGTTGACCTTTGGCCTTTACTGACAGAAAAGCTATTAAATTTTGCAGGTTCTTTTTTATAAGAACCTGCAACCTGCAGAATTTTGATATTCTCATGTAACTTAAAGAAAGCCAATAAGCACATTTCCCAAAACGTCACATTCATTCACTTGATCCACTGAAGATGAATGAGTTAAAATAAACACGCGTGCAATTCTTTTTTCAGACTCTTTTTATCTGATTCAAACACATCCTAACATAGTGACGAGTTATTTTCCACCTTTGGCACACTGCAAATTACAATTTTTGTATTATTTTGTAAACCAGTCTTCAAAAAGAACACACACTTCCTGGTTCAGAGTCTGTGGCATTGAAGTGTTTAAAGGTGCAACAGCAATAGTTAGTAGTAGTCTGTGTCCTCCATTGTTGTGTCAAGTCGCTTTACAGGTGCTTGTTTATATCAGTTTTAACTATATCGATGCTGTTTCAGTATCACTTCCCGAGCTGATGTTCCTGTCTTGGTCTTGCCAACGTTTCAAGACAGACCTTTGACCTAAAACATGGAGTTCTGTGTTTAGTGCACTTAATTTCTTCTTTTTTTTAAGCATCCAAATGGTTCAAAAAGCTAGAAAAAATATAAGCTATGTTTGAAAAATATCTTTAAACAATCAAGCCGTAGCAAACTGCTGCTGTGCTTTCAGTTCATATAAAGATATACTTTTATGTACACTTTCAGCAAACATAAGACTGACTAACAGGTAAGACTGGTCATATTCTATATTTTCTTTATTGTCAATGAATTGATTAACCAACACAGTGATTGTATCAAAGCCTGATGTATCTTCTTCCTTTATGACACAAGAACTCCATGTTGTCCAAAAACTACTAAAAATACATTAATGAACCGCACTGTTGTACTGGGTCACATGTTCCTTCACACACACACACAGTAGTTTTAGATTCAATCCCACATATGCCAGAAACACTCACTAAAGATACAAATGTGTATTAATCCACTGCTGAATATAGTCCAGATTAAATGTCGTGTTTTCTACCATTGGCTTAATGTTTTTAGATCGAGATGAAGAAACTGATTATAAAATTACTGAGCCTTGTTCAAAAATGAAACCAAACACGTGTGAGCTGACGCCATCAGTGGAAACCGATGGACAGTACTGAGCGATGGATTGACACACTGACAATAAGAAAATATAGCATAACCTCAGCATTACCGTTTCATGTCATGAACCAGACAGGTGTCAACCTTAGAAGACCTGCGTCCTCATCAAGGCTAAATATCTATTTCATTGACACAATGACGGACGTGACGCTGCGACCAAACTGGACCCACGTCTGAAAACACATTTACAACAATGAATGTGTTTTCTATTCAGCCAGCCTTATACCTGATTTTTCATATCTGCCTCAGGTCACTGTTGATTTGATGCAGTGAAAGACAATTAACAGCATGTACAGAATTGATTAGAACCTGTTGTATCCTGGAGACAGCGGGATGGAGATTAAAAAGAAAGAAGAATAACTGATTTGGAAAAATGCACAATCCACAATAAAAAAAAAGAAAAACAATAGTAACATTGATACCTTCATCAGATATAAAAATCAACACTTGTGGAGGCTAAGAGCTGATACTTCCCTTTAACCACATCCCTTAACACTGATGGCTCGAGACAAACCGGTCAAGTCTCGAGCGGCCCGGACTCCTCTTCAGTTTTCCAGAACCACAGTGCGGAGCTGATCCTCCTCGCTCATGCTGATTGTGGCGATGGCACCGTCATTGAACTCGAAAGAGGTCCCGCCGTCGACCACCATGCAGGCGTCCCAGCATCGCGAGCGAACGCACACCCTGAAGGAGCAGAGGCAGCACACAGCTCAGAGAGGTTCCTCTTTATTATATTGTATTGAGCTCATGTTCTGGTGGAGGAGCAGCGGACACTGACTTGCTGGCGAAGCCTCTCTGCCGGCTGCTGGAGAACACTCTGTTGACTATGGGCTCCCTGACGCTGAAGAACAAGCGTCTGTCCTCAGGACTGAACACCAGGGACTCGTTATATTCATCAGTAACTGAGGACACACACACACACACACACACACACGCGCTGATAAAACACACAACTTCTTCCACCATAAAATGTACAATCAACAATACTAAAACAAGTTTTATGAACTTACCCTTTTCAATCAATTCATGGTTAAGTGGGATATCAAGACCTGTTTGGGACCTTCCTGAAATCATAAGAGTCACTTTGTTGTCGCTGGAGATACATGTGGTTTCATTTAGACTCTCACAGAGAAACCTGCACATACATACCAATCTCTAGAACCTGCTCCACAGCTTGTTCAGCGAGTTTGTTAATATTATATGACCTGTGGACAGAGAGAAGACATCAGTGAGCTGGGAAACTGATCGATGGGATGTCATTCCATTGATCAGTTTATCAGTGAGCTGGGAAACTGATCGATGGGATGTCACTCCTGTTACAGTAGGATGTCGAGGCTCAGCTTAATGCAGGACTATACAAAGTGCCTCGTTATAATGATAGCTTTCAGTGTTACCTTATGTTTCCTGAATATGGACGAGGTTAAACATTTGATGTTAAGTTGAAAGTTGAGTATACTCATGTGTACCAAGCTTTGGATCCTGTCCCTGTGCAAATGCTGAGTCCTGAACTCTTCTGCTTTTCCCACGGGCCGTCATCCACTGAGATCTCATAGTAGGAAGCCCTATGGAGCAAGAGTTTAACATGGGGTTTGAAGGATTTTAACTTCACCCTGTGGTGGACAGAGATTCCCCTGATGAGTGCCGGGGTTAGCGGGGGTTATGACATGTACACAGACGCGGCTGCACCATGATTCGATGGATTTACGAGCATCAGTTTGGATGACAGAGGTACCTGGAGGACAGAGATTCTCCGATGAAAATTTCATTCAGGCTTCTGATGGGGAGGAGACTGGGTTTGGAGAAGCTCTCGTATAGTGTTCCTGTCCCTGAGAAACATCACTGAATTAGTACAAGAGAACAAAAAACAGCAATCTGCAGATACATAATAAAACTAACTCCTGATCGGAGACCAATCTCAGTCCGATAATTAATCCAACCCTAATCCAATATTAATAAATAGTGTTAAAGCAACGGTCAGCGGCACAGGAGAGCAGACAGACAGGAGGACTGAGACAGGAGTCGTACTCCTCTGACTGTCCATGGTGGTGATGCGGTGGGCTTGGCTGTGCTGCTCCAGGCTCAGCTGCGCTTCATGCAGGTCCACCGGGGTGGGATTGATTCCGGTGCCCTCTAGGTGCAGTCGGATCCTCTGACGCCACAGCCACCTGAACACAGCAAAGAGGTGACGTGTCAACCAGCGCTCATCTGTTAACAGTTTACAGTTCAGTCCTGAGGGCCAGCATGACACACTAAATATTACTTTAATATTACTTATTTATTTTGGTATTTCTATGTTAATTTTATATTATATCAGTAAGTTGTGAACTTCTCAGGTGTCACATACGAATGATTTAAGAAAATTTGTAGCATTTATCGATTTTCTCGTACTTAGAATCTTCTCTTCAGTATGAACAGAATTCACAAGTCAATCAGTTCATAAAATGTTCTCTATAAATGGAAAAATCACTAATTTGACCTCCAATCAAAATGCTTTGATCTGAATGAATTAGGAGTTTAAGTATGCTATGAAATCTAACCAAAATAAAATCTATAATTAACACTCAAACTACCAAGGCAGTCTTATTGACTGCTTTCAAAATATGAAATGCTATAACTTGGTTTAAAAAAAACAAAAACCTATGTACCAATAGGACCCTGACTTTTCCTAAATGTGTGTATATTTTATTCTTACATTGTTTTATCATTCAAATTTTATATTACCCTTATTTTAACAATTTACTGTGCTCTTTTACACGACATGATGATATTTATTATGATAGTTCTGCAGCTCTCTGTCCAGTATCATCATCTGTTGCAGCTGATGAAATGAAACTTAGTCAATATTGATTATCTTTTGTCTCTATCCGAAAACAAAGCTAGGAGATAGGGCTGGGGAATTAATTGAAATGCCCCTCGAACCGAATCTATCCATGTCTGATTATGTATTTCTTCATACACTTGAAAACACAACAACAACTGTTGAGTTTGCTGTGTGGGTTTATTTCACAAGACGAGTCAGCATTGTCCCACCCACAGTTCAAAGTGATAACAATAATAATAATAATAATAATAATAATAATAATTAACCCTACGAGTCCAGTGCAGGCAATATGGCTCAAGTGTTGGAAAAATCTCAGGAGCTGCTTGTTGCCATACAGTCATACATATTTAATGCTGTTATACTGCATGAAACTTAGACATCTAAACTTCACTTTAAAGCAACAGAAATGTTTTTTCTTGATTCGTGGCTATTTTTTTATTTTTTTCTTATGAACTAACTCACTTGTCGGGTGTAACTAATGTGCTGGGAACGGATGATGGAGGTGGACAGAGCAGAGCGCTCACCACATGGAGGGTAAATACGCACCTGAACTCACCACGGCAGAGTTTCTCCAGCGCCTCTGGGAAGGCACGAGTGTACCGCACGGGCAGACACAGATGACCTTCTGACCTTTAGTTGAAAGAGAGAGAAATGCAACGAACTCAGCTGAATATAAGAGGACTGTTAAATACCAACAATGAGGTTTTAAATATTCCGGACATCTTCCCATACTACTTTACAAAGAACCAAAACATATCTGTTTCATTCATTTGTTCCTTATCCATTTAACAGTCCAAGTCCTTCCCAAACAGGTTTACCTCTCAGGGTCTGTGTTTACTCCAACAACTGGTTTGTCCTTGCTTAAAACCTTACTGGCAACAAGTAGCATTGTCCCGTCACCTAACAAAACAAACTGCAGTTAGAGAACTTGTATTGTGTAGTTGCATCCGTTGTCTGAAGCCTTTGTTCATGTGACTTTTTGCCCATTCAGTCCTGCCCATTCTCTGCATCATGTCCGGACACAAAGGTTGATGTCCAAGGAAGATTCTTTTATTCAGTGTGCATTGATTCAAACAAATGGCAGCGATAATAACATTATCACTTAATGGAGGTTTGGAACAAGCATGATAGTGAATGACATGATAACGCTACAGGCAGAGATGGTTAAAGTACATTAAAAAAATCTGAAATTCATACCTCCAGCAGAGATGATAGCATCTGCCCATCGCACCACTTCTTTATCATATTCTCCTCTCTTCACGACTCGCACCTCGATGCCTTCTTTCCTGCAGACACAAAGTCCTTTTTTTTTTTAACAGATAAGAGTCTCTCGATCTGTCTATTAATAATGCGGCTGTGACAGGCCACATCTTACCGCAGGCTCTTCACAATATGTTCCACGTTGTTAGTGTGGATGTTGTGTCTCTCCAGCAGGCCGCTGTAACTGGAGCCTTTCATACGAAGCTGCAAAACACAGACACAGCAGCAAAAAAAAAAGAAAAGAGAGAAATTAATCACGTGACAGACTGTCATTTCTTTCGTCTGTGATTTGTTTACAAGCATGTCTGAAAGTGAAAGGCAGTCTCACCAGCTGTTTCAGGTCCTCCTCAGACAGCCCTGCATAGCGGTACCGCTGCTGTTCAAACTCATATCTTGTAGTCTTTGTGACCACCGCTACTTTCTCCGGTTTAAACCCAGATTTGGGCTGTGATGAACTGTTGCATACTGAAGTGTGAATGGGGCGAAGTGAGTTTCCGTACATCTGGGTGACAGCTCGATTCCCGAAGCACACCAGGTTCACCACACAGCGGCGAGTCATCCTTCTAACTGAACACACAACCATAAAGTCAACTGAAAGTCCGGCCGGAAGTGAACGACGGTGCTGCTCGGTGCTGCTGTTACGCGGCAGACATGCTCGGTCCTGTCAGTCTTCACGTCCAGTCACGGAGACACACGCCCAGCTGTCATGGAAGGTCAGCAGGTTAACCGACCTCTCCCCTTTACTAACGTTGCAACTTAGCAGTTATTAATTTCCAAGTCGCGTATTTCCGTTGACAAGTAAGAAACAAGTAAGAACCACTCAACTTATCCTACTAAGTATTTAGTAAGATGAAATGCTAACGTTGCAAAGCTAAAAGTAGCTAGCAGCTAGCTCAAAAGTCCTGAGCGAGCCGCTCTACATGTGACATGTTCCGTTTATTGTTTCCGCAAACCGCACTGAGTCTGTGCCCGACTGCTCGCGTCAAAGACCCTTTAAAACACGAGGTGAAACACATGGGCAGGTGAACAATAAACGACAACACAGGAGAAGACTGGCTGCACCGCACGTACCGTCCACGCGACGCACGCAGCCTCGTTGTACGCACGACAAGTAAAGTTGAATCTGATTGGCTACGTTAAACATCGCTGTCAGTTCGAGAGGACGTAGCGACGACGTTTTGTTTTGGCTGCTATGCTCAGCAGCCCATGGTGCGTTCAGGGCATGCGTGTATTTTAATATCTTTAAGTTCTTTTTAAAATTTTGTTCATCTCAAACTTGCTGTATAAAAACAAAGTCTTTCAATTGTTATTTTCATTTTTAAAAGAATACTTTATATATCAATTTAGTTCTGTACGTTTAATTTACGAACATCTCTAAAAGTCCAGAAATTCCCAGGAATAAAAATGCAGAGGCCGTGACCTCATTGTCCTCAATGTAAACTATGGCTATGAGCCCAAACACAGTATTGTTGCTTGAATGCCTTTCAGGTAGATCAACATGTATCATTTTGTTACATTTTAAGAGGTGTGTTTAATAAAATACTGAAAAGGTCATATTCCTGACACACATTAAATGTGACAGCGTAGGTGAAAGTGAAGTACATACTGTAAATGTTACGAGAAATGTGCAGTGGTTAAAGGGGGACTTTATGGACCTGGTAAAACTGACCTGTATGTACTGAATCACACGTACATGGGATAAATGAAATTAATTAAAATAAATTAACAAATAAGATAACAAATAAATTATTTTAATGCTATCACACAGTTCATCAATTTGGATACAGCAGCAGATAGGTTGTGTGAGCCAGTCGTCCTGTTGAACAGAAATGAAAACTGCATTAATGTCATCTGATTTCTCTTGGGTGTAAGAATTTGCCTATAGCGTTAAGTGTGATCAAATTAAATCAGGCCACGAGTCCCTCAGTCAGCTCATGTCACCGCGTGAGGATCTGAATGCGAATAACCTCAGGAAACCTCATGTTATTTTTGTACAGTTGCCTGGACTCAGCCCGGGTTTACTGTGTACACAGTCACCAACTGGTGCGACGACAGCACATGGTCCCGTATGCCGTATGAATCATTGGTCCATGAGAAAATGATCTTCAGCAACAGATGTTTTCACAGTGAAACACAGAGAAACTACTGTTGGGCCTCCAAAAGCCACAGGTTCACTGCTTGTCATTAGTTTTGTGGTTATTTGATTAATACGAGTACACTATCACTGCACCGTAACCCTGTATTTAATTAATGTGATCAATTAATTAATTAATTAATCTGGACATGGACTCTGGAATCACATGAATTGGGTCACTGTCTATAGGTCATGTCAGTAATACTGTGCTGTGTTCTTTTAAAATCATATAAAATCACCACAGCATTGCATAAAGCTCACTATGCAACATGTTATAATCTCATTTGTTTAATCTCCAGTGACTCCATGTTTATTAAATGCTACAATAAAAGCTTTGTCCTGAGGGTAGCGCTAGAGGAAACATCATCAAACACAGTCAGGGTCAGAGAGAGCATGAATGAGCTTCACATTCATTACGTGATTATTTTGACTTTTTCCTTGATGACGTTGAACACGGAACAGTCAGAGAGTCATGGAGTAGGAAGTTCATCAAGAGTAATATTTGGCCTGATAGTGGTGCTGAAAATAAAAAATAAAACTAAAAATTGTCTTCTAGTCACACAAATCCAAATCAGCTGCTGCCTTGCTGCCTTGTTATGGACTAAAGGACTACACGTGTCCATAAGAGCTAAAAAGACTAATTATGTATCTAAAACCACCGTTGATGGTCAGCAACATAAAGCAGAGCTACATTTCTGGCACCTGCTGCATCAGTGTCAAAGCAAGCAGAAAAGTGATTTCCAAAATTTTAGAATTCTGGTTGATAAAACACACATAATGGCAAAGCAGATATATGCTGTATTTTTAACTGTCAAACACATTTCTGGCTTCTTTAGTCATAATCATCTTTTTTTCACAGCAAACGTGTAGTTTACTTGTCATAGGAAATAGGAAAAGCAAAGGTGTTACTAATAACATCAAAATCTTTTTATTATGTACACCTGTGCTTTTCCTGCTGTCACTAATGACACCAGGTAGGGATACTTTAACAACATATATATATATATATTTACATGTCTGACAGACACATGGTAGGTGTGGTTAAATGTTAAAGAAAGACTGAAAGCTAAACTGAAGTGAGCCATACTCAGATCCACCACACATTTCTATTGTTACACCGTCATCTGATTTGGATCACAAACATCTACAGAAATATTTCATTCATTAGCGTGACAGCGGCTGGGGAATAGTGTTTGTAAAAGGCTACGTGACCTGATTGGAGGGGTATTCTTCACTAATTATATTCATCTTCACCAGGGAATATTTCCTCCATACAGTGAGGTCACTTATTACAGCACAAGCTCTACTTCTTTCTGCTAATTGTGGTGTGTCATTTACTCTGCGGAATTACCTTGAACTATACCACGCCCCGAGTGAGATGATGTGTATCATATAAACCTGGTTTTTGTTTTTTTATTGTTTTTGTTTGTTTGTTTTTTTCTGTGGCAGAAACGACTTATGTGTCTACAACGTACCCTAAAAAAAAAAAACACAAAGGAAAGGAAGAGAAGACAAGAAAGGAGGATGAGAGGAGAGGACGATATCTACCGATGATTTTGGTGACGACTCTCGACAAAGTTTTTCCATACATCTGGGCTTTACCTCAAACTGTGTCACAGGGCTAACAGTGTGATTATGGGAGGACCCATTTTCTAATTTGTCCTCCTAGTCTCCCTCCCTCCCTTGTTCTGTCTTTCTTCTGACGTCTCCCCTCCCTTCCTTTACCAATTACAGCAGGTGCAGCAGAGTGCCGTCTCCCTACATACTCTCAGTGATTCACCTCAGAGCTCCATCTCCATCTTCCAGCCACTTCTCACCCTGCTCCACTCCACACGGCTGCCAGGTCGACCCTCAACACTGAAGAAGAATCACCACCCAGGTACACAAGAGGTACGTGACGAACAACCTCTCTTCTTGCTTTCTACTAAAATATGTGTGTCTACTAGTTGTTGACTGCACTGGATGCACACATGTTTCTGTGGTAAAGAACTGGATTAATCGGAACAGTGGAGATCTCTGAGGTAAATATCTCACAACCTGTACAATATCATTATTATAGAGATAAATGTGAGAAAATATGTGTTGCTGTTATTTGAGTGAATGCTAATGCAAATAGGAATATGTATGATTTTATACACTTTTTTTTTTTTATATTGCAAGTTTTTGCAATATGGAACTGCATCTTCATAATGTCCCTTTAATGCCACCTATAATGTCTTACTTGAGATTAAATCTTTATGTCCATATGTACATTCAGAGAGTTATTGGAAATAAATGAAACTATCCTAGTTATTATGAGACTTCAACAGTTTGAAATTAAGCGGGTTCCTTCTAAAGTTCCAGTTTGAAGTTTGCTTTCGTAGGAGCGTAAACTGGGCTGCATGCACATGTAAGCCTGAGCTGCACCATCAGTGTATTTATGTATTTATATTTCTTTGTCAGACACAAATCATTTTACTGCTTCTGTTCTTATTATGCACAGAGACGGGGTCAAATATGAGAGGTCTGTAGGAAGATGAAAGGAACACACACACACACACACAGTAGTCCTGTTGCTACCGTCTGTACCTGTCAGTACAACCAGAAATACTGTATGAAGAGAGCAATGACAGTCCCGTTCTAAACCAAATATTTTGGCTTTATTAGGCAAAAGAATACATGTAAAAAGCATACAAAGATCAAATATGCGTACATTACTTTTTTAAACGTGAGTACTATTTACCAGCCAATCATTGTGATGAAAGCTAAAATGAATAAAACCATGATAACTTTCCAGAGCGGTTATGTCCTTCTGCATAATATTATTATAAAGCGCTGTGAAGTGCTTTGGCATCTGATGATCTGTTACTTAAACTGAACTTCCTGTGTAGTTTGGTCAGAACGCTGGGACACATATTGGGTAGAAAGTTAGTTCTAGCAAGAGACAAAGAGAGGCTGTCTGGGAAACACACAAAGAGGGAAGACGAAGGGATCACTTCACTGCCAGTATGGACAGGAAGAATTATGAGAGCGACCAATAACTCTTCCAATATAGTCAGAAAGATGTATTAAAGCAGCTTTAAAAACAAAACATCCGTAAGTCTTCACACCTTCCATTTTCCGGTGTGTGATGGGTGATGGGAATCTTTTAATTATTGGTTCATTACAGCAGGATGCAGCGTTTCAGGGAAGGTATTCACATACGCACCATGAAGGCCAAGAGGAAAGTGGAGGAGATCTCCAAAGAGGACATCCAGGCTTTCCTCAAGAAGAACGCCTTCGTGCTCTTCACGGTCGGGTCAGTTGTTGTAGGTGTGTATGCCTCTACAAGCTAAATGGATAATGTAACAGAGACGCGTGCACACAACGCGCAGCAGGCCCACGCTGTCCTTCTCTCTGCAGGTATTGCTCTGGGGTTCGCGCTGCGCCCCTATAAGATGACCTATCGAGAAGTGAAGTACTTCTCTTTCCCTGGAGAGCTGTTGATGAGAATGCTGCAGATGCTCGTTCTGCCCTTACTGATCTCCAGTCTAGTAACAGGTATCCAACTTTTGTGAAACTATTGACATAATGTTTACAAAATCCTACAGTCATTTGTATGTTAATGTGCAGTGGACATTGAATACAGTTTTGCGCAGAAATTATGATAAGGGGCCAACATTTTGATTTATGATTTTAAAATAAGGCTTTAAGGGGGGCTCGTTATGATACATATCGCAGTTGAGACGTTTGAATGAATGGAAGGAATGCTTTCTGTGTGGATTGATTGTATCACTGTAAATGAATCATGCAAGAAGACTGATGAGTATTAGAGTAGAAACAGCCAGTCAAATGGACCTGAGGATTGTTCCGTTACATCACTCAATGATTTGCAAGTCAGTTTTGAATTGATTGGATTGAAGAGATAAAACTACTCAATATTTAAGATTAGAGAAAAGACATATCTGAACCAAAATGTATCTAGTAAACTTGTCTCCCAATGTGGTGCTTGTCTGTCTGTGCTTTGGCAAAGTCATCAGTAGAGCTGGGTATTGTTTAAAAAAAAAATGATATAATTATGATACCGATACCATTACTTACCTTTTTCTTCCTGCTTCAGCAGACTGAACTGCCAACTCTGTCAAGTGCATTGAGCTCAGCTTCACCACCACAGACTGTTTGAGTTGTAGCTGAGTGTGTGTGAGTCACGGCCGGTGATTGGCTGTAAGAAAAACCATACAAATAGTCTTTTTTTTGATACCCTGCCCTTTGATACCCTGCCCTCGTCATCAGTACTAATGATTCAACCAGAAGGGTTTCCGTGCTTATACAGAAAGTAAGCCTCCTTTTCACTTTTATTTTTGAAATCACAGACACCAAAAATGACTCTTTAAAACGTTCCACGCCTCTACGCAAGAGTCTTGATTGGTTATCAGATTTGTGTGCACATTGACAATCAGTTAGAGCTGTGAACGACAGCAGATTGATCCAATGAGGAGACACTTAAGTAGCATTTGTAACTCACAGACTGAAGATGGGAATCCAAACAGCAAGAGCCTCTATACTATCTGTGTCACATGCCGGCAGGATGGGAGACGATCTGACGCGTGTTACCCAGACCAACCTCAAGAGACCTTGTAGAAGGTCAAAAAGGAACTTGGTCATTTTTAAACACAGTCTCTGTGTATAATATGAGTCATTTTGCTGATTGGCTTGGGGAATTTGTTTCTGCTTGTGCAGCATCTCGCTCGTTCCTCTCCTTTCTCAATGCAACAATGCTTTTCATCTGTTGATTTAGCATGAGATTGCTCCTATTCGTTTGGTTTAGAGATGTTATAAACCTTCTACTGTTGAACATGTTATTTGCTTAAATTAAAATGTGAATACTTGTGTTGAGAGAGATTATTGGCCCCTGGGAAAAGTTGTTACAAAGTGAAGACAATGAACTCAATGGGCTAATGTAAGACTAGTTACTTACCTTGTATAACTAACTGCATACATCATCATGATGAGTCTTGCAGGTAAAGTAGATACTAGATGGCTGAGGTTCGTCTTGCCGCTGATTCTCATAAGAATGGAACATCTGCTGCTTATATAGAAGTGGATAAAGTCAGATCCAAAGGATGTCAGTGTGTGATATTTGAATATGATTTAAACAGGAATTGTAAGTTCGTTTTCTTCCGCTTATCCGTGGTCGGGTCGCGGGGGCAGCAGCTTCAGCAGGGAAGCCCAGACTTCCCGTCTCCCTAGCCACTTCTGCCAGAGTCAGCTTCTACAACCGGGGGTCGGACAGCCAGGGTCCGCATCTCCGACTGCCGCCCATCTCTCTTCGCACCTTTCTAAGAGCTTCCCCCCCTGAGACCCCTCCCATGGGTGGTGAGCCCATGGGAGGGGGTACAGCACCTGGCATTCCCAGGCGGTCTCCCATCCAAGTACTAACCAGGCCCGACCCTGCTTACCTTCCGAGATCAGACGAGATCGGGCGTGTTCAGGGTGGTATGGCTGCCCTTAAACAGGAATTGTAATTGGAAAAGTCCCCACTGTATGGAACCCAAAATAACAGACTATTTGCGAGTTAAACACACCAGAGGTGGAAGAAGGGAAGAAATCAGAGAGTTTGCAACCTTTTGCAATGACAACCATATCACATGTTGACATAATGAGTAATAGGAGGAAGTCACTGACGTACTGGTTGGAGACAATTTCACCACATGGGGTTAATCTTTGTCAAGAATATTTGTTTTGTCCATGTCTTGATGCTCGGATACTAAGTGCATTTCCACCCTCTCTGTCCATTAGGAATGGCAGCTTTGGACAGCAAAGCCTCAGGAAAGATGGGCATGAGAGCTGTGATTTACTACATGACCACCACCTTTATCGCAGTCTTCATCGGTATCATAATCGTCCTCATCATTCACCCAGGAAAAGGCTCTAAAGAGGAGTTCGGAAAGCAGCAGAAGATAGAGCAAGTCAGTCCTGCTGATGCCTTCTTAGACCTGATCAGGTAGCCTGCATATAAGTTAGAGAGTAAGATATTAGTGGGGCCTGTGGTACAATGATGAACCACCGAACACTCAAACACCACTGTGTGATTTCTCATTTCAGAAATATGTTTCCACCAAACCTGGTCCAAGCCTGCACACAGCAGGTGAGGGTTTTTTTTAATGAATATTCACAACATTTGCACTACTTTGCATCCATTATTTCTTTAAAAATGGGAAATCTTTCAGCTAGCAGCCCTAGACCCTATAATGTTCAATAATCTTTGATCATAACATAAAGTGTGCATAGCTCACTCTGTAGACAAGTTGGACTTTTCTTGTGTGTGAATTTTAGCCGAATGTTTTGTCAGAGAACATGAGAAGAGTATACAGATTTTCTAACAAACTGGAGACAGGTCTGTATATTCTCAAAAACTAACCATGCAAGTCACAAACTGTTGGCTTTACTCCACTTCTGGTGCACATTAGTGTATGTATGTAGAACAGGTGGGTGGGCAAGGGACAAAAAGGTTTAGTTAGTCAAGAAGGTTTAGTTAAAGCTGCACTGGAATGATTTGAAAACGGAAATGAAGTAACATTAATATTCATCTGGAGACACGTTCCTGGCCACCTGATGAGTGTAGGTCATAGTCATAGTCTCTTTTTAACTTTGGTTTGGTCTCCACCAACTCCAGGAGGATATATGGTTAACTGGATCTGTCTGTCTGCTGTTAGGTGCTGGGTTAGGGTTCAACGGGTTTATCAGAGCTGAAAACAGCTGCTTGCTGCTGCTGCTGCTGGAAACGAGGTTGATGAGACCTGCAGGTATCCGCAGGCCTGAAAACCAAAACGATCCAAAATAGACTAAAAAGCTCTGTAGAGCTGAGGGGAACTGCAGAGTTGGTGATAATTCTCTACGGGTTCTTCACTATGACTGCTCCTTTTTACCTTACACTTAATAATTTGACCTTTTGTTAATTTAAAAAAATAAATAAATTTGTGCAGCTTTAAGTTTACACAGTAATCCATGGACACGACTTTTACTGCATCCACCCCATGCTCGTGCGCACACGCACACCGCCGCAGCCGACAGTATGTTGGGCCGTCCGTGCGCCCCCCGTAGATCACTTTGACTTTGTCATTTGAAAAGTAGCTCACGAGGCGTGTAAGTGTGGGCACCCCTGATGTAGACTCTATTAGCATTGACTTTGATTCTGAAGGTTGAGATTAGTTTTAGTTCTATCAAACTCCACCGGTGTAACCCTGATCCTCAAATTCCTTCATTCTTCAGTTCAAAACCAAATATGGAAAGCGAACGGTCCACGTGACGGTGACGGTGAACGACACCGTCTTCAACTCGACTAATGGGACCCAGGAGGTCATGGAGATCACCCGGGAGGAAGTGATACCAGTGCAGGGTCAGGTGAACGGGGTCAACGCGCTCGGTCTGGTGGTCTTCTCTATGTGCTTCGGTCTAATAATTGGCAACATGAAGGAGCAGGGCCAGCTCCTGAGGGATTTCTTCGACAGCCTCAACGAAGCTATCATGCGCTTGGTTGCCATCATCATGTGGTAAGACTTTACTTTTCTAGCGGGAGTTTTCTTTCTGTTACCGTCACACTTATCCTTGTATGTTAACTTGTTCCTCTCCTCCTCCTTAGGTACGCTCCTGTTGGTATCCTGTTCCTAATTGCGGGAAAGATCGTGGAGATGGATGATCTGACACAGATGGGTGGCCAGCTGGGCATGTATACCATTACGGTTATCATTGGCTTGTTGATCCATGGCGTTCTTATTCTTCCCACCCTGTATTTTGTCATCACTCGGCAGAACCCCTTTATCTTCATCGCTGGGCTTCTGCAAGCTTTGGTAACAGCCCTGGGGACCTCCTCCAGGTGAGCCATGTGCTTTGGACTTTTCATGTATAAGAGTGTAACACTATGAATGCCTTTTTTTTTTTTTTTTTTTAACCCGTTTCTGTTCCTTCATCTCCCAGCTCGGCCACGCTCCCCGTCACCTTTAAATGTCTGGAGGAGAACAACAAAATTGATAAGCGAATCACTCGTTTCGTGCTGCCTGTGGGCGCCACCATCAACATGGACGGAACAGCTCTGTACGAAGCGCTGGCGGCCATCTTCATTGCCCAGGTCAACAACATGGAGATGAACTTTGGTCAGATCATCACCATAAGGTATCAGTTAAAAAAAAAGAAGAGAATATTCAAGGCGTGATAAGAAGACATTGTTTCAATTGTCTCTGTGTCTCTCCTTAATCAAGTATTACAGCAACTGCAGCTAGTATCGGAGCTGCTGGCATCCCCCAAGCAGGCCTGGTCACCATGGTGATTGTACTGACCTCTGTTGGACTTCCTACTGATGACATCACTCTCATCATTGCAGTCGATTGGTTCCTGTAAGTAGCTCCTTGTCTTATGAATCTGTGAACAATATTCCAGTATAACATCCATCAAGCAGGGTGTGACACGTCGTTCTGTAAAGTGCTCGGACTCTAACTCGCGTCCCTACATGAATCAACTGTGTCGTTTTTAAAGGTTAAAGGCAGCTCTGTATCTACTACCACCTAGTGACACACTTCTCCTCTCTCCCCGGGGTCTTGTTCTACATCTTCCCTTTTGTATTGAATATTTTCTGCAATGAGTTTTAACATAGAAACATAATTAGGTTTCCCAAATTAATCATTTCAATTAGAATACCCTTCCCAGAAATTACTCAGCTAACTGGGGTAATAAGAAAAAAAAAAGCCCTTCTCTCCTTTTAACTAGGATGGACCAAATCTGAATGTCTGTTTAAAGGCTCTCTTTGTGAAGAACGGCACTTATTATGCTGAATAGAATAAAGTATAGCATCTGATGAAGGAAAGCCTGTATGTTCTACAGCTGAGGGATGTTTTTAGAAAGCAACGTCACCAGTTAAACCAGGTTTAAAACAGGTTTATTCATCAAGTCTGGACACAGTTAAGCCAGGTTTAAAACAGGTTTATTCATCAAGTCTGGACACAGACCTCACCTCCAGTAGGGGGTTAAATGGCTGTGGGTGGATTCAGATTTTCAGTTGCAGAAAAGAATTCGCAGACTTTTATTGTCTTAATATCTGCTTTGTACCAATAAAGTTGGCAGTTTAAAGTGCTAATTATCAACTTTTGGCTACAATGGGCAAAAAAAAACATTTTCTGTTCAACTGATGAATGTAAGACTAAGGCCAGTATTGACTCTTAGCCTAATTTTAGCTTTTGGTTTGTTTTCCACTAACTAGAACTAGCTGCTGGATGTAGCAGGCGCTAACTTTGTCTCCTGGACAGGTAGTGTACAGTCTGACAACATCATATCAGCACTATGAATGGAAAATTAAAATTAAAAACAAAGCTATTTTTATATCGACAATGGTTCACATAGCAACTCTGGTATTAAATGTGTCAGTTCCCTTTAACTCCGCTGAGCGTTTTAGCGTCTTTCAGCTCTTTGTTTTGGTTTTATTGATTTTTTTTTATAGTGTTTGGGTTCACTCTGTGTCTTCTTACCTTGTAATCTCTATTTATTTTGTTTTTTCGACACAGGGACCGTCTGCGCACCACGACCAATGTGCTGGGGGATTCGATCGGAGCAGGCATCGTGGAGTTCCTGTCTCGACACGAGCTCCGCAGCAAAGACGTGGAGATGGGCAACTCTGTGCTGGAGGAGAAGGAGAGGAAGAAACCTTACAAGCTCATCTCACAGGATAGCGATTTTGAGAACGACAAACGTGCCCACAGTGAATCAAACATGTAGTTTAATCCTCAGCACCCGAGTTGATGTTGTTGTTGTCATTTATTTTACACACTTTGAATTTGTTAACATTCCTTTATCGTCATGTCCCAGAAGTGATGGATTTCTTCTACATTCCTCTTCCATACAAAATGACAAAGGTCACATGCTTTAATACATGCACATAGCTGGCTAATATTACATGTTGTTGTTGTTATTGTTATTACAGGAATATTAGACAGTTTCTGATTTGTATGTTTCAGTTAAACAGAGGCTATAACATCTAGCACTGAAAATGTGTGTGTGAATTTAAGTTTTGACTGTGTGAGCTGCTGATTTTATTTTATTTATTTATTTTTTACCAATATTGCTAATTTTTAGATACAAGACAAGTGAATATTGTATCATAAATATACATTAAAGTCTCTGATTTCACTATGAAACAGATATTCAAGGTTGGACTGGAATTCAATAAGTCTTTGTGAATATGTTTTTGTTTATTATAATTTCAGTGAAATAAACATTAAGTCTTTCTTTGTTCCTTTTTTATTTTCCTTTAGTGTGTATGGACTGTGTCATAGAGCTCCATTATTATCCAAAAACTATTAAACTACATGAGACACACCTTTGCACTTGTTGACATGTTGCTTCATTACCATGAACACACACACACACTGCCTCGCTGCTGTAAATACTAACTAGCACACTAAATGTGTATTAATCCGCTGCTGGAAATAGTCCCATACAAAGGCACTATTTCCTCCTGTTTGAGAAGTGTTTGCTAAAAAAAAAAAACTGTTTTAGAAAATTACTGAATCTTTTCTAAATAAAATGAAACTATATATTGAACTGCTTTTAAAGATTTATGTCTGCAACAGGAATAAAAAATGACCACAGACTAACACATTGTTGGTTTTGTCATTTATGGACAGTAATAGAAAAATAGACCTCCAGCATCAGTTTATTCTTTAATATTTATTTTATTTTTTTGTATTTAATTTTTCTGATGGATGAAAAAAAAGTAAATGTTAAGAATTATTAATGAACCTGATTTTTTTTAACATAATAACCAGAATCACGCAGCATTGACCAAAGGAAAAATAAGCAAGCATCATGATGAGATATGACAGGCAGGTAAGCTGAGTCATAATTATGAACTTTGCTTCCCAGAGTGGGCTATAATATTTCATGAGTGGTTTCTGTGAGAAGTAATGCGTGTTAAACCGAGAGATGGCGACAAGGCAACAAGTGGCGATGCGGCTGATGCCGGAAGAAGAAAAGTGTGCAGCCGCAGTGGGAGAACCGCGTCGCTCCAGACCTTCCAGCAGCATGCAGGTCGCTGAGTGTAGAGACCTGGGCCGGGCTCTGTGCATCATCACCGGGGCCTCCAGAGGCTTCGGCCGGGCTACAGCGAGGGAGATGTCTCGGCTGGTGAAGCCGGGCTCCACGCTCGTCCTGGCGGCCCGCTCCGGTGACGACCTGCGGGCTCTGCAGGCGGAGCTCGGCGAGTCGGAGGCGGGCAGAGCGGGTCTGGTGGTTGAGTGTGTGGTGGCGGATCTGGGGCTGACGGAAGGACTGGAGAGCGTCGTCAGAGCGGCTAAAGAGGCTTTTTCTGAGGACGTAGACCACGTTATACTGATCAACAACGCCGGTAAGAAGAAACCTGTTTTGCTAATGCATTAGTGAAAGAAGAAAAGCTCAGTCAGCTTTAAAGATGCATTTAGCTGTTGAATGTAACCAAGTATCCTGCAGTAAAACACATATATATAATAATAATAATAATAATATAAGGTACTTGAGTATTTCCATTTTATATTTTGTACAGTTCAGAGGGGAAAAATGCACTTCTTATTTGACACATAGTTGTTTATTCTTTATTACACATTAAGACTTTACATAATAATAATAATATTAAGATATTTATTGATATTGACCACTTTAAAAAAAAAAATGTTCACAAAACACACATTACATAATACACATTTATAAAAACAAAACACACAGCAGAAGCACATATGATAAATCTATGCATTTTAACTTTAGAGCGTTAAAACAAAATACTATGATGCCCAGAGAATAAGGTAAAATAAACAAACAAACAAAACAACAAGAAAACATAAAATAAAATAAAATGAGTACTGAACAATAAGAGATGGTGAAAGGCAACAGCAGCAGGTCTGCAATGTATTAAGAGGCCAGACCATGAATAGCTGCTGCATGTTGGACCAGCTGAACACTGCAGTCACTGTCCTGCTGTAGTGAGTTACAGTCAACAAAGAGAAGACCTTTTCCAGGTTATGATGAGTGAGCGTGGTTTTTTATTTTATTTTATTTTGGTGATTGTTTTGAGGTGGAAAAAGCATGATATGTTTTCTTGGTGTTAGTTTGAATATAAAGTCAGAGTCTAATCACACCTGTGATCATCATTTCATGATGGTTTAAATCTGAATCGGCCCCCAAGCAGGATTTGATCACATATTAGTTGTATGTATGAGGTATGTAACGCCTCTCTTCCTCTCCTCCCAGCCTCTCTGGGTGACGTGTCCCGCTATGCCAGGAGCTTCACCAACATGACCGAGGTGGATTCCTACCTGTCTCTCAACGTCAGCTCCTCGCTGTGCCTCACAGCTAGCGTCCTGCAGGCTTTCCCACAGCGTCCGGGTCTGCGGCGCAGTGTGGTCAACATCACCTCGCTGTGTGCCCTGCAGCCTTTTAGCTCCTGGGTGCTGTACTGCACCGCCAAGGCTGCCCGAGATATGATGTTCAAGGTGCTGGCAGAAGAGGAGCCGGACCTCCGGGTGCTCAGCTACGCTCCAGGTGGGGGACACGCCCGTCAAGTCCAACCAGTTAGGCAGAAACAGAAGCTGAACAGACCTGAGCAGTAAAGACAGTTTTCACATGCAGCGTTTCTTTTTTTCTACATGGTAAAGTTGCCTGTAAAATTAAAACATCCTGTAAACTACTTACAAAGGTTGAGAAAGTATGGAGGACCTAAATAGCCATGCAAATGGTTACAAATCAATGTATTAATTGGCTTATAATTAGTTAAACAATAACAAGGTCAGGATCAATGAGAAAAGATGACAGATCAGTATGGCTATTTCTCTAAAGCAGAATAACCAGACGTTTGAAGGCTCTGCAGACTTTTCAGTTTGTCTTTTGTTCCGTCCACTCCAACAATTGTCTTTTTTTTTAATCTTTGACTTATTTCCTGTCCTCTGTATTTACCCAGGACCTCTGGACACAGACATGCATATGGTGGCCAGATCCCGAACAGCTGATCCCAGCATCAGGAAGTCCCTCTCAGACATGTTCGCTCAGGGCCAGCTGCTCACCTGTGAGGCGTCCTGTGCCAAGCTGATGAAGCTGCTGCTGGAGGACAGCTACACATCAGGAGCTCACATCGACGTCTACGACCTGTAGACGCAGCATCTCGCGGCCGGGTTATTTCTACATGTGCCTTGATTTTTATTGACACTCTGCTCTACTTTATACGTTAACACTAAATTTAATAGCTGACTCAATATGACAGCGTGAGGTATTAAACCCATGTGAAACATTCCATCATCCATCAGATTTAATGACAACACATAAGCAACAAAGGTCACACTGACCAGACACTACAGACGGATATTCACAGACGAAGAAGAAGAAATCGTCTTACTGCAGAAAGACGACTGTAAACGGGTTGCTTAACTTCACGTAAATGCAACCACTGACTGGTTCTTCAGCATCTCAAAACTGGTTCAGATGACAGATTACCAACACGTTTTACTTTTACTTCAACAACCACATACAGAAGATAAGGAACAGCTTGTTCAGATAATCTGGCTAAACTCCTGATTCCTCCATCAGACTTGGATTTAGCGATGTTCCTGTGTTTTTCAGTAGTTAAGATAGCAAGTACAATGTCGTAACAGCCAACAGAAATTATAGACAAAACTAACTATTTAAAATAGTGGGATGGAGGACGCTACTGTGTTGCGCCATGCATTTTTATCTGAATATCAGCCACCAAGAATCTGGATGAATCGTGTTGCTTTATAAGCTGTGAAACCCAACCTGTGTTGTCACGGGGTGATTTCATGTAATATTATTATTTAATGTAATAATGAAGTACATGTATTGGCTAAGTGGCTTAAAATGTTTACTAAATGTTTACCATATATGTGTTTTTGTTCTGCTCCGACCCCAATCTGTCTCTGGAGGTTATACATGTTTAAGGTGCCTTAATGTGATTTATGTGTGTAAAATGAGATACTGAATTGTTAAGTAGTTTGCAGTAAATGACGTTGCTGCAATGCTAAAGTGTCACTTTACAGTTTCCCACATTCCACAAATCACTTTTGTAAACTTGATATTGTACATCATAGAAATAAATCAATGAAAGCGATACTAAGGTTTCTTTTTTTTTTGCTCTTTTCGTGCATGCCGTTTAACGCCCATGAGCAGAGGCTGATGCAAAAATATTACTGTACAAAAAAAAAAAAGTAAAATACAAATACCACTCTACAGCAATTTACAATCATGAATGGTTTCTAACACGTTTGTATTTATTTGCCAATTTTAATACATATTAAACTTACAAATCAGTAATAATCAATAATAAAACATCAATTATATAAGCTTCTTAATAGACATTTCTCATAAAGGAAAGGCCGAATAAGTGACTATAAATAAAAAAAAGATTCATCCTTTGGGGACAATGACTGAAATCACTGCACATTAAATTATAATGTTTCCTCAATGTGACCAGCTGCTTTGGCACCCCTTGACCTGGAGCTAAGAATTACACTGAATGATCAATCATATATATATATATATATATATATATATGAAAACCAGAGATGAAGGAAGAGTAAATATTCAGCTTTGACTGAAATATGATGTCAAATTATAGCTGATGTAGCTCAGTGTCTGCTGGGTGTGTAAATAAGCACAATTCACCATATTAACTTCAACAGTGACAACGTGTCAGTGTTGTGTTTAATGTTTGTACCACTGCCCCCAAGTGTCAAAAAGGCTTACTGGCTGGGTTAAAGTGACAGCATGTCACCTCTACTGAACAGTGTAGAACCAGAGCGACTGCCACCGAATCTGTTTCCTGTCATGTGCCTCTGATAGACGGACACAGCTGCCCCAGACCAAAATACCACAGGAGGAACCAACCCAAACAAGGGGAACGACACCCACAGACCACCTCCACCTCCACCTCTACTCACCCCCTCTCATCTCCCACTGCTCATTCCCCTTCCCCACTCTGGGGAGGTGGTACAACCCCCTAGAGGGGGCGAATTTATTTTTGGCAGTTGCAGGGGTCGGGCTAAGGAGAGAGGGGGCAAGTGCTGCCGAATGTTTGTGAGAATTTGATGAGAACTCTCCACTCCCTGCAGCTTGTTTAGCCCTCGGCCCGTCCCACCCTCGGCCCACTTTCTCCTTCCTCTCTCTGTCTCCTCTGTGTTTTGTTTGGTCAGTACAATGACTGTAGGAAACATGGAGAGTGCCCAGCTGTTTGATGCCGGGAAGAAAGGTCGAGGCCTGAGGGCCACCAAAGAGTTTAACGCCGGGGAAGTGGTCTTCGCCGAGCCCAGTTTCTCCGCTGTGGTCTTCAGCAGGTACGTGTCTCCTGTTTGTTGAGTTTTTAGACCAAATGGACACGTAGGAACGTTGGTGCTTTCTCCCAGTAGGTCTGGCTGACGCTCTGCAGGTGTGCAGGACTGTTGGCCGAGGTTACTCTACCTTATCTGGGCTGTGACCTCATTTCTAGGACCCCAAACTCTCATGACACCAGCAATGAGAAAGCTGTCAAGGTGTCATGTGAACTTGTGGATTGAGTTTTCAATGGCAAGGACACTCTATCAGATTAAAGAATCACGCATCAGTCAACCTCACATGGGTGAAAGTTTAAACGTATTATTATTATTACACATTCTGCTGAATGTTTATGTGCTTTGATTCTTGAATCATATAACTGCATGCCACACTTGAAATATTGTAATGTTATAGAAGTTCAAATTAAAAGGCAAAGCTAGTTTATGTGTAACACCTTTCAATACCAGGGCAATTCAATGTGCTGCATATAAGACATAAGAAGGCTTTAAGACAATATATACAAGACACAATTCAGTGTACAATGCAGGATAGTGATATGCATATATACTATAGCTCCAAACATATTTTAATAAATGAAATATTGTATGCAATGATTTAAAAGAACTGAGAGTTGGATAAGACCTTAAGTTTCCATGAATTCTGTGTCTGATATGCATTAAAAAAAGCAACAAAAAATGAAAGTGCTGTGTCCTCATAGTAAGCAAAAGATGAATTTAGACAGTCGATCAGATCATTCGGTGCTTTATAGATCATAGTATTTTTTTGAGCCACCGGAAGCCAGTGCAAAGACCTGAGAACTGGACTGATGTGGTCTTTTGTTTGGTCTGTGTGAGCAGCAATGTTCTGAATCAGAGTCATTCACAATTTAATCATTCAAGTTCAAGTTATTGTTATTCAAACCATATATTCACAAACAGAGTAAGATTAAAAGACTTCTTTACAATAATACAATAAAAACACTTTACAATAAATATCCTAAAAACAGTATTTGTCTTTGAAACCAGAAAATATATATATCTGTGTTTTAACATTCATTGGGTTAAATGAGAGGATTGATGATACAACTCTCATATATTTGCATTGATTATGCATTTCAGCACATTTCCCAAAAATGTTAAACTATTCCTTTAACGGAGGGGAATATTGTTCCCAGTGCTGCATGCAATGATTTGTTCGGTGCATTTACTCAGCTATGTAAATCTGTGTGTCGTCTGCATACTTGGTAACATATTTTGTTGTTAGCATGTAGATGTTAAACAGGAGAGTCACCAGAATGGAGCCTTGGGGAATGTATAATTACAAATTGGCACAAAGAAACAGTAGTGTCATTGTAGTGTCCCCTATGCTAGTTGTGTTTATGTACGATGTACCAACATTTAGTTTGACTCCGATGCTCTTTGTTTTGTTTCCTGTTCTAGCTGGTTTTTAGCTGCCCTCATGCTTATGTTTCTTCTTCAAAGCTGTAACAAGTAATCGAGCACAGATTTTGCATTTTGCAACATTCGCAGTACATATGGTATTCTGGCCTTTTCTGTAAATAGTCATGTAGGTAAATCTGAGTGCAGCCTGGTTTGTTTACAGGCTGGAATGTCAGACACTGATCTGGTAGCATAGTGTCAAGGCCATATAAGAGCTACTACCTGCTGGATGTTGGCTCAGCGGGACCATCTGCTGAATGTAAGGTCGAAGAGATCCAAACCTACACAGAGAAAAGATCTGCAGTGTGTGTGTGTGTGTGTGTGTGTGTGTGTGTGTGTGTGTCCTGGTATTCCTTACATTGTGGGGATGTAAATCTGTTTACACAGTGGTGTGGGGACTTGCCGTCATTATACCGTATATTAAACGTAAATCATTTAGGATAAAGGCTTAGTTTAAAGTTAAGGTAAGTTAAGGGTTATGTTGAGGTTAGGGTTAGATATGTGGTGATGATTAAGTTTAGGATAGGTCTTCAGGAAATGAATGTAAATCAATGTAATGTCCCCTGAGAAGATGGAAAACCAACATGTGTGTGTGTGTGTGTGTGGAGTGTGTGTGCGTGTGTGTGTGCGCGCGCGCGCGCGCGTGTGTGTGCGCGCGCGTGTGTGCGTGTGTTTGAGTGACGCTGCGCAGGGCTTCACTGTGTTCCAGCTATGATCACAAGCATTAACGAGTCTGTTCATTGTCCCTTTGACAGGCAGAACAAACTCTGCTGAATAAACTGTTTACACACACAGACACATGCTGCTTTCTGCTGGGATCTGTGTGTTCACTCACACACACACACACTGCAAGCTTCTGTTAGTCGGCAGCATGCAAAATGCTAAAAAAAAATTAACAATTAACATCAAGGCTGCAGTTTTTTGCAATTTGCTGACAATATTACCACAGTGGTTGGTGGTTGATGGTTAGCAGCAGGAAGCTTACATTTGCGTGTCCAGTTGTACTAATCAGTTGTGTTAACTTTCCCTGGAGTTTTGATAATAAACCAACATGCTCTTTCTTTTTCATGGACATAAGTATTGAAATTTGTACAGTATATGATTTCAAAAAAATGTTACTTTTGAGTGAGAGTCAAAAGTCATCCATCCGTTGTCCATTGGCATTAGAGGAATGTGCAATAAAGTTCTATTTTGAACACACTCACCTGATAGGATTTAGACATCTTCAGTATTCCTCTCACTGAGATGGCAGTGGGTGATATTTTTAGTTGTAATATTTCTCTGTTTTACCTGTCAGCCTGGCCACCCAGGTGTGCCACAGCTGTTTCCGGCATCAGGCCAATCTGCACCGCTGTGGCCAGTGTAAGTTTGCCCATTACTGCGACCGCACCTGCCAGACGGCATGCTGGGACGAACATAAGCAGGAGTGTGGAGCCATCAGGAAGATCGGCGTGGCGCCCGGCGAGAATGTTCGGTGAGATGAACTCAGTCCATCCTGAATGAATCAATCTATTTATATGATATGATATGTTACTGTTTGATGAACAAGGAGTTCAACCCTGATACAGCGTCACTTTGTTTAAGTCTTTTTACTTGCTCAGTGTTTTGACATTTAACAGAACAAAAGTACTGGTTAGGCTACGCGAGATAATATCATCCAAAGTATAAATAAATCTGTTCATGGAGGAAGGAAAAATTGCCAGTATAGTTCAGACAACATGTGCTTATAGGAGCAGGGCTCTAGCGTCATATTACACTAGTCTGAACTTCAGTATGATGTTCATGAACCATCCTGGTGATCAGCAGGTCAGGGCCAAAATGTCAACTTCACCACACCTCTCTCAACATAACTGGCAGATTGTTATGAGATTTTACTGATCACATTCATAAGGATGAGCTCCACTAGCGTGACGGTATCCGAACATCGAGCTGCTACCAGAAGTTGTGTTGCCCTTAAAACACTGTCACACTCACAATGTGACAACTTTTTAAATATTGATGCAGCACAAGCAGAGATATGGTCTTCTTTATTCCACACATTCTTTCCTAACCTGGTGCCTACGCTACCCACAATGCAACTCAAACCTGTTTTGATTCTAGTAGCAGCTAATGTAGCCTTCATTTTCATTTTCAAATTCTTCAGGCCCAATAGCTTTTTTCATATATGCAGTAGTACTCCCAAACAAACAGACCTTGTATAAAATCAGTGAAGTAGACAGTCGGAGGCTCCTTGTGGAGCACATCTGTATCATCTCTGCTAACTGACTGATATCCGCCACCCGTATCTCCCTTGGTCAGTCTGGCTGCTCGCCTGCTCTGGCGTATACACAAGGACACGGGCATCGTGTCAGACAGTCAGCTGATCTCAGTGGATCAGCTGGAGGACCACGTGGCCGACCTGCCCGAAGACGACCTCAGTAAGCTGAAGACTGACGTGCGCACGTTTCTGGAATACTGGTCCTATGGAAGCAAACAGCACTCCGTCGACTACATCTCACACATCTTTGGCATTGTGAGTGTGAATGTTTCAGTACGCAGTATAACTCACCGGTGCTTCATGGGTTCTAGCATCAAACTGTAACTTTAGCCTTTAAACAGCGCTTCCACTCGACTGTGTTTGTAGATCAAGTGTAACGGATTCACTCTGAGTGATCAGAGAGGCCTGCGGGCTGTTGGTGTGGGTCTTTTCCCCAACCTGTGTCTGGTCAACCATGACTGCTGGCCCAACTGCACCATCATCCTCAACCACGGCAAGTATGTGTCCAAACTACTGCTCCCTTAAAATCACAATGAAAGTACTGTTTGATGCTTCATTTAAAACAAATCAGCCTAATGTAACACATACAGTATTTATGTATATATATATCCTCATTCCTTTGTAGCCATTCAGCTGTGAGTTCTGCTCTCCACTCTAAGATGAGGTACGTAATTTCCAGCTGCTCACCTCTCAACAAATGGCCAGATTAACCTGCCAGGGATCAACCAGGATAATGCTTTTTTAATTCATAATATCATCCTTTACATCGTCTGAAACGAACCTGAAAAGCTAAAAAACCAGACCCTGTCCTCTTCTCGTGTCCGCCAGGATCGAGCTGCGAGCTCTGGGGAAAATCCCCGAGGGCGAGGAGCTGACCGTCAGCTACGTGGACTTCCTCAACCTGTCAGCTGATCGCCAGAAGATGCTGAAGGAGCGTTTCCACTTCGACTGCACCTGCCAACACTGCAGCCAACGCGTCAAGGACGACCTGATGATGGCTGCCGCAGCGGGCGAGGGGAGTAAAGTGAGAGGACAGGACAGTCACTGAATATACAGGCTCATTTCATTTCTTAGTTTCTTCATTTTCCTTGTCTTTATGTGTCCTTCTCAGGCCTCTGCTGATAAGGTGAAAGAAGTGACCGCCTTCAGTAAAGAGTGTCTGGAAAAGATTGAGGGGTCTCGCGTTGAGGGAGATTATCACGAGGTACACCTGTCCAAATCTCCTATGGTCTTCAACTGTATGTTTGTACGTCTCTTACTTCTGTCCAGCGAGTCTCTCCTGCGTCTGTCCTCTTCTCTCTCAGGTGGTGAAGTTGTGTCGGGAGTGTTTGGAAAAGCAGGAGAACGTCCTGGCTGACACTCACCTGTGTAAGCTGCGTGTGCTCAGCGTTGCCAGTGAGGCCTTTTCATACCTGCAGTTCTTCTCTGAGGCTGCAGATGCAGCCCGCAGGATGGTGGAGGGATACACGTGAGTGATTGCACAGCGGCGCCTTTTCCCCACGGTGGGATACAGTAACCCACCGTAACCATGTTCACACTGAAAAGAGCTGAGATTCCACCCAGCTGTTGGTACGTCATCACATGTGAGACTCCTGTCCGTCTACACGGCGTGACCTTGTTTAATCTGGGTCATGCAGCGCTCTGCTTCAGAGGTTTGCAGTACATGTTCTGGGTTGGTCAGTGCCGTATTTACCAACTCAACTAGCTCGGGTCAAAGTTCACACACCACCATGTTTTTTTTCTATATAATGTGATTATATATATGTAATATGTTTCCTCGTCCTCTTCAACAGGAAGTTGTACCACCACAACAACGCCCAGCTGGGCATGGCCTTCATGCGTGCAGGCGTCACACACTGGCACGCGGGGCAGATTGAGATGGGTCACGGCATGATCTGCAAGGCCTACCGTATCCTCATGGTTACCCACGGACCCAACCACTCCATCACCAGAGACCTGGAGGTACACTGATACAGAACTTTTACTTTTATGTATCAGGCAGTGATTAAAAAGTAAAAAATATATATTCAGTAAGAACTGCTCGAGGCTGTAGGCAACTTATTTTTCATTGATTTGCATTTATAAGTACAACACTGCCAGTAATGTGTTATGCTTCCAGACCATACGGATGCAGAGTGAGAAGGAGCTGAAGATGTTCCAGCAGAATGAGAAAGCGTACCACTGCATGAGGGAAACGGCTCAGAAGAACATCTCCACTGATGAAGACACCAAAGCCCTCCTGCGCAAGAAATAATCACCTTCACCGCTGCTCCAATCAGAACAGGCCCTGCTGATGTTCTGAAAGCATGTCTAACATGTACATACTGTATACTGTATGTCTTCTAAAGCACCGCACCCGGTCCCTACGCTGAGATTGTGACGATGCAGACTGTTCTGTTAAAAACATGTGCTGATAATATAACACAACACGTTGCATGCACAGTATCTGCAATAAAAGTGGAGATACGACGTGTGTGTGTGTTGATCACTTCCATATATCATCAATAGGAATTTCAGACTAGCCGTTGCAGCCAGCATTTTCGATGCGGTGAGGTTGTTAGTCCATTTGTTTCCAGTGAAAAGGCTTTCTGTACCTGTTCAGAACCAGCAGACACACAACTCAAAGGAGCATTTAGCAGCCAAAGAGCCAGATATGACCCTCAGGAGACGGTGGAGACTAAAACAGAGCTAAAAGAAGGATGAATATTGGACTTAAATACACCAGGTGAACAGAACCTTTACAAAAGAGTAATGTCTTGTACTTACTGTGCTTGTACGCTTATATACTAAATATATTAGCCAATAGCAACATCTGCCACCTGAGTACAGCTTAGAGAAAACAAGAAATAATGAGAAATAAATCTGTGGTATTACTGCAGCTGAGATATCTCAAACATGGAAAAAAAACACACTTTTATTTGAATCTCATATTATATTGACAGATATATATCCTATTAAATAGGACAAAAAAAAAATCCACTTTGACAAAGAGTTTTCAATATTGAGAGAAAAAAAGCTGAATGAAGATCTAAGCAGGAAGCTTTAAACATTATACAAACGGTATCAAAAAGAGGAAAATAGAAGCTGCATCACTGCTGCAGTGTATCATCACAGTGAGCCCTGAGAAGCCATCAGTACACCACTCTGTGAATGTGCATAGATGTCAAAGGTCATCCAATAACAGTTTCTCAGCTCACTCAAGTAGTGTGTAGTATATCTTGTTCGAGTGTTTTTACAAAAAAAAAAAAAATACACTTCAAAGATTCGATTTAAGATCTCCTTCACTTTTCACCACTTTTGTTGTGTTACAGACAATTTAAAATCCTTTTTTTTTGTCATCAGTGAAACACACGATGACAAAGTGATACGTTTTTCATAAACACAGAAACCCCCCCCCCCCATTTAAGATAAAAATTAGTGTAATAAAACATTGAAAAATAACTGAATTTTAAATAACTTTTATAAATAAGTCAATAGCACAACAAAATATGGAGAAAAATTGAGAGGTTTAAATATTTATATTACTGTACAACAGTGTTTTGATATATTAAAACTGTCAGCAAAAGTCCATTTGAAATCACACGTCAAAATGATTCAACTTCAATCTCAGATCATGCAATAAAGTGACAGCTGTGTGTGTGTTTAGTGTCTTCTCCTGAGAGGCTCCGTATCTTCATTGGACAACACAGAGCTCAGTGCTGGACTGATTGTGAGTCCCGTCAGCGTCTCCGTCTCCGTCTCTGTGAGTCCGGCTGTGCGCGTCTGACACTCCGTCCTGCTCATACGAGTGAGGCTCCAGACTCTGCCTCAGCTCCATCAGCAGCTCTTTGCCGTCACTGGATGGCAGGTTACCCAGGTAGTACTGAGGGGCCAACTCCACCAGCCTGCAGCAGAGCAGTGACAGGATGATCATGGGATTAAGATTAATAAAAAACAACAGGCTTTACAAGGCTGAAATCAGAAATGGAAAAAAAAGAGATGAGAAGATTAATATTGATCTTATGTCTGTGTTGAAGTAGGAAGCTGGAGGCAGGAGGCCATCAGTCTAGCTTAGCATAAAGACTCTATCCAAAGTTCAAAGCCTACTAACCTCACTCCCCCTAAAACCAACAGAGTGCCGGTCCATCATTAACAGATTGGGCAAGATGGATGTTTACAATCTCTACTTTGGTCATCTGAAATCGATCTCACAGTTTGACTCACATCTGAGGGTGGACATCGGAAGCGATGCGGATGCAGTTATCACGGGAGATGGTGAATTCGTGGTAGAGGACCCAGCTGGGGGGGTCGGGACACGGCTGGCGACACAGGTAGGAAGAGAAGGGATGCAGGTGAGCCACGTGGCGGTGAGTTAGCAGCAGGTAGTTACCTGAGCCGTCCACGTCGTGAGCCACCTGAGGAGGAAAAGAACATTTCCAACAGTTAACAAAACGCAGGAAGGTGTGAAGGACTGTATCCGAGGAAAGAAACGGTACAGTAAGAGACACTTTGATATGATATCAAAAGACCTAGGTGTCACTAAACCCTATTAAAACAAAGAAAACTGAACAGATATGACAGAATATAAATATTTACATGTCATTACGGTATAATTCTGCTGTAAGTGTCCATATACAATAATATGAAATCACACAGCTCTATGCTAGCGTACTTAAAATATACATCAGAAAATAAATATAGTATAAAAACAGCACAAATGTAAGAAAAGTTAACACATAAACGGCATCAAAAGGAAGAGACAAGCACATTTCTGTGTTTACTTTGAGGAAGAAGCCTGAGATGAGAGCGCGCTTGATATTCGTGCAGTTGTCTTGGCAACCAAAAGCAGGAGGCGAAACGGGAAGCTCTATTCGCTGCATCACTGCCAGCAGCTCCGCCCTGATCACCACAGCCAATCGTAAGGCGGCGTGGTTGAGGAAGTTTGTCGTGCACCATGCCTCATCCTGATTATCTGCAATTATCACACATAGAGCATTCAATAATTGAGCCATTTATCACGTTACTGTTTATATGTATTGCAGGGTTCCCCCCCGATGGCCATGATGCTTAATTACAGGGCCTGTATATTCCATATACAAGACCGAAATATTGTTTCAATGTATTTCACTATCAGTGGGAACCCTGTAACTAACACTGTATGTATGTGATGGATGCAGTATACATACGTTCCATGTAGGCTTTATAAATATTAATGAGCGTCATGTGGTCTCCCTCTGTGTGCATTAGAGGTCGCCAGTGAGTGACAGCAGCCTCCTCTCGGCTGGGCTCTGCTGTCATGAAGCAGGAAGGAGCTGACAGAAGACAAAAAAAAAAGACATTAAAGTCCCCTTTGACTCAACAATGTGTTCTGCTGTGTATGAGTTTGTGCTGCTGTGTGCATCTCTCCAAACAGTAAAATGATTTTCTTTCTTACCTGTGAGCATGGCAGCTATCGTGAGCAGCTCATCAACACAGTCGTACTCGCAGGCAGCGATCAGGGCTTTGGCCAGCGGCGGCTCCAGCGGCAGCTCTGACATTATGATGCCTACCTCCGACAGGTTACCGTCATCATCCAGTGCTGCCAGGTAGTCCAGGTCCTCCAAGGCCTGCATTAGAGCCTCTGGAGCTGAGAGAGAGGGAGGGAGAAAGAAGAGAGCCACGTCTGTCAATGATCATGTTCTGTTGAAGCAACAAGGACAACAAACAGTATACTCCACTCTGATGTCAATGAACTACAGTACATACTTTCCATAGTTGTTCTGTGTCTTGGTAACATCGAGAAGAAAAATGAGGATGATGCGTACATTTCTCCAAGCCTAACCTTCTATGTGCTTAATAAAGATGGGAATATTCTCGTTTTTTTTTATTGTTGCTAAATTGATTCGATCAAACGCTACTCACACAGGAGGAAAACATGCATTTTGTATGGGGGGACTATTTTCAGATGTGGATTAATACACTTTTGGTGGCTCTAGTGATTGTGTGTGTGGGAATGAGTCAAAATATTCTACTGCAGCTCTGTCTCATGCCTCCTGTGCTCAACTTTTAACAACTATCAGTTTGAGAACACTCAGCATCTCAGAAGGAAATCTAACTAACAGGCATTAGAGGACCTGTTTTTTGTTTTTTCTTAAGGTTAAGGTTATCTATGTATCACATTCATTAGTCAAACTCATTTATAGTTACCTGGTCTGTCCAGGAACTTGCATTGTCCCATGTCAGCAATATCAAGCCTCTTGAGCAACAGCACCAGGTGACTGAGGTTTTCCTCCACCACCCCTGGACAGTGAGCCTCCCTCATCGCATCACCGTACACAGACTGGGAGTAAAGACGAAGACACAGCCCTAAAGACCAACAAGGAAAACGCAAATAAAAAGCTGTTTTGTTCACACTACGTATACGTTGCCTTTAATTAACATTTGATGACTGTTTCTTACATGTTTACGTGTAATCTGAACAGAGAGGACTGGTTGGCGCTGCGTATCACTCAAAATATGTGACGCATACAGCGTTTGGTGGATACAGCCTCATTTACATTGCAAATAAGTGCACTATAACTGTTTCAATGTTCTTTTACGCTCTGGACTCTGTTTGAAGAAAGACTTGCAAAAATTGCGAACCCTTCCTTTAAGTGAAATCCTAGAGTTTGTTAGGTAATATCCAGGCTGATTAGCAGCGACGACCTTTGACCTACCTGGAAGGTGGCTGTTCACTCTTTGAGTTCGCATGTCAGCCTGGTGTTTGCTGATTGTTCTCAGGACCTGTGAGTTTGCTCTTATTTGAGGATTGTAAACCTGCGGCACGAAATGAATGAATGAATCAGAGTCAGAAATAACAATAAATGTCAGATTTTTGTATGAAAGCATGAAAGCAAAGAGAGCTCCACCATTTCAGCACTCCTATAACACTGTCAGTCAGACTCATGAACCACAGATTTTTTAATTGCATACGTTCTTCTTCCGTGTCAAAACCTGACATCATTACCCATAATGCAACTCCACTCGATTCGCTCGACTGTTTTAGGCATGGACATATATATATATATATACGCAGGCGCTGCATTGGCCAGTTGCAGCGATACGTGAATGCGTCCGACATACTGGTGTAGGTTTTATCAGTAATAAACACAAACTCACAGTTTTGAGCTGAAGGCCTGTGTCTATGACATAGCGGATGTCTGGCAGGGAGAAGGAAGCCTCTGCGAGGGAATCGGTGAGGATAACCTTTCTCTTGACCCGCGGGCCTCCGGCTCCCAGCACCGAGCCATCCACACACTCAGAGCTGTTGTTCTCCCTCAGCGATGAAGCTTCGGGGTCGGACCCGTACACCCGCTGGGTCAGCTCACCCAGGCCAGCGTGGAGGGGGAGGATCCTGAGAGGGCCCAGCTGAGGACTCAGAGCTACACACTCTTTCTCCAGGATGGACACACACTCTTCTATTTCCTACATAAAACACAGAAGCGACAGAAAAGAGCCTTAGTTTGAGTCACTGATGATTAACCAGAACAGATCTGTATCAGATAGGTCACACGCCAGGCTCTCTCTATGGAAACCAGAACGGACAATGAGACAAACAGCGGCAGGTGTGGTGATGTTGACATAATGGGAGTTTAACATGCATGAGAGTTTGATACAGTGTCAATATGTACAGATAGCTGTGCACATCCAGGGACAATACATGACGTGCTGTACACAGTGTCATTCCCCTCAAGACTGTGTGTGTGTGTGTGTGTGAAGCAGGACACCAGACACCTGCAGTGCACCAGAGGCCTCTCAGGTTGAGGTGTCCTTGTTTCACTCGTCTACAAGACAAAAGGTGGTGAAACTCAACAACACACCACAGAATCAGTATCGGTTTGACCAGGTTTCCTTTGTTAAATATACAAAAACAGACGAGTTCTCATCCAGAACAACTAAATCTATTACTAATGCCAGACCTTTGTATATTATCAGTCATATACTGGTTACATTTCCTGCATTTTGGCACAATACAGTGAAACAAGGTCGCAATAATACAGCCTCACAGGCTATAAAAGGACTCAATGATCCTTGACTTCTGTCAAACGGGAAGCTTTTTCTTTACTGTACTCTAAAAAAAACGTTTTTACTTTGGGATTACAGAATCTGGGTAAGATGATCTATTTTTCTTTTTGTTCACTGTGTCTCTGTTAATAAAGTTGTACCATGTTCTGGATCTCCATTCATTCTCCATTCACTCCAGTAGTTTTAATGTCCATACAGGATAGTCATCGTTAAAATCTATTTCTAAGTGGGTTTGTTTTCCTCCTGTACCTGTGCACTGGCCATAAACACCATCACATCTCCTTCCTCTCCCCTTCGGTGCAGATCCAGCACCATGTGACAGGCGGCAGACACAGGTTCCTTTCCAGAAGAAAGCTCCCGGTACAGCGTCTCCACCCTGTTCACCTTCAAAGCCTTGCTCTCCTCCTCTACCTCACCCCCTTCTTCCTGGCTTCTGGTAGGGGGGTCAGAGAGCAAGCTGTCCAGGGAGAGGTGAGGGACAGAGGGTCCCAGGAAGGTGGCAAGACGTGGCGCCAGTGTCGGGTGAGTGAGGAGAACCACCCGGAAGTTGTCTGGCCTCTGGCGGCAGACGTCACACAGCAGGCCCAGCAGCACGTCGGTGGGCACGGTGCGCTCCTGGAGCTCGTCCAGGACCACAACACCATACTGGTGAAGCAGTGGGTCTGACATCATTTCCTCTAGCAGGAGAGTGTCACTGACAAACCTGAGGATAGATGCGGAAAGTTGATATTTTTAAGTAGAGATTTAAAAACATTTTGACTGCAGGGTGGCTCAGTGACCAGAACCTCTGTCAGATGATATGTGCTAAATTGTTGAAAAGTAAAACTTGTCTGGATGCACATTTATTTATGAGAGAGCAGGAACAGAGATAAACAATGCTGTAGTAACACTTCTACTGCCACCTTGGACAGAAACATGTAGGAAAACAGACAACAAAGAGCAAAGGTGGGGCTGTAAGCGAAACAAAGACACTGTAACATTACCACTCAAAACTGGTGAAACCCAATGATGTGATCTACACTACCTTCAGGGAGAAGACAATTATACATGATACAGATCAGCAGGGAGCTACAAAACAAAAATGGGGAAAGTGATAAGATGCCGATGAAACGTTATTATGCTCGTATCCTAACCTGAGCAAAGTGTCGGGTGTACAGCCGTCATCATGAGACACCCTGTAGCCCACCTCCAGACCCAGGCTGAGGTCCATCTCATCGGCCACGCGGAGCGCCAGACTCACTGCTGCCACTGAACACGGCTGAGAGCAGCACACCAGGCCCTGAGAAAACTCATAGGACAAAGCGTACTCCACACACCACTGTGGCACCTGGAGGGAGAGGAGGAAGGAGACAAGATAGCGAGGTCAACAACAAGGTACTGGGGGCATACACCCCTTCAACATGAACCCCACGTGTCTTAGACATTCCCTACTTCTTATAATGTTTGGCTTTCATGGGTTATCCAAAGTGTAAGCAGTTCAAGTCACACTAAATGAAAAAAAATAGTAAGATCAAAGGTCAAATAACTACATGTCTAAACTGTGACTAGAACCGACTTAAAAGTTGTAAGAGCTGCATTAATGTGTTTTTTCTGCAGGTTGGGGGGCAGGAGACCTCCACAACAACCTGAAAAACACTGACACTGATCATTTAGAAAGATGTAATGTCAAACATGTTAACAACGAGATGCCTATTTACACATCCAGAGCAACGTTAGCATGTAACACTGGGAGTTGTATTTCTGGTTGCCAAGTCCAATATTCACTCTACTACTTACTCCCTCGTAACATGTAGTTATTTGATCTATTAATATGAAAATATTAATAATTAATTGAACGTAAAGAAGTGAGAAAAAAGCCCACCGAAGTCGAATCGTAATGCTAACCGTCCAGTTTCTGAAATACAAATATAAAAAAAACCTCAAATTTCCCAGTTTTTGGGATTAATAAAGTATCTATCTATCTATCTATCTATCTATCTATCTATCTATCTATCTATCTATCTATCTATCTATCTATCTATCTATCTATCTATCTATCTATCTATCTGTGGAGTTTTCTAGTGAACAAAGTTCACATTCAGTGGTTATATAATATAAAAATAAAAAAGACATCATACAACATACGGTAATGAATTAAGGTTTCTATGGGTGCCTTCCTCAGACACATCGCCCTGCCTTAAAAACAGGTATGTGTTTCTACTTATGCACCATCCACGGATGACTAGAGTGAACAAATAAACATGGCCCTTGGATAAATATTTAATCAAACCCTGCATTAGAGCTAATGAGGAGGACAGACACAGGCCGCAGTACATTCTGAGCAAGATGTCAGTTGTTCTTACTCAACCCTCAGTGAGAGCACGCAGGTAGAGAAATAATCGACGTTACATGCGGCCAGCAGTTAGAAGTGCAAAGGTCAAAGTGACAGGAACCTGTAATAATACGTCTGTGTGTCAGCAGACGGATAAAGACGCAGCAGGAGAAAGTGTTTCCTTGTCTTCCTAGACTCTTGGCGGTAGCATTAAAAGCGCGGATGGACAGGAAGGAGGCGTGCTTCTTGATGAAACGAGTGTTCAGGTTACAACAGCGACAGTGTAAGTCTATTGGAGTGGTTTAGTGTAGTCATTGATTAGCCTGAGGGGGCAGGGCTGAGCAGCAGGTATAATGATAACCAGGTCATCACAGGTTTAGTAACTGAGCTCTTTAATGCTCCAATTGTCAGCCGGGAACTATATATGAAAATATACTATTCATTTACAATTATGTTTGCCAGTATTTAAACAAGAACACGATGATAAGATATAAAGCAATCGTCGGTGTTACAATAACCTGGTTCATGATGTGTGATGATGAGGAACCCGGTTTCTGCCCGTCTGCACAGACTTGATTAAACCTCGATGCAACAGAAATGTATGGTGGCCCAGAGAGGACAACACAGTCAACATCTTCACCACTTTGACAACAACTGAGAAACACACCTCAAATAAAAACAACATATATTTCAGGGGGGGTATCTGCATGGTTGTGATATTACACCTATCATTACAGAGTACATCAGAGTTCAGTGTAATTTAACTTTAAGTTTGGTATAACTCAGTTCCTTTGTGTTGTGTATGACTTTGGATGACTTTATGGATGTGTTATCAACTTGCTGAATGAGTTGCTGATTTTTCACTGAATGCAGCAGGTATGTGTTGTTGAAGAGGTGAAGAGGTCCTCTTCATTTGATCGTATTTAAAACTCTTGCATGTGTGTGACAACACACACACTGTCAATTTCAGATTAACAGAGGTTCGTGTTTAGAGCTTGTCCTGTATGAATGCACCCTCATTATCTGGTTACCTGGGTACTTTTTCCAGCTCCACTGGGTGCACTGAGCAGCACCATGTTGTGGCTCTCCAGGCTCTCCAGTAGACTCTGCCTGAGCCTCCATATTTGAAACTGCTGCCTCTCTTCCAGCAGGGCATAGTAGCGTGAGGAGAAGGGCAAACCATCATATGGGTTGACCTCTAGGTCTCCCAGCCCTTCCTCATCTTCTCCTCTTCCTCCGTCCCCATCGTCGTCTAAATCCCCAGACAAGAGGGAAGACACAGACAGTGTTTCCAGGGCCTCCGAGAGGCGCAGCCGGGACCCGGGGGAGGTAGCGGAGGGCTTCGCTGGTGGTGATGACATCATCAGCAGGGGGGAAGGGGTGAGGAAGGAGCGAGGGAAGCGCTGGTTCACAGAGAGGCTTGAGTTTACCTGCAGAGAGGTAAAGAAGACAACAAAGACAGTGAATGCAAGTTTTTTTTCTCCACCCACCTCAAACAGGCCCTTCACAGGAGCCTGCAGCATGTTTGGTATTTAACTGTGGAATGCATGTCTCCACCCAGATGCCACTGAGTGTGCTGGACAGCTGCAACAGACTTTATATGTTTGGGTAGAGAAGAAAGCCTGCAGGCACCTTGCTGGTCTGCTGGTCTACTCCATAGACGACATTAACAGACCTTTAACTATTTAAAGACCTGAAAAAATACAGATACAGCAATTCTGTCAATCTAATACAGTCACTGTCCACAATGGCCTGGAGATAGCCACAGCTAACATGGACAGGTGGAAAATAAATGTAATCTTATGACATACATCAACATGTTACCCAGCTGTATATGTGGTATTAAACAGGAGACAAACAGCAGCAGGTTCTGCAGGCAGGTCACTCCCAACAAAGTGCTGACAGTTAGCAGAGTCACATGGTGTCTGATAGCAGCAGCAGCAGCGTGATATTCAAACGAAGCCTTCAGCTCAGACCCACAACAGTGATCTTCCTTGTCCTGCTTGACAGAAAGTTCAGAAACTATGTGTCAACAAGCCAGAGTTATTATACTCTCATATATATATGTGGGGAGATTTGGGATCATCTGAGATTAGAATATAATTAATGACAATGAATAAATGACACACATCCTACACTTTAGTAGAGTAAATAATAACCCTCATACCATGCCAGTATTTTTCTGTATGTTTCTAAGATGTGAAATGTTTTCTGTGAGGTTCATTGACTTATCCTGATGTCTGTTAGATTAGGATGTATGCACTGTGGAGCAGGTTTCCTCTTTACATAATTCCTTCTGGCATCTTCACTGTAAGGATGGAGGTAGCAGCATCATGTCTTTTATTCTGGACTGGCTCATATCTTGCCTTAATAAGCGCTTCACTGATGGAGTGTACGACCGCAGCTAACGTTTACTTTCATCATAGATTCATCTGTTGATTATTTCCAATTCCAATAATGTCCCATTATGATTTATTGAGCTAAAGTGGATTTTTCAAACAGCTTCTTTTTTGTTTGATCAACAGGCCAAAACCCCAACCCATTTCACTCGACCAGGAAAAGCAGCAAATTATCATAATCATATAATCATATGGATTATGGCTGCTGCGGTGGTCCTGGGAGAGGGATCCCTCCTCTGTGGCTCTTCCTGAGGTTTCTTCCACCTTTTTCCCTGTTAAAAGGTTTTTTGGTGGGCAAGTTTTTCCTCACTCGAATCGAGGGTCTAAGGACAGAGGGTGTCACTCCCTGTACAGATTGTAAAGCCCTCTGAGACAAATGTATTTTGTGATTTTGGGCTATATAAATAAAATTTGATTTGATTTGATTTGAGAGACGTTTGGACTACAGCTGAAACAACATCTGAAGCTTTTGTGTGCATTATTTTCACCCTCGATCATGAACATAATGGTTAGTTACAGCCCTAGTTTAGACCTTCTGGTTTAAAATCGTGACTGACTGTCAGGTTTGTTTACAACACTACTTATGTGAATTTGACCCAACGACAAGCTTTATGCTGTTTATTTCTTGTTCGGTCACATTTTGTATCCCAGCTGGTATGTCTGACAGGATATGAATATTATTAGTAGAGGGGTATTATGACTGTGTATGAATCACCCCTGGATGCAGCCATAATCCCACTCTGAGTACAGGTCACTGTAGACAAAGCAAAAGGATGCTGTGACAGTTTCATTTTACATAACAAACAAAAGCCTTTTTCTTACTGTAACAGAGACAATTACTATGAATAAATAGGCTTTTGGGTCAGAATATAAGCTAAATATGATGTCTGTCCGGGCTAATGTGGTAACTAATCTATCAGTAGAGGAGGACGCCTAAGATAAGTTGTGTCCTTATCTTCTATCAACAGCTAACCGAGCTACTCCCTCCTCACTCTTTATCCCGGAGTCCCGGTTATATTTAGTCTGGAGCGACGTGTGACAACTAACATGTCCCAGGGTGGGACCGTGTCTTACCTATGCGACATACCGCCAGAGTAGGTGAGGAAACCAAGCAAAAACAGTCCGTCAGTCCGTTGTTGTTGTTGTTGTGTCACAAACCGCCTTTACATGGCGGATAACGGCTGCGTAAAAAGCAGGAAATGCGGAACACTTCTCCACAGCTGCTTCGTCTCTGTCTGTGAATCTTTACCGGCGCTGGTTATTTATTCCCTGACTGCTGACAATGATAATAAAAGATAAAGGTGTCCCGTCGATTGGGTGCGCTAGCTAGCAGCCGCCATGTTTTGGCTGACTAGCTGTCAAACCTCGTGCTACATTCAAGGACACTTGGAAAACACCGTCATATGGTCCATGAAATGAGTGGATATAACAAAAACGACCCCTAAAAATATCATACAAACACATTAAAATACATTCAAACAATATTTATATATAGTTTATTGTAATCCAAGTTAAGGATTGCAATAATTTTAAGTCAACCTCTGTTAATAAAAAAAAAAAAATCATTTAAATGTATTATTGGACATGGTGCTGCAGAGACATCACGTTAAACCAGTAAATGCAACCCGCGTACAACCTGATGTGAGCAGGTCGCCACCCAAAGGCAAGAGTCGGTTACTACAAGTGTCACATGTTTAAAGGATGGGTTAAAACAACAGTCAGGAGCCCAAAAGACATGGGTTAATCATTCCTGCTGTTCATACTGACCACAGTCCTCCTTCTGTGCATTTGAAGGAGTTTTTTTAACAGCCAGTTTGAACAGGAGGAATGATTACAGCCACTGTTCATATGGACACCTGACTGCTGTTTTAAGACATTTGAAAATTTGTGAACTTATTCTTAAATTACAGCCCAAGACTAAACCTGACAAGATAAAATAGAACTTATTTACCAAAACAAACGCCTTCATAATATCAGTGCTCTGTTGTAAATTAGTGACCTCAAAGGGACAAGATTTCTACAAATGATACTTATGTATACATGTGTACTATGGATATAGCTGGAATGAAAACTAACTTGAACTGAACTATGACCATCAGATGACTTTTATGAGAAGCGAGAGGAATACAAACTCTTAAAAGCATACGTGGCTTCTTCTCCTTCCATTTAGTGTTTCTGTAAACCAGTAGAAACTTCATTCATAAAATATTACGCGTTGTAGGAAGTTTGTGCCGAGACAATTCAACTTTTTTTGGCTTGATTTTATTTCGTAGCGTACAATTTATTTACATTTGTGTTTGTGAATAACTGATTGGTGTGAATGACATTACCGTAGAAATAAATGTCACATCAAAGTAAAATTGTCTAACACTACAGACCAAAGTCCATCGAAGACAAGCAGCCTTTTCCGTCAATTGACTAAAGCTAGATAAGGAAGTGCATAGATCAAGGACGATCTGCCAGAGTCACCTGACCTCAGCCCTGTACCGCTGTTTAGTGTGTTCCTGAAGTGAAACAATTTTTCTGGTTGATACAATCTTAATATCAGCTGTAGTAAGTCACTCCGTTTCTCCGGGCTGAGCGCACAGACAGGATTTTCTCTCTCAATTTGTCCTCCCACTCTTTGCACCAGTTCAGGCTCCGTTCCAGGTTCTGGTAACGCTCTGCCAACTTATCCAGCCGCTGCACCGCCTCCGGTGGCTCGTAGGTCAAACCGGCCCTCTGCACTGCTGCCTCAAACTTCGCTGGAGATGCTGTGGCGATATAACACCTGCAATGAGAGAAGAAGAAGAGGAAGAAGCCTGAGCGACGCTGCTGGTTGATGTTTTTTGCGAAGCCTTGTGTGTGTGAACACGTAGATAGTGACAGTGTGTCTGACCTGTTAAGCCCAGGGCTGTGAGGACAGTTGTAGTGATGCCATACAGCCACGGCTGTGTGAGGACACAGCACATACTGGTTTTCCTCCCAGCATCTCCGGATGGTATCCAGGATCTGTTCGTCAGTCACTGTTCCGGTAGACAACACGTGTGACAACTGCGAGGACGACAGAGGGACGGATCATTAATGCGTCTCTGTGTCTTAACAGAGAATAAGCAGGCCTGGATGTAGTGAGAGCTGAGTGATTGGTACCAGTTTGCGGTGATATTCGGGCAGAGGGTGTCGATGTGAATTCTGAAACTCCTCCATCATGTTTTTCACTGAGGCACTGTCTTTTCCCAGCAGCAGCCAGAACACTCGCTCCATGTTGTAGGGGTCCTACAGTTGTGACACAGACAAGAGATCTTGATGAAAACCTGGTCATGTTAGTATGGATCTTCAGGCCCATACCGATAAGGAGCAACTGTTACTGTTAACTGTGTAGGTACAGCACCTGGATGTCTATGGCGGGGGCCAGCGTTTGTGTGACATTAGCTGCCATGGAAAAGTCACCAGCGGTGACGGTCCTGTGCACTATGTCATTAGCGTTCACCATGGCAACCAGCTTCAGGGGCAACCCCATCTGCTTTACAATGTAGCCAGCTGAGACACGCACAGACAGAGAAGAGAGGAGAAGAAGAAGAAATCATTTGTAGAGCCTGATTGATATATTGGCTGGGCTGATATGATCTGAACTCATCACAGGTATATCAATATGTAGCAAGACACTGAAGCACAAATACAGACAGTGTCTCCGTTATACCGTTTGTCCACCAGAGAGCACCACCAAGTTTACTTTTATACTATACAATCTCTCACTCAAAGCATATCTTGATCACTAAATCTGGAGGAATAAAAAAGTTTGCATCTTGCTCTTTTGGAGGTTGTGGTCAGCTTGCATTCAATTGACAAAAAGAAGTACCAAAACACTCACAACAGAAACCTTTCAAAAGATCAGATTTTTTTGCGGGGAGTAATCCTTTAATCCAGTTCTCTTCCAGCAGCAGTGAACCTACCGGCGATGTTCCCCGCCCCCCCGGTGGGCACCACCACCTCCAGCTCAGGCAGCGCCTCGTTGGTCTCGGCCTGCTCCATCCCGCTGAGCTGCAGGTAAGCGTGGATGAAGTGTGCGAGCTGGATCATGATTCTAGACCAGTTGACTGAGTTGAGGCTCATGAGGCCGTGAGACTGAACCAGCTCCTGGTCAGCAAACAGACGGCGCAGAGGCTTTTCAATGTCATCCGAGCAGCCGTCCGCTGTGGATACAGGACAGAAGAAACACATCACATTTGACGGTGAATCACTGGGGGCTTTTTGAGCTGCTAACACTTTAGCTTCTTCAGGTTTACCTGCAAACACGTGGATATTATCTTCCAGGCAGGTGACCATGTGTTTCTCTTGGACTGGCGTGATGCGTCCTCGGGGGTAAACCACCACCACGTCCAACCCAGAGAGACCTTTTGCGCTCTGGATAGCCGAGCCACCGGTGTCTCCTGATGTACCTTGGCAGGAAAGACACGAGTGGACTGATTCAGATTCAGAACATTTGTTACCGTCTATGATATGAATGCTTCAACTATCATGTATTCTCAACATTTCTTTGTTTTTTAGCTTTGGTGAAGCACTGCCTGCCCTGACCACACGTCCCTGGTGCTAATCACAGTAATAACTGTCAGTGTTCAAGTACAGTATCCTCACCTTCACATCTCTTCTGGCTGAAATGCTACTTTTTTCACATCATACAGTTGTATTGTATGGTTTACAGCGTCTGATGTTAATTATTCTGTTATAATCCCTGATGTTATACATGCTCAACCTGCTCTGAGCATTTTGTTTTGAAAAGTTCCCTCTACTTCCTTCTCGTGATGACATCAGATTTACTGTGCGTGCCCACAAATGACCATCCATTCCATAGTCTTTGTTGCTACGGACGTTCCACGGGTTGTTGCCGTTGTCCTCTCGCATATTTCGGATCAGACGTTTTTGAAAAGTTTTCATTTTGAGTAAAGCACTAGAAAAATAACTACTAAGGGGCTGTGTAAAGGTCCAGGGACCTGATAAATAAGGAGCTGTAAACCATACAAAGACATGCCAGTAGAACATAAATACTGTGTATACCTGGTTTTTCCTTAGTTTTTTGTCACGTTGCATTATGGGTGCTGCTTTCCTACCTACAAGAACAGTAGCTATGCGCTTCTCCTTCTGCAGGAAGTAGTCGAGGAAGCGCACAGTGCAGCTCATAGCCAGGTCCTTAAAGGCCAATGTGTCTCCATGGAAGAGCTCCAGGACTGACAGACCATCCTTCAGCCGGGCGACTCTGACCACCTCAGGCACCGAGAATCCAGACAGGGCTGCACCCACCAGGGCTGAGACAGGAAAGAAATTATTTTCTTATATTGTATTCTGCATAATGTTCTCCTTTAAAATTAAAGAATCCTACATGTGTACGCTGCCTCTTTAGTCAGTTTAATCATGCATACTTTCAATTTTTGGGGACACATGATGCATTTTAGTACATAACTTTACTTTAAGTTAACAAAGCCAGACATGATATCCCTTTATACATCCATTAATATTAAATGACATGTTATGATGATGGGAAATATTTCCCAAACTCACCCTCCAGATCCTCTCTGGGGATCAGCTGAGAGGGGATGAACAGCGAGGCGACCTCCACAACCAGTTTGGTGTAGGACAGCCCCCTCCAGCTCCTCAGGGTGTCACGGCTCAGCACAGGCACGCTCTCTGGCATGAACATCCCCCCATCTGGAGCGAAGCCTGAAAACAGCACATCCCTGAAGTCCCGTCCACGGACCCCGCCCCGAGTACTGCAGTACTGCATGGCACAAACCTGGGAACCACAGAGTCACACACACACACGAGTCACACACACACACGAGTTGGGACAAGTTAGGCAGGTACTTGCACTGTATTTTGTTTTCTTAAACTGTATCTGGTATATTACTTATTTTTATTTTTTTTGTTTTGTTGGCCTGAAGTTATTTTAAATTCCACATAAACACATTAATTATTATACTATATGATGCATGTAGAATACTCACCACTCTGTAGCAAAGACGCTTAGAACTCTTTTCAAACTCTTTCATAAGACAAATGTATAAATACACCCCTCCAACAAGTTATGGGAGTACTGAGAAGCTCTTTGACGGTCCCACGGAAGATAAAAAATGAACTTGGACTTTGGAACAAGTTGCCTGAAGAGCTACTGACTCACTGTAAAGTAGAAATAACTGCCTTACTTTAGATACTGGATCCATAATTTGCATTTTCCTTATTTTGTCCCACTTTGTTTTTTTGTTTTCAATTGTTTTGATCATATTTGTGCTTTGAATGGCTTCATGTTCTACCGAGGACACCGAGATCGTGTATGTTTCATGGAGTTTATTTATTGATAACTCGAAGGTCATCAAAATATAAGAAAACCAATATTATCCAACAGGAATTTCCTTCCTGGCCAGGCGGAGAGGGCTTTGAATTAGCATGTATGCTTTCATGTTGGGAATAAAACTGTAACCAAGGACAATGTTACAGCTGAGTCACACACACACACACACACACACACACACACAGTTCTTTGACAGTTAGTTTAGTGTAGACAGTTGACAAGCAGTTGATTTGCAGAGGAATCCTTTTAAAACACCGTCTGATGGTGGGTGGAGTCATATAATGTCTAGTATTTCTAAGCTCTTGTCTATAGCTCTGCTCCACTATGGTTCTCCTTACTACACAAATGTGTTTGCAGTTCTGTAACGGCTTTCCACACTGCATTAGTTTAGCCCGAGTTAAAGTTAGCCCCTTTTCTCTCTCTCTCTCTCACACACACACACACACACACACACACACACACACACACACACACACACACACACACACACACACACACACACACAGGAGTGTATGGCTCTCACTGCACTCCCACTAGACCCTATTGGAACAGGGGGCTAACGTTTACCTTCCACAATCACTTAGTTGAGTTAAGTTTCACACTGGCCCCTTTTAGCCCCGTGTTTAGCTCGCTGCGGATCACCCGGGCCAGGCACGGCTAGCACCGGTCTAGTAGTTGTTGGAAATGCTCCAGGGTTTGGCTTTGTTGAGCCAGGTTGTCATTTCTTTCTACGCAGCATATTTGATGATAGTCATAGTTGATTAATGATACTATTGTAACTAAAGCGGTCAAGCTAACACACGGACTGGACAGGACGTTACCTCACGCGACCCGTACGACGTCACCTAGCTACAACTAGTCAGACGCGTGCTAGCTTGCTTGTATCGACTTTATAATGTAATTTAGAATGACGTCGTCCTCTTCTGTGAGTTGTTACATCAAATGAGAAAGTCAACAACAAGTTTTATGACAGCTACTTACCTTCGATGGACGGTTACAGGCTACCACTCTGCCACGACTTCCCATTGGCTCAAAGATCTGTGGGCGGGACTTAGGTTTGTTGAAGACTTGTGATGTGCCAAAGAGAACAAACACTTGCATCGCAGGATGATTTTAATGTGATATTATATGATGGAGCTTTAAGTAAGGTTAAACAATGTTATAACACCATATTAATCACATCTCATGTTTTATAATCATACTTCATGTATCACAAGATGTTTGGTTTAGTTTCATGTATACTTCACAAATGTTTGATTCAGCACTTGTTATGAAGTTGTTAATCTCACTCAGTACACTTGTTAAAATTTGAGGTGTGTGTGTATTAAACTTTAAAAAATTTTTTAAAATATCCTTAGAATAAAGTTTAGAAATAAGGGTGTAAAACAGGCAGTAGGAACTTTAAGAATAATAAGGCCAAAGGGGATTGTGGAGCTACTGGTGTAAAGCTTACAAGAAACAGTCTTAAAAAAAGAGAGCATCTCTGTGTCATCTCTGATACACACTGTGTGTTTTCTGATGTGTTCTCCTTTTTTGCCTGGCATTAAAGAACACTTTGTTGCTGCTCTGAACTCTGACTCCTGAAGATTTTTTGACACCAAACAGAAATTTTTGAGACAAAGTTAATTTCTTCAGTGTGAGACTTTTTCACGACACTATGAGTTGTTAACAGCTCCACCAAATAGTGATTTTTACCTCTAAACTTCTCACATGGTTTCATTTTAGTAAATGTTCAAATGATCCAATATTTTAGAAAATATCAACGTTTAGAGAAAAAGGTCTAAAAGTTTTTCTTCTTCCCTCTCCCATTAATCATCTCACGACCCCTCAGATTTATCTGGTGACCCTTTGGAGGGCCCCGACCCCTAGGTTGGAAACCACTGGACTAAACTAGCTAACTGTATATAAAGTAGTTGAAACTAGCTCCACCTCCAGCAGCAACAGTAACATGCTGCTCTAACACTGATGCTTCACTATTAATAATCTAATCATGTCATATACACTGCTCACAAAAATTAAAGGAGCACTTTAAAGAAACACATTAGATACATCAGATCTCAATATGAAGTTGGATATCTATACAAATAACGACAGGGCAGTGTCTTAGGAACAAAAGGATGCCGAGTCTTTTAATGGAAATAAAAGTTTTCAGCCTACAGAGGGCTCAATCGTGTAGACACCATAAAATCAGAGTGAAATGAAGATGTGGCAGGCTAGTCCATTTTTTCCAAAACTTAATTTCTGCAACTCAAAATGCTTTTCAGTATCTTGTGTGGCCCCCACGAGCTTGTATGCATGCTTGACAACGTCGCGGCATGCTCCTAATGAGACGACGGATGGTGTCTTGTGGCATTTCCTCCCAGATCTGTGTAAGGGCATCCCTGAGCTGTTGTACAGTCTGAGGAGCAACCTGGCGGCGCCTAATGGACCGAAACATAATGTCCCAGAGATGTTCTATTGGGTTTAAGTCAGGGGATCGTAAAGGCCATTCAATTTTTTCAATTCCTTCATCCTCCAGGTACTTCCTGCTTACTCTTGCCACGTGAGGCTGGGCATTGTCGTGCATTAGGAGGAAACCAGCACCTACTACACCAGCGCCATCCTGGTTGGACAACCTGTGCAACTTCTGTAGGGTTAAGGAATCGCCTCATACTGCCAGTAATCTAGATTAATCTAGATTAAAATGGCTCGTTCAGAATGTGAAATACCTAAGTACTGACCAAAAGTAAGTCTTTGAGAACGGGTTTGTTAAACCAGGGGATGCATTAGAACAGGAGCCAAAATGCATCACTGACTGCTTATAGCAAAGGATGCTTTGTGTTCAGGTGGTATTTGAGACTGGAAGAACTCCTACAGTAAACCAATTCTGCATTGCATAAGGTGAACACAACCTTAGTCTTGTTGATGCCACCATCACGAAGCTTCTTAACAATGAATTTTCCCTGAAGCAAGCCTTGCGCCTTCGTGGCTGCATCCATGATAAACTATCACATTTGGTGTTGTAGTTTGGTAATTCACAGGCGCGTAGAGGTTCAAAAACTAGTTCTCACCCCCTACAGTGCAAATATGTATCCGCACATCCGCACTAAAATATCACGTTGAAAGTCATCAGTTTGCTTATTATAGGACCCAGCTTCAAACCTAATTTTGATAATAGATTAACAGCAGTATTTTCTATATCGCTCGATAAGAGTCTCACATTATCGCAGCGCGTTAACGCCATTAACGGCCCACCACTAAATTTTAATAATTAAATTGGTGGAAATCAATATTTTAATCAGTTTTTTTCTTTTTCACCCGAGCACAGTAACAACCATAGGCGTAATTTACACGGGGGATAGGGGGGTCATGACCCCCCCTAATAATCTTGGTGTATTTGGTTCGTGGGTTTCCTCACAGAGAGAGCTTTTGTTTGGATTTTGTTAGTTTGAACAGGTGATGCCCTCCAATCAGTTAGATAGCGCCGATCAATCAGTTAGATAACGCCATGTTCAGAATAGAGGTGCAAGCTGCACTCCAGTGTGCCACCCTGGATTGTGTGATGTATTGAGTGTGACTATGTAAAGTTTCTTGGTGTTAATAAAGTCATGCAATTGATTAATCCTTAAAGTTTTTTTTTTTTCCATAGATAGTGTATGCCAAGACAGGAATGCCAAATTGCTGTGCTGTAGGCTACAGTATGTATTAAGTTAGTATTGTTTTCTCCATGGTGTGACAAGCAAAAGTGATGTTTGGAAAAATTGGCTATATTACTGACAGCTATGAATACATAGATAAAAACAGCATTTGGCTTCTTCAACTTCACTAATGCCCCAGTTGCATTATACCAATCCAAGAATCAGTAGTTGCACCACTGTGTATATGGTCTTTTTCCACAGATTTATTGGTGTAGGGATGCTTTTGTCAGATCAAACCAAGTTTAACCTACTCTTGCCACGTTTTTTTTTTTTTTTTATTCAAACGTAAGTTATTTAAGTAATTAAAGTAATTTCAGCAATATGGATATGGTCCTGAGTGTGACCCCCCCCTTCACTGTTGAAGTTGTTGGTTCGATGCCTTGATTAAAGACCACATCCTGCCAAATATGGGCTCAGGTCGCGGTTTGCGCAGTGATTGCGCCATCCCACCCTGAAACCAGACAGAACAGCGTCACTCATCTCTCTGCATTTGAAGGTTTGTGCAGTGAACACACCACAGTCTGTATCAATGAGTCGTATAATCAGATCTTACCAGGCTCTGATGCCATTGGGGTCCCTAACGACGCGTTTGGCACAAGTGATCGCTGCGCTAATATCATCAGTCAGAAGCTCTGTGAAACAAACATTACAGAGACATTAGACGGACTGTAAGCACATGTTTTTATAGCTCTCAGTAAAGATAATTTCACTTATTTTCCTGTTAATACAAGTTTAACAAAGAGGAAACCAAAGCCGATGTATATTTATGTATTTATGGCATTTGGGCGTACTCCATGACAAGCTGTAAACACAACACGATGTTCTATCAAGTTCACAGCAACATTATTATCCCATTGGGAACTTTTTATGCCCACCTGATGAATCTAAGTCCGTTATTTACTCTCCTTTTAGCTTTGTTTTGGTCTCCACCAACTCCTCAGACAAATATCTGACTCTTTAGCTGCTAAATGTTCCACTATGTTCATCAGCTGGTTGCTAAGGTCTGTAAAACCAAAACTAGGAGCTAAAAGAGACTAAAGGCTAAAGTGTCTGAAAGGACACAACAGGATCGATGACAAAACTTCCAAGATCACATGGCACATAAAATAATGTCTGTATGTGGTGGTTCATCACTGACCACTGCACTTGATGCCGCAGGCGTTCACTGAGCCGGGGGTGCGGCCGTCTTCACACCACCAGCGGCTGTTAATCTGGAAGATGCCATAGTCAGTGGATCCATCAGTGTTGTGATTGATGGCTCGGGTGTTGTAGCTTGACTCCCACTTGGTCAGACAAACCCCTGCAGAAGAGACAGAACAGACCAACACATAAGACCACCTGACACATAGACCACCTCATGACCGTCCTCTCTATCAGGGTTGGATGCTGGTCTGACAAGGGACAATTTTCAACGTAAATGGGGTCCTCAACGCAGGACGCTATTTAGGAATATGACTGGAGTTTCTGTAGGTAAGTATGATGTAAAAGCTCACCATAAATAAACTCACCTCCACATGGTTTAAAATTTGCAGTTTACTCGGTCCTTTAAGACCGATGTTATGTTGAGTTGCTGTTAGTTAAGAAATAGAAATGCATGTAGATGAGAAACATTTCTGTTTGTGACAATGCTCAAGCTGGTACTCACAGTCGGCCAGGCCGATGCCGTGGTATTTGTCCATTCCATTATCCTTCAACACGTGGGCCCATTCACATCGCTGATAGACTTTAGCGCTGGTCAAAGCCACCAAGAGCAGGAACACCAAACTCCTCATGATGGACTCTCTCTGCATGAGCAAATGTGTCCACAGCTGTTACTAGAATCTCCTTTTATAGAGAAGCTCAGCTGAAACTGTTGCAGCTGCTTTATTTCATCCACACTCCCCCATATTCGTGGAATATTGTCCAGTATCAACAAAGCTTTTAAAACATGAATCTGGGTTTTTTTTCACTTGAACTTTGAACACCTGTTTGTTTTCAGGCAGAGTGTGTTATCAGTGTAATTATATTGACTGGAAAAACATTCACTCTGATGGTAACAACAATAAGTCTACACAATATATAGGAAGTTATAATTATTCCAGATGTTACAGTGTAACATAGGGCAGAGTACTGAAAGAATTATTGATCTGATATTCTGTAATGCTCCGAATAAATGTTCAAAATACACTAAAGTACCAAAAAGACCTCCTCAAGTGACTATAAGACGTAGTTTTTTAACTTAGAAGACTACCAGGGAGATTTGGCAGCTGTTCCATGGGACCTTGTTTATCTTGAGGATGATTTGAATTGTGCTGTTGAGTGTTTCATGAAATTGATTACAGATGTTGTTGAGCACCATGATTCTATAAAGGAAAAGTCCAATTAAAGCCAAACCATGAACATCAACCGTTATGGATTATCTCACTCAAAGTCTCATTTTCATATTGATGAAGTATCACAAATTTAGAAGTAGCGCATTCACATTTCAGGTTGTTATGGAAGTTATCAATACACAGTAAATACATGCTGTACTATAACTGCCTGAAATGTCAGTTTGCTATTTCAACATGGAAGTTGAACCACTGTGATTCTGACTGATTATGAAAGAAAAGTTCAAACTTCAATGTTTCATAATGTTTGTTCAAACTGGCTGACAGGTAAAACAAACGGCACATTGAATATGATGAAAATAAAAAGTAGCTAATCCAGAACAGAAACCTGGTTTTGTTTGCAGCTAGGTGATTTTCTCCACACAAACAGCTTATTTGAGGAGTTTCAGTCAGGATTTAGAGTAAATCATAGCACAGAGACCGCACTATTCAAAGTTACAAACAACCTCCTAATGGCATCAGACAAAGGACTCATCTCTGTACTTGTCCTATTAGATCTTAGTGCCGCATTTGACACCATTGACGATCAGATTCTTTTACAAAGATTGGATCATCAAATTGGCATCAAAGGAACCGCCCTAGGCTGGTTTAAGTCATATTTCCTAGACCGATCTCAGTTTGTTCATGTTTATGATGAATCCTCCATGCAAACCAAAGTTTCTCATGGAGTCCCACAAGGTTCTGTATTAGGGCCACTTCTATTCAGTTTATATATGCTTCCTCTAGGGAACATTATTAGGAATCATTCAATTAACTTTCACTGTTATGCCGACGACACCCAATTATATTTATCAAGCCTGATGAAACCAATCACTTAACTAAACTCCCAGCATGCATTAAGGACAAAAAAATTCGGATGACCCACAATTTTCTGATGCTAAATTCAGATAAAACTGAAGTTCTGGCAGGTCCAAAACAAGACGGCAGACTCAGACGCGGAATTGGCAGGTTTGGTAGAAACTTTTATTGTTTCCGAGCTGCTGATATACAGTCTACAAAAATTACAACAAAAATGGCTACTCTGACCAGAACTCTAACTAAAACTTTGCTACACTCTCTGAAAATCATAAACACTAAACTAGAAAAAAAACGCTTCACCAAAATGGGAAGTGTTATCTTTTCAAAATAAAACAGGAAATGAAAGACATAACAAAAACCCAGCTTGACCTCACCGCGGTGTGACAAGTTTTCGTAATTGGACCCAAACACCTCATTCCAGAGATTTAGCCTTAGACGGGATCACCCTGGCCTCCAGCTTCACCGTAAAAAATCTTGGCGTTGTTTTTGATCAAGACTTGTCCTTTAATAACTATATAAAACAACTTTCGAGGACTGCATTCTTCCACTTGCGTAACATTGCCAAAATCAGACGCATCATTTCTCAAGCGGATGCAGAAAAACTAGTCCATGCATTTGTTACTTCTAGGCTGGACTATTGTAACTCTTTGTTATCAGGCTGCTCTAATAAGTCTCTTAAGAGTTTGCAGCTGATTCAGAACGCTGCTGCACGTGTTCTGACAGGAACCAAAATCAGAGATCACATCTCTCCCATTTTGGCTTCCTTGCACTGGCTACCCGTTAAATCTAGAATAGAATTTAAAATTCTTCTCCTAACTTACAAAGCTCTTCATGGTCAGGCACCATCATATCTAAAAGAGCTCATAGTACCTTACCACCCCACTAGAACACTGCACTCTCAGGATGCTGGGTTCCTTGTGGTTCCTATAGTGTCTAAAAGTAGATTGGGAGCCAGAGCTTTCACCTATCAAGCTCCTCTTCTGTGGAATAAACTACCACTCTGTGTTCGGGAGGCAGACACGATCAACACTTTTAAGAGTAGACTTAAGACTTTCCTGTTTGATAAAGCTTATAGTTAGGGCTGGCTCAGGTCATCCCTTAGCTATGCTGACATAGGACTAGACTGCTGGGGGGGGACTATCTATCTATTGAATCCATCTGTCTAATTCATCTATCCATCTATCTAATCTATCTATCTATCTATCATGTTACTAACTAACCTTCTTCCCCGGAGTTTCTGTGCTCTCTCGTCCAGCAGGTTCTTGTGGACTGTGTCTGCTGCTGTGGTCCTGCGTGGTGTCTACTGCATGTGTTGTCACCGTCATCATTGTTACCATATCCCCATTACAGATTATAGTTAGTTAATGATTTGCTGCTGTGCATCTATATCTTTACCACTAGTTTCACTGTTACTGTAATAATTCATCATTCTGAGAGAGAGACAGAGAGAGAGAGACAGAGAGAGAGAGAGAGAGAGAGAGAGAGAGAGAGAGAGAGAGAACAATAAAGATATTTCCTCTTGAGTTATTACAGTAATTATTGGCTTACTCACATCACTTAATGAAAGACTTGATTTATACCATCATTCATTTTAATGCACATCTGCAAACATGTAAAAACATATATACAAGTTTTAACACTGGAGACATTACAAAAAAAATGTGCTTACAAAATTGGAACCATGCAAATAACTGACATAAGACAAAGAGTATAGTGAACATCACCCCCCCACCCACACCAACCCACCCACCCACAGAGACGCACAAAATCACCAGGATATAAATAAATACACATCATACTGTGGGTGGCATCAATTAGTCCCTCAAATTATTCACCCCAAACTTTTGCACACAATAAAAAAAACATTCAAATGCAAAATGTCTTTGTTTTGGTCTTAGATGGACAGAACATTGTGGACACTGTGGTGCATATAGATATCTAAACATAATATTTGATTTGTTGTGAGACGCTGTCACTTCTCGACTGAAATATTAATGGCTGATCCATCATATAACTCAATTTTCATAAGCCTCTTGAATGCTATATAGTTAGTGTTATATAACAAGGACAAGATTGAATTTTCATTTATATTTAAGTTAATAAAAACAAGTCATTGCAATAAAACAGCCGTTTCCCAGATGTTGTTAATAATGTTTTGGGAATTTGAACTATTATTTTAAATTTAAAATCTGAGAGTTATGAACTGTTATGAGATGTTGACCAATTTTTAACTTATATCCTTCTGACCGCCTCCACTCAACCACTAATAAATGTGTTCTTGAAGCAGCTTGTTAACACATTTTAAAAGCACTATATTACATAGTGTATGTTAAAAGTAAACAGAGCTTACACGCACACAACTCATTAAAATATTAAAGACTACATTTCAATAGTGCTCAAGTAAAGTTTGATCTGAAAAGGTTAGGCTGCAAAAAGAGTTTTCATGAAAATTATAGATTATATAAATATTTCAGTTAGTCTGAAATTGTGTCTGTTAACATTTTAAGCATGTAGGTGATGAGATGAGACAGAGTGAATAACCTCTTCATCAAGAATACCCATCTGTCCTTCTTGTTTATATTATTTTGAGATTTCCAGGGAAGCATATCATCAAATACACTATATTGCCAAAAGTATTTGGTCACCCATCCAAATGATCAGAATCAGGTGTCCTAATGACTTGGCCCGGCAACAGGTGTATAAAATCAAACACTTAGGAATGGAGACTGTTTCTACAAACATTTGTGAAAAATGGGCCGGTCTCAGGAGCTCAATGATTTCCAGGATGCCACCTGTGCAACGAATCCAGTCGTGAAATTTCCTGGCTCCTAAATATTCCAAAGTCAACTGTCGGCTTTATTATAAGAAAATGGAAGAGTTTGGGATGAATTAGAGCAGAGACTGAGAGCCAGGCCTTCTCTACCAACATCAGTGTGTGACCTCACCAATGTGCTTTTGAAGAATGGTCAAAAATTTCTATAAACACACTCTGCAACCTTGTGGACAGCCTTCCCAGAAGAGTTGAAGCTGTAATAGCTGCAAAAGGTGGACCGACATCATATTGAACCCTATGGGTTAGAAATGGGATGGCACCTAAGTTCATATGTGAGTCAAGGCAGGTAGCCAAACACTTTTGGCAATATAGTGTATCTACATAGAATGCAATCATATAGATATGCATTAAATGATTCAATAATGACATTACTTCATTTCCTTCAGTTTCCCCCCCCAATTAACCTTGTTAACATTTAACACTCTCGTGACTGGCTATTACAGCAGTGGCAGATTTACGTTTGCAGAGACACATTTACATTCAAATGATAAACTAGGCTAAATCAAGCTGCGTCGGCTGCATACTGACGATCATAACAAAAGACAAAATAATAAAGGGAGGGAATCAACACTTTCTGTCAAGTTGTGCAGCTAATTCACACTGAAAATTATCAGGCTTAACCAAAGGTTAGTCTGCACCACTGACCCTTATAAATCTTGGCTATTATCTCAAGCAAAGTAGCACATGCCTGTTTTCTAGTGTCAAACAGGAACAACAACAACAACGTGTTGTTCTGTCATGCTACTGTTAACCTGCTTGTCACTCAGTTGTGTGCGTTTGCTGTGTAAGATAACAGAAAGGATAAAGAGTCAGGAGAGGGAAAGACGTTCATGCTCATCATCACGTTATGAAACTTTTTCAACACTTAATGTTACCACTGACTTCCTTTTCTACGTCATTTCTACTCCAAAACCTGCTGCTGGGTAAACAGAGTAAGCGATAATGGAGCCTGCCATTACGACAGCTGAACCCAAGTTCATTAAGACTAGTGGATATCCAAAATATCCAACATCAGCATAACAGCAAATGAGTATTAATTATAAATACTGATAAGGCTTCTATGTCAAACGTCCTGCAGGTATATGATCATAATGTAAACCTTCCAGCCTATAAGATTAAGAATAAGCCTGCAATATACAACCAAATTTTAATCACATATACATCAAACTGATAAACATGTTTTCCAAACTTATGTTGCCAACATACTGATGTGAGACGCGTTGACACAAGGATGCAGTTTGTGCGTTTGAGGTGTTAAGTGATTAATAATGCACAACATTCTGTACAGTTATCAGAAAATAACGTTCAATATGGCGGCTAAGGGTTTAGCCTCTATTTGTTGTTAATTTTTCAAATTTCAAAAGTAGAATTTTCATATTGTAGTAATGGCCATGGTATAAAGTATATAAAGTAAACTACTATATGTGTAAACCCAAGTTAGAGAAAAAGCTCAGCAAATAATAGTCAGTGTGAAAAGCACAATTGTTTCTGATGGTTTTGCCCTTCTTTCATTAATATATATATTCAGTATTTTGTATGGTCAAAGTAATATTACTTTACAAGAAAATTAATTTATCACAGGACAAAAGGCACAATGCTCAAGAAATAATGCTTTTAAGATGATTTCTGATATAATATTCAATAGGCCAGTCCCATCACTTCATATTTATTTTGGAAAAAAAAGACAGAAATTGACCCATAAATACTTTCTCCTCGTTCAAATGGTTATTAAACAGATAAGGCATACATGTTCCTTACATAAAAAAAAATGTTTAACTTCTAAAAGTTAAAATAAAAAAAACCTTTTAAAAGAACAAACATGTACTATTGCTCAACCCAACTGAACGCTTGCTGAATCTGACTACATAAGGAATTTAACAAATATATTATATTTGTTAAATTCCTGGTTCCTATTGTTGAACATTTCTGTTTTCATGTAGTGTAGGATTAACGTGGCCTCCTTCTCCCTCAGATGTTTAGCATTATTATCTGAGCACAGCAAGTCTCCACGGGAGAGATGGCAGTGAGGGGAGGACGGCCGTGTACCAAGGTAGCCTTTTCCCATAAAGCACCGAGACACAACTGGCATCTTCTCCTCACTTGGAGGAAGCAATAGTTTCAGCATGTGTCCTGCAGGTTCCCATAGCAGTCCCCACTGGCCAAACATCAGACACCGAGTTAAAAAGCAGTATGCTGGGTGTTCCCCAACACATCTGTCCAAGCTCTTCATTGATCAAGTCCTTCCAAGATACATGTTTGACATGACAATGTTTTTTTGTTTTAATGTTTGAGCTTCCACCTACCACATGTGAGCAGAGGGGGCAGGAGGAAAAGAGTGAACAGGTTAGGAGTTATCCTGCAGCTCTTTGGCCTTGGTCAAGATGGTGTGGACATCTGAGATGGGGTAATCCTGAAAGGAACAACGGGGAGGTCAAATGTATGTTTAAATATTTGCGGTCTTCATATTTCACTGTAAAGATCCTTACCTGCAGTAATCTCATATTGACCGTGAAGTCTCCTGCCAGTAGGTTATCTCGGATAAGTCTGTGAACAGAGGAAGTCAACAGAAACCGTGTGACTGATGTGACGAGACAGAGGTATTCGTATTACTGCAATGTGATACTGCACAATGTGAACGGCTCACATGAGCATGGCGCAGCAGACCAGGATGAGGAAGTGGAAGCGGTCCTGGTCGGAAAACAGGGTGTCCCAGATGCGGATGACGTCTGGCAGGAGGAACTCCTGGGACAACAACAGGGTGAGCCAGCGGAATGTGAAGTACTGTGGTTTGATGTTCTGCTCTTCCTGAGTGGAAAGAAAGAAAAAAAATATATCATCTGCACACTTTTCTACTCACCTTATGTTGCTACAACGGCTAAGCTTTCAACTGCATCTCATGGTGTTCAAATCAAATATATGATATGTAATTACTTTTCTCATTACTTGATATCCTGTGACCGAAAACAGGTCACCTGAGCCAGTTCAATCCACTGATGGATTCATTCATTAAATGCTTTACAGCATCATAATAGCTACTAAATGGACCTTTGAGTTGACACCATTCTGTCACACATACACTAAAGGTTTAGCTTAAGCTGCCAGTATACGCGTGTGAAATAGACCACAAGATATTCTTTACATTCTTTACACAACTCTATCAGATGAATACCTTCCAGGAATATACTGGTGGATCAGCCATATGCTGTTGATTTTGCTATGAATGCTTCAGCAGCTCAGAAAGGAACACCGGGACATGGACACGGCGTTTACCAGTTTAAAGTAGAGCTCCAGGTCTTTGTCTTTGAGCATGGAGTACACGCTCTCCATCTTGTAGGTGATGCCGCACTGGGAGTCATCCAGACTCTTGATGAAGTTGTCTCTGTTCTCAGACATCAGGTTGGTGAAACAGAAGAACGTATCCGCTTCAGCGTGCTCTGCACAGTACAGCAGCACAGACACGGGGGAGTTCAGTGTTTTTTGTTTTGTTTTTAATATTTGAATATTTGGTAAAATGACCTACCTTTCCACTGGCTGTTGGGGTCTGTGGCGAAGGTGTAGTAAATCGGTCCAACAATCTCATTCATGCCCTGCACATAGGCAATACCGGGGTTGAGTTTTGCGTAGATGAAGAGGATACGCTCCACCACCTCCCAGTGTGCTTCGCTCCCATTGGGCAGCACCTCATATTCATTAGATGGATACAGGTTCAAAGACTTTCCGGGGGAGCTGACCTGGAAAAACAGATTCAGTTTAGCAGAAAGTTGGGCCATTGTTCTGCAAACCATGTATGTTCAATAAAAAAAATAAACCTTCAATCCAACCTTATGGTGGCACTAGATTAATGTCTGTACAAAATGTCATTGTAATGAATCTAATAGTTGTTGAGATATTTCAGTCTGGACCAACCAATAGAGAGTGCTTAAGATCTAAAACATCAGCATGTTAGTCATCTCTCCTTGATTACTTCTCTGCTATTAGTATTAATAATAGTTAAATCGTGTATTTAAAGCTTTAGTCCTGTACACACACTCACACACACACACGTCACTTACATTGGTGACTCCACTGCGGTTGCGATTTACAGTTTGTGCTTTCAGGGTGGTTTGTTCCACTCGACGACGCAGCGTCTCATAATCATTCTGAGGGTCCAAGATAAGTTGGCAAGGATATTCTGTAGGACGCTGGAAGAACGCCATGTCTGGATACAGCCGTCTGTTTGAAACACATAAACACACAAACACACTCCTGTTATATTTTACTTGATGTGTCAGTTGCATTACATACGATTCTGGCTTAGAAAAAAAAAAAAAAGTATCGCTTTCGAGAGTAGAAGAATCGTATCTTTTAATATAATCACACACAGACAGGTTGTGCTCCTTCTGATCACAGATGATCAATTAGAAGCTAAAAGAAAAAAGGCATACCTCACATCCTTGTCAATTTGTAGTAGAATTTCATTATCTTTGAAGTAGGTGTTCCACCTGCTGTCTGGGTTTGGATTTAGAGGCTGAAAGAAAATCAAAACAACAACGACAGATTGAACTACGGCTCCGTCATAGATGACTTGTTGGACTTTATATTTACATTTTGAACATGGACATTAGGTTCAGCTGGTATCATAGTGGTAAGGATTAACATCATTTTTCCAAAGCATAGGCTGCATGTTACATAACCACAACTCAACTCATGCTGGAGCTCGAAGAGACTCATAGATTTCATGACAGACTGACGTTGCTCATGTATAATAAACATAATCAGTGCTGTGGAAAGAGAACACCGGAACTAAGTAGACTTGACTCACATGGTCCTCCATAGTCACATCTTCTCTGGAGAGGCCCAGGTTGGCTTTGGCAATACCGGGCTGGATGATCATTTCTTTCAGGAACTGGGAGTACACCTCCCTGTGAGAGACACAGAGACAAGTGAAGACAGTAGTTCGTTGTGTCGAGGCAAATAGTTGCTTTATCAGTCAGTCGGCAGAAAATTAAGTATTAAGTAAGTGTTCTGTAAGCATGTAAGACACATATCCAAAAACACAAAAACAGTGTCTCAGTTTTCACATTGTTTTTCCTTGTTTTATAAGATTAGAAAAGTTTTGGTCTGTTACTAAGACAAACTAAGATGTATGAAGATGTCATGTGAGGTTTCTGTGAAACTGAACCCATGTTTCACGATTTTCTGACACCAGTATTGAAATAATCAACAGCAGCACCAAAAAAAAGAAAAAAAAAAGACTAAAATATGGCCTGTCACAGTTGAGTTTATGTAGTGAAAACAGAAGCGGGTCTGTCGCGTCTCATATAAACACGTAACGCAGAGGAGACAACCATGAGAAAACACCATAATAAACAGCGTGAGGCTTGGTGACTCACACCTGAAATGGTTTTTTTTTACCCTTTTCTTTTTTTAGTCAGCTAACAACATTAGCTAATGTCATCTGCTACGCTGATAGACAGCAGCTGTGGTAAAAACAAAGCAGTGTGCTCTTCAAAACGTACCTTTGCTTTTTAAGGAAAGAGTCCCATAATGTCTGATCCAGAGGAAGGTAATTAAGAAGGATCTGCAAAGAGTTTAGAAGACATCATTTTACATACAGCCCATAAGGTCAAATGTGCAACACCACAAACTTTTTAAATAATTAGACCTGTCCAACGTCAGTCTTCCTGAAATTTCACATTTTATTTACAAACCTAGTTTTTAATATCTACAGTATATTTTGCCAAAGAGACATTTATTGTATACCGTATTTTCCGGACTATAAACTGCTACTTTTTTCCCATACTTTGAACCATGTGTCTTATAACAGAGGTGCAGCTTTTCTATGAATTTTATTTAAGCCCACAGAGTGTATATAATATTATTACACCCTCACCCCCTCAAAATGGAAAACCCACTAAGGAAATTCCTATGATGCAGCTTTTAAGTTGAATGCCATCGATCTGGTTATCCGTGAAGGAAACAGAGCGGCTGCACGTCAGATTGCCGTTAATGAATCTATGATGAGACGATATGTGATGAAGATTATCTGACGCTGTTCAACTCCGACACTGAAGAGGACGACTTCAGTGCGCAGAAGAAATGAAGTGACAGTGGTTTGGTGTTCATTAGCCATAAAAAAGGACGAGTGAGTTACAGTTTTAGAAATTATAATGTTTTAGCCGTTAGAAAACATTTACATCCAACAACAGGATTATTTTTATTTTTATTGGTGTCGCTGTTCTAGAAACTGCACAGAAAATGTTCACACAGTCCAGTCCTGTGTTACAGCAGCTTGACGGTGTAACATCCTCTCTAATGGAATGTGTTCTATCGTGACACAATGTTGACAACCATAGCAATATATTACATTTCTTTGGTCCCATGACACTACTGCCTGTGTTATAATTTGGTCTGCTGATTTCTGACCTGAAGCTCTACAGTGTGTGATGTTCTTATTTTTACCCTCGTCTGACATTTTTGGCAATGTAACTTGCCCACAAATTAATCAGAACCAGCAGCATTATGCAGACGTTTAAGCGACATTGATTATTTTGCGATTAATCTCCTCATGAACAGGTAGCATTCATCCAGATGAAACGTAGCCAATCTGACTTGGACAGTTCGTAGGAGCAAATCTCACAGAGAAAGTAAAAGAACCTAAAATTGTTCTTGGCACACTAAAGGTCATTGATACAACACAGATGCAGAGCAACTTACTTTCCAGCAAAGCGCTCGGATGCCTCCTTCAAATGGGATTCCTGAGTTGAATAAAGAAAGGATGGTGAATAAAATATGTCATCCTACACTGACGTTACTGGCGCTAAAAAACAGAGGTGTGGACATTACCATTGAAGCACAGCTCCCTCAGTGTCTTCAGGTTTATGTTCTCTTCACTCAAGGCTACTTTGAATTCCTGTATTCTGAAAAAAAAAGGATAAAGACGAGGTCAGAACTAGTTTTAACTTTTACCGACCGTGATGTCAAATCCTTATTGGTACCACATGATAATATTTGATTGATTGATTGATTGATTGACATGATCTGGTGGAAAAGGTGTGTATATATAGCATATAGTCGAGTGTGGAAATACGCTTAAGCCCCGAAATTTAGATGAGTTAATCAATACCATGAATTGCTCATTCTGCTTGGAAGGATTCGGTTAAACGTTTGAGAAGCTGTTTAAAGATAAAAACAACCCGATGGGTCAGTTTTTGGCTGATCCAGCAAGGCAATTACATATCTGAGAAATCAATACAGTACTGATCCTGATCATTACCCACAGTGACCAAACACGGCCAGAGATATTAACAGGAAAGATACCCGACATGGCAAAAGAAATCTCTGTCATATAATCACAATATCTTCATATTTCTGGAATCTTTAACCTCCACGTGTCCTTAACTTAACATGCTGCTGTATAATGTGTTCAGCCTCATATCTAAAGATACTTGTAGTCAGGAACATTTCTATTTCTATTTCCAACACCTTTTTTTGTCACACAAACGTTTCATAAATACTGCATTATTTGCAGCACTGTGGTGTTGTTTATTTTATAGTATTTAAATGTGCATTTTAGCACCATATGGTAAAGAGATCTAATTTAATAGATCCTATATCCTTTATTATGAAACTAAAACATATGTTTAGCAGCACATCAGCTTCTCAGCCGGGTTAGTCAGGTTCTGTCGGTCTGTTTATTAGGAACTCGTGATGGAAAATGAACACTTTGAAAAATAAAATGAGATGTATGCAAAACATACACAAGCAACAAATCCGAGTTGTTCTTACGTGCATCAGCTAGCGGGATAAAATGCAAATAATAATAATAATAATAATAATACAATGGAGGAAAAAATGATAATTACATCAAAGCAATGTTTCCTATAAGTCTGCTCCGACTAACCTGTAATTAATAACTGAACTGTTTAACTGCACTGTCAGCAAACACAGTTGCCTAGATGATAGATCATTGTTGAGGAAGTGTGATGTGTCAGCTGATGTGCTAACACGGAGCTAGCATTGCTACTTAAAACGATGAAGCTCGCTGCATCCAGTCAGTTTGCAAAGCGACGTTTTTTTGACCTTAAATGATAAACCTAGCAAACACATATTAGCCTGCAAGCGTTGCCTTGAAACCTACACGCAGCTTTTACGCGTAGTTAGCGGAGCTGTGGTTGCTGCTAGCTTAACAGTTGTTGTTGTTGTTGTGCGGTTATGATGCTAGCTGCTATAAAACGCCTCAGACAGGCTCCGTGCGTCCAACACGAAGCGGGAAGACGTGTTTTAATGCGTCTCACCTGTTTCTGTACGCAGTAGACATGTCTGGACAAGCGGCGGGTGCACTCCTGCGACTCTTGTCTTGAAATGAGTGAATTATTGGTCAGAGGAAAGCCCTGCTGTCACTTCCGTCTTCACAACAACACTGTGGACAACACCGTGGAGTGGACAGACACCACGCCGGCCTCCGTGTGACGACAAATTCTTCTTCTATGCTCCAGTTTATTGGTGCTTTATCGCCACCCTTATGCTCCGGAGTGGCATATACACTATACACACACATTGCATTGACTTCCATTTATTGTGTGGACAGCCTAACCCTTAATTCACTCACTCGTTCATTATCACTGCTTATCGGTTATATCCTAATAGAATAAAACGCTGTATTATCCCTTAAGGGGGCAGAAACGTTACCCTGACCTGCGCTTGCATGTCCTTGCATGTCAGTAATGTCCATCCCTGCACCTTTAACGCTCTCAGGTTATTCCTCATCATCTTTCTCTGTGTGTCTCATGTCTCCTACAACTGAGACATATATAATACTATAATGTGACAAGCATCACACAAGCCTGTCTGTGTGTTTTCCCACCACTACAGTTACCTGATACTTTTGAATTTGATATAAACGCCTCACTTTCCTCTTATTTTTCCTGCAACATTTGGTTGTTTTTCCCCCCACCCAGATTACACACTGAACCTCTGCTTTATTGATACTACCTTACATTCGCTGAACTTAAACATTGTACCTGACCTTCCCTGATTTGCTATTCCAGTGACTGTCTGTAGGTCTCGACACCTTTAACTTGCTGCGGGCTGAGGATGAATCTCTTCTCTTTTTCTACTCTGCCCATATTAACTGTGAATTAAAAAAGAACCCGCAAACATTTAAATGTTCCAACGCTTCCTGATTCTTTCCCACACATCCTCAGCTTCATCCGTCCTTTTCCTGGTGTAAAAACGCCAATGGATTATACACTAATGTTGCTATGTTTACCCTTGTCCCTCTACCATTATTCATACATTCGTGTGTGATTTCTTCCATGTCAATCTCACTAATCCTAAATGATTCACTGCTGCAACATCCGGCTGAGTCTTTTGTCTTTTTGTTGTGTTTTGCTGCAGCCTGCTACTATTAATCACTCCTGCAATGAATGTTACCAAAGCTCTTCTGTCCACATAAATGCTCTCAATTGTTCTTTGCTGTAGATCCTGAACTCCAGTCACTCCCTGTTCATTTATAACATTGTTCTGTTCTCTTTTCACTCTTACTTGGAATATGGAATAATGGATAAAACCTTTCTCTTTAGCTTTGTTAGTCAAAAAAACACCTCATGTGGCAATAACCAAACAACCTGAATACCTCAGCAGCATCACTGTTAGTAAATCCTGCTTGTCAGTAGAAAGTGACATACCTCCTGACAGCCACTAGAGGGCACAAACACAGCATGTATGATCAATGAATGCACATGATAAGGTATTTTCTTTCTGCTTTCCATGTGAAGGTAATGTAACTGCTGGTGGAAGTGCACATGGCATGGATCCAGCTGTTAGCCGAACCAGAAACAGGTTTATAGGCCAAGTATGTTTACACATACAAGGAATTTGACTCCAGTTTAGTGGCTCTTAATGTACTTATACACAAAAATAGCAACAAGGGCAGCAACGTGTTACTCTTGGGAACCCCTCCAAACTCCATGCCGTTTACAAGGTGTTTTAAACGTTACTTAATTTAGGAATATGCACCAAAATAAAGTAGATATTAAAACTAAATAAATAAATCAAATTAGATTTTGACACAGGGCCTCTCTATACAACACAGAGTGGGATAATGCCTGTAATCACCTGTATAAAACCTGCCAGCACCAGTGGGCCCTGAACCAGCTGCCCACTTAATCTAGTCTTTACTGAGACACATGTTGTGATATGGTTATGATCACAGACATCAGACTGATGTATTTGTGTATTAAGAGCTATGATCTCACATCTTGTTGCAACTACACATGTCAAAACTGCTTTAAAGTGGATTTAAGAGAGTGTTCAGGACAAAACAGCAAAGCACAGGACATGTGTAGGTTTTTATAGTTTAAAAAGGTGTTTTTTTTAAATTATTATTATTTTTTATTTAGCTTATAAAATAATTTTAAAGATTTTAAAAGTGAGAGGACACCAACAGGATTTTGAAAAGAGACCCAGCGTCTCCTACTCACCGCGATCCTTGTGTTGGCCTCTTCCAGATAGTTTTACTGCTGTTAAAGCCTTACTAGTACTCAAATATCAAATCTGTCCTTGAGGTGGAGTTAAGGGTGAATTTCACTGCAATGTCCCCATTATTTTAACATGATGCCGGTGCAGGAGGAAAGAACAAGAGATTCATCCTCTACAGACCGTGAACATGGTTAAATTTAAAGATACCATCCAGATATGAAGACATATTGAAGACCAGAATTGGCTCCAAACTAGTTGTGATCTAAAAATCAGATTGTCAATAAGCACAGAGTGTCAAACTCTGCACAGACATATTTTTGCACAGTGAAGAACAAGAAGAAAACTTTTTTTTTTTTTACGTGTAGGGGTCCTTTAACTGGGCAGCAAAACAAATACATACAATATGACGTTTATTTGTCTAAATGTTTTCCTGTCATTAATTCATCACTGCAGGTATAAATAACAACGTGGCCTCTTATCTAAACAGCTCTTGTGTAACTGATGACCTTGGCTCATTATCTTGTCACAGACTTAGATACAGGCCTGCTAGACACCCCCCCCCCCCCCCCACCACCACCACCACCACCACCCCTCGACAGCTGCTGTGTCGCTGCGTGCCACTTACACTATGTGTGATATGACTGTATGATGTTTCTGTTTTTGCACTGCAGAGAGTCTACTGTGTGCCTGCACAGTAGTTATTAATATGTCCCTCTACCAAAGCCGACAGAGTTAAAGTAAAATTTGAATTCTCCTCACATTTAGAGTGGGAAAATATTAACTATAATAATACTGCAGCTATTGTGTATATTATTTACATGTTTCAAAGGATAATAGAGCTTTTTTTATATATAGAAGACAGCGTCTAGCTTGAGGTCTTGGTTGGATGTTTCCCATGGCAGCGGTTGCTAGGAGACGTGTACTCCTGACTTGAGCAGGTCATAGCCCTGTATAGCCTACGGATATGTTGTCTATACTGCATATTTAATATTTAGGAGGAGCCATTGTGCTGGTAAGTTTGTTTTTTACAGCAGGGCGGAAGTGGAAGGTGGGTAAGCTAGCTCGGTAACTTAGCTAATTCAAGTTGGAAGTGACATTTTGTAGGATTTGTAGGAATTAGCAGCGGCTAACAACGTTAACTTCCTGTGTGGACCAGTGGAGCATATATGTCTATGAGTGGAGCTTAGTGGTGTCATCAACTAGTTTTAATGGCAGAACGCACAAATATTGCGCCAATCACTGTCACCGAAGAAAAATAAATAAAACTCTTGTTTTTAAAAAAAAATCTTTTAATTTTTTTTTTTTACCATTTTGATTAATAAAATACAAACAAACAAACTAACAAAAAAAACGCCAAGGAAATTAATTCTGATTTCTTCATTTCAGTTTGACTATAAAGGTTATAACTAATTAACTAACTAAAAACATTGGTTTGCTTTAAAGACGTGTTTTTGCACTTTTACTTACCCAGAGTTACTCTGTGGCCCCGGACCAGTAAATGATACAGTATAAAACATTTTATTTGCATTCAATGGCAACAGGAAGAACGACTATAATCAATTTACATTTATTTTACTTTATTTGTATTTAAAGAAAAATAAATATATTACTACTACTACAATACAAATGTACTAGTTAATTACACATGAGTTAGTAATATTTATTGGTGACACAAATGACACAATGATGAAAATTATACTGTCGATATATGGAAATAGGAAGAGGGATGAGAGTAGAAGAAGAAGAGGAGGAAGAAGACGAAGAGGAGGAAGAGAAGGTAAAAAGCAAAGACGAAGGAAGAAGAGGAAGAAAAGGGTAAAGTAAAAGAGGAGGAAGAAGAAATAGGGGAGGAAGAGGAAGAAGAGGAGGAAGAGAAGGGGGGAGCAAAGGAAGGGGGGGTAGAAGAAGAAGTAGTAGGAGGAGGAGTTTGTTTGTTGACATCGGACGAAAACGAAAAATCAGATGAGTTAAGACTGGTGGTAATAACTCAATTTCTCACCGTCATCAGGACACAGATCCTTGGCGACAGCTCAGGTAGAGCTCTCCCCGATGAGCCCGCTCTGTCACACCGCTGACCAGCTGCTACCAGCCGGTATCTCCACACAGAGCTGTTAGCCTGCGCTAGCCCCAGCAGCTCAGTCAGCTAACATAGCAGGGAAAGTCATCGTTAGCCACAAGCTAATGTAGACGCTGAAATACACTGGTGATACCGTATCGGCAAGTGAAAGCTTTACTTAGAATAACAACTGCTGCTCTCTGGTATTTTGGGTTGTTGTGAGTGGGTAGACTAACAAGCGTTGCGTGTTTACCAATAGCTATCTAGCGTTAGTGCTGTTAAAGTAAATTGTTGTACAGTGTCGCTAGCTTGCTTGCTAACTTAGTACCAGTCTGCTGTGTCTCTCTCTCAGGATTCATTGCTATGTGTGCTCAGCTAAATAACTACTTTCACCAACCAAAAAGACAGAGCAAAAACACATTACTAGCTTCACTTTAGCAAATGTAGGCATTCTGCATAATACTATTAAGACATAATCAATTTGTTATTAATGTTGAAACAAATTACAAAGTGACCGACATTATTTGCTAACAGTAGCCAGCCATGGGCAACACAGCTAACACGGCTAAATATGCAGAGCTGTGCAAAGAGATGGGCAAAAAATGTAAATACAGGCTCCGTTTCTGATGACAGTTAATTCATTGGACACTGAAAAATACGTTAAGAGTTTGCTGTACACAAGTTAACTGTGATGTTAAGTTTATATATTTGCTGTTCCATATCTTTTTGGAAATAATGTGATGTACGGTTTATTTATTTTTTTTCCTTGTCCCTGCAAGTGAGGGATTATGTTATATTAAAAATGATAAATTAATCTGAAACACTAATGGTATCATATTATGACATTTATGATTACAGTGTATTTTGTAAATATAATATATGTCAAGGGGAACTTTATTTTCTGCAGTTTTCTCCACTAAAAGCAGCCTCTGTAAAGACGGCGGACATCATTTTTAACTTTCTTCAATGCATGCCTCCTAAGGTCCCCCTGCACTGCCCTGTCTGAGCTGGAGAAGAAGAAGAAGCTAACATGGCAGCCAAAGCAGGAGACAACCCTGACAGCCTCATGACTCTGGCAACGGTCTTCTGCCTGAGGAACCTCAGGAAGACCATGTGCTACCAGGGATTCAGCAGCAAGCTCTGTCTGCGCTCAGACATCTTCCTTCCCAGTGAAATCTGCGACAAGTTGGTCAACACGTATGTAACAGGATACACGCAGTTAATCTTACCTAATTTCTGAAATTTCAGTCTGATAAAATACCCTGTTTGTTACCGGATTACAGATGACTGAAAGAGGCTGTTTTTTTCCATTACTATTTATGATTGTTTAAACAGGTACATGGAGTTGGTCCACACAGACAGTAACTTTGAACCAGAGGAGAGCTTCTTTCAACTATTCTCAGACCCTCGAAGCACCAGACTAACCAGAGTACAGCTGAGAGAAGACTTTGTGCGTGACAGAGACCTGGAGGCCATTAGAAAACAGGTGGGATGTCACAATTTAGTAGATGAAAAACAGTTTTTCAGAGTAAGCTAATTATGTTAAGTAAAACACTTTAGTTTTCCAGCTCACCCCTGTGGAATATGTACTTTCTAAAAGCCCTGAGTTTTGTGCTTTTGTCATGTATGAGTGTGGTTTAATCAGATTATATTGACGATGCTGACAACATAAGAAAACATAAGAAAACAATTAAATAATTGATATAAGATTCAAATTGGAATATTGCTAAATTCGTATAAGACGTCACATCCCAGTCTAAACCTGCCCTTTAAAACGGTGAGAAAAGCACAGAAAAGAAATACAGAAATCTCTAATCTGAAATGATCAAATCTGTCAACTGTAACTTTGGCAGAACATTTTGTGTCAGACCACATCATATACAGTAAGAAGATGACCGAGAAAACCCATAATGTTATGACAACATTCTATTTATAGAAATGAGGAAATCCATCCAAATATTGGCGGTTCAGTCATTCTGGATGTCCCCGTTCAACACAGGCCTTGGGGTTCCTTCCTGAACCCAAACATTTTATTTAGCAGTTAGCACTATTTAGACAAACAAACACTGTTGAAGTATTTGAAGGATACCCAACACTTTACCTCCCAGGATTCTTTATGCAACAGTACAGTTGAGACATAAGAACTGGTGCTATGGCCGCTTGGTTTTCTGTTACCACTAATTACCACTTAGAGAAATTATGTCAGTTGATGGTACCCCGCTCCAACCCCCACTAGTAAAAGCTCAAAGTCTAACACAAATAACAGTTAACCATCCCTTTTTGCAGTCAAAAATAATGTCACTGTTATCATAAATGCATTGTTAATAGTTTTTCTATTATTAATATTAGCTTTCTAGTCTGTAAATTGTGGTTAGAAGTCCTCTGTGAGGTTTTTTTTTTTTTCCCTAAAAAGAGAACACAAAAGTGATTTACAGAGCCGATACTTGGCTGTGGCAGACACAAATCATGTCATTTAGTTTCAGTTATAAGTTCAGTTCCTCCAAAAATAAAACTCACTGACATCTTGTTCAATGCACAACTTTTTATATTTTAAAAAATATAAAAAAGTGCTTGGTTGTTAAAACACATATTCTTTGTTTGACATGGCTGCTATAATGGTGAAATATGAAATAAATAATATAATCAAACGTGTCTATTGATTCGGTGAAAATGAAAACAGCAATGAGTTAAGGATAATAATTAGAAGGCAGACATGACCCCAATAACATACTGTATTTTACTGTAGGTATTATCTAGTGCAAAACATCATGTAAAATAAAGTCAAGCTACTGTTGTTACTAAAGTCAGTTCCGGTAGCACATTCATTGTGGTGCAAGGAAGAAAAGTCTTCCTCCACCTCCCGTCACAATCTTGGGCCTTTTGAATGCATTCAGCACTGTTGGTGTGTGGGAAGTCAGTGAGGGATCATATCCTCCTTGCAGCACTTGTTACTCATACTGGTTGCTCCGTCTACATTTTCACGTGTTACGAAGGCTTAAAATATTGACTTTGTGTGTCCTGCCAGGATCTGATTGAGCTCCACCTCACCTACTGCAACAGTCTGTCATCCCGCAGTTTGAAAACACTGAGCTGCTTCCGAGAGACCTTGGTGTCGCTTTGTCTCTTCGGCTGCAGTCACATCTTCTACAGGAAGGGTGGTGCCCCGCTCGCCTGCAACGAGGATACAGAGGATGAGGAGGAGGAGAGCCCTGCTTCTCGGCAAGCATTAGAGAAGGACTTTAACTTCCAGGGGTTCAACCGCCTCAGGTTGCTCAACCTGGGTGGCCTACCTGACGAGGTGGATGCCGAGGCCCTGCTCAAACCCCTTAAGTTGCTCAATGTACTAGATCTGTCGAATGTACAGCTGCTGCGAACAGCCTTTCTGACCCAGTGGAAAGACAGACTGGCGTCTCTTGTTCTCTACAATGTGGACCTGTCAGACGAGTTGGCCAGTACTGTGGTGGAGCTTGTCAATCTCAGGTAAGGTCATTTGTCAATATGCTTTTCATACATAAAGCACTGCACACATTTACTTTATATTTCCCAGGTGTGCAAAACCTTAAAAGTGCAGTTAAGTTAAGTTATATAGCTTTATACATTATAAATATATATATTATATAATATTCCTCCACATTAAAGTGAAACTGCCCACTGGACTGAAGTTGTGGAGTTGAACTCACTTCATGACTCATTCAACAGGCTTCGTCACTTCTGCTGACTGGTGATAATTTTAAACCTCTTTGGGTTATTAACACCATGAAACTCACAAGACAGTCATCAGAGTCTCCTCGATCAATGTATGAAACCCATTAGAAATAGATGGATGATCTTGAAAGTAAAAAGAATGTCCTCTTTCCACTTCTTTTGCATATTTGTAAGAATCGGGAACGCAAAGCTTCAAAGTTTCAAAGCTGCGTTCGTGTCAGTATTCAGATATACATTTTCAGCCGTCTCCCCCTCTCTTCACTCTCCTCACCCCTTGCTCCCGTTGGACCCTCAAATAGTACCGTTACATGCGGCTCAAAATTATGCAATCGGAGTGAAATGTGAACCTCTACACAGTTCATTTAGACACATAAAGAACTAAAGAATTTCTCATTTCTGAATGACGCATCAGTTGGTATCAGTTACTGACGAAGAGATTAGGTATTTTATATGGACAGCATTTTTTGCAGGTTTTTAATTTCAGTGGTGTACCAATAAGAGACCAATGGATGTACATATTTTATAATCATTGGTTGATCTTATTAGAATGGCTTAAAAAAGTATGAAAAAACCATTTTTTTCCAAGTTTGATTTACATATTTGTATCATGGTGGATTAAGAGATAATTGCTCCCATTTGACAAAGTCAGTGTTTATAACTATCAAAACAGTATTCTTATTTATGTCAATATCCAAATTCATCTGTAGTTCCCTTTACGTGCCCACATTATTTAAAAAGATAAAACCCTGTACTCCTCAGGCATCTTGACATCTCACGGGAGAACAGGCCGACCTCTAAGTCTAAGATGACTAAGAAAATCCTGACTGCAATCGTTCAGCGTCTGGTCAACCTGGTGTCCCTCGACATCTCAGGCCACACCATGGTCGACAACTGCACAGTTCCACACTTTGAAGAAGCTATGGGTCGGCCAAGGTGGGTAAACGTCTGGAGAACGTACGGGGGATAAATAAAACATTCAGAAACCGAATTGTTGAGCAACGCAGGTTTCTTTCTTTTTTAGCATTGAACCGTGCAAGAGCAGCATCTACCCTTTCCAAGAGCTGAAGCGGCCCCTGCAGTTCCTGGGTCTATACAACACAACCCTCTGTAATGTGACACACATCCCTGCTTATAAGGTGAGTTTACATCAGGGCTAGTTGTTGTCGACAGATGAAATCACATGCTGTGTAATGTTAAAGTATTCAAATCATTTCCTGATACAGAATTTGCATGATTAACAAGAGTTACATTAACATGTTTCACCGTATTCATGCAGGAAACGGTCACAGCTCTGCTGAAGTTCAGCTTATCTCTGACTCTGCAGTCTCTGTTTGAGACATTTAGAGTCCATGTTTCCAGCACCGTTTCACCAAAGTTGTGTTTTAAATGTTTTGTTGCAAATGTCAGCATGCATTTTCTGTTTTTATAGAGGTTGACCAGTGACACACGTTTACCTTCTGTCTGTTCCCAGCTTGAAAGAACCAAAATTCTAAATTGTAGATATTTATTGGGGAGGTAGGGAGGTAGGGAGGTAGGGAGGGAGGGAGAGGGAGAGGGAGAGGGAGAGGGAGAGGGAGAGGGAGAGGGAGTCAATGCAGGCACCTCCTCCTCCTCTCCCCAGTGACCTGGTGTTTTGTTGCTCTGGTCTATGTCCAGCTCGTGCTGGAGCTGTTTCCCTGTTGATTCTTACAACAGTCTTTCTCTCGTTGTTCTCCTCAACTCTCCGGTTGGACCACCTCCCCACCCTGTAGCAAAGCCTCTAATGAATTCGCTTAGCTCCCGCCGAAGCTCTGAAGCCTATAAAAATGTCTTTCGGTACAGCCCTAAATTGAACTGATCAAGATGACGAGCTGAAGAAAAGATTAAAGATTGATGCTTTTTCAGGTGACTGGATCAAAGAATGAAGACCAGGTCCTAAATGCCATTGAGACTTACACAGAGTTTCGCCCTGAGCTGGCACACAGAGCCATCAATCAGCTGTTCGACATCGCCAGGATACAACACTGCAGCCAGCTGCTCCGAGCTTTGCAAGTAAGACGAGTTTAAGTTGGAGCTACTGTTTGAAGGAGGCGACACCACTGACCTCTTCATTTCGTTTGTGCATTTTATGACTGCATCACATCCTCATACCTCTCCTGTACATGTTCTGTCCTTGTTTCAGCTTGTCATAGCAGCATTGAAGTGCCATAAATATGATAAGAGCATCCAGGTGACAGGCAGTGCTGCTCTTTTCTACCTGACCAACACAGAGTACCGCAGTGACCAGAGTGTGCGGTTGCGCCGGGAAGTCATTCAAGTGGTACTGAATGGGATGGAGCAGTACCAGGAGGTCACTGTAAGTCTGCACTGTGGCCTCATCAGCATAAAGCTTTCAGTTTATTTGCTATGTTGCATTTGCAGTGCTGATCATATTTACATTTATGGTATATATGTCAATACAGCTGATTGCACAATACAAAATGTGTCTTTACTGTTAGAGAACTGCATAAGATTTGTTGGAGGCTCTAAATGCAGCAGCCAAAGCATTACATTTATTAACATGGTTAACATGGTGTCTACAAGCTCTTCAGCTGCATTTTTCAGTCATCAGTCTCCCCAACATCTGAAGGAACAGATATCTTCTGGTTCAATTAATCTAGCTGTCTACACAGGTGGCGTATCGTCTTGCCTTTCTTTGCTTTTCCTCATGCATAACTACAGTGATTGTGTGTTGGGCTCCGAGTGCTGCCAAAATGTGGATGACCCACACTCAATGCTGTGCCTGAATGCTTCATGTAAATATCGAAGGAGGACTGAAGCTGCTCTGCTAACGTTGTGCTTACTGCTTGTGCCTCGCCTCCTGTGTAAACACAGTGTTGGTAGAGGGAGCATTTATCACGACTATTTAAGACTCCTTCAGCTGTCTGACAGTAGAAATGTACCAGTGTCAAACCCGTGTATCATATTGAGGCAGAAGTGTGAGAAGTCTCCTAAGTTTAGCTCTCAATATTGAAATCTAAAGAAAACATGGTTAGCACAGTATATACCATAGGAATGACTATATGTTACACACACACACACATGGCTATAGACACCATAGAAACAATCCAACAACAATCCAATAAAATCAAGGAATACTAATCTGCACAGGAGACTAGGAAGGGTTTTAGTTGGAGCACATCTGGCAAGGTATTCCAGCGGATGAGACCCCAAAAACTAAAAAACTCACCTAATTATGATCAGGCCCGTTCCATGTACATTAGAGTTTCCAGTTTGGGTCTTGAACCGTCTTGTTTCCCTCCCCACCAGGTCCAGAGGAACTGCTGCTTGACTCTGTGTAACTTCAGTATTCCAGAGGAGCTGGAGTTCCAGTACAGTCGGGTCAACCAGCTGCTGCTGAAAATCCTGGAGCCTGCCAGGCAGGAGGAGTCCATCCAGAGAATCGCTGTGCACCTCTGCAACGCTTTGGTCTGCCAGGTGGACAACCATCATAAGGAAGCTGTGGGAAAGATGGGATTTGTCAAGGTAACATCAAGATGAACCTTTTTGAAGCTTTTCATATTCTTGACAATTGTCTATTTAAAAAAAATTCTATGAAAATTGTGAGAGATTGGCCAGATTGTATATTTGAAAAAAACATGTCAAATTTAGTGTATATAAACTTAAAGTATTAGATATCTATGGTTAAGTTGTTATACGATTATGTACTGTAGTTGTAAGATTTAAATGAGAGAACGTGAGGTACTTTGTAGGATTTAACAGTAGCACTTATATGGATGAATATCATGAGATGATTATTCCCTCAGTAATCCAACTGTAATAATCAAGGTTAAGCCGCTGCAATGATGATGGGGCAGTATGACTAAACAGAATGTCGCTGTAATCAAATGTAGACACATAAGTTGACTGAACAGCAGTTTTATGGATATTCTTGAATTTTAGTTTTTTGGACAAATGTTGATTAGGAATCTTAAATGACAGTTGGCTTTCAAGAAGTGTTTTTATGAATCAAATGTTATTCAGAAGTTTGATGACTGGGTAGTAAGAGACAAGAGGCTGAGTTGGAGTGAAGCCAGGGCTACGTTTGAATAAAAATAGACATTAATGTACTGATGAGCAAAAATAATGATATTTATCTGTAATGTAAACAGGAATAGGCCCTGCTGGCACCTGACTGCAAGAGGGCTTCACTCACAGGGCATGTAGCAACAGGGAAATAGCTGGGACATGCTGTGTTCATACAGAGTGACGAGCAGCGTCTTACATGATAACGACACACCCACACCGGCGCAGCCCCTTACCGGGTTTTTGCTGCTTCTACTGTCACTCTGACATCCCCGTCAACAGCTGTCAACTGCTGATTATGTTTTGATCTTTTTTTTTATTTTTTAATGTGTACTCCCTCTTTCCTTTTCCACAGACAATGTTGAATTTAATTCAGAAAAAGCTACAGGACAGAATGGTGAGTATAAACTTTTAATCTTTTTTGATTTTTTTTTCAGTTTTAGCGGGGCTCAGTTGTTTACTGTGGATCATGTTATTCGGTAGAATATTATGTCCTAGCTCACAAGACGGTCTGTCATGAATGGAAAAGTCATAAAACAAGCAGCACTATATGTTTGTCTAAAGGTATTCTTCCACGGTGTGTTTGTTTCCCTTCAGTGTGACCAGGTGATGGAGTTTTCCTGGAGCGCTCTGTGGAACATCACTGATGAGACACCTGACAACTGTCAGATGTTCCTCAACTGTCGGGGCATGAGTCTGTTTCTGGAGTGTCTACAGGTCACTTAGCTGCAGCCATAAGCTGTTCCTTTCATGTTAGAATAAATGTTGTCAGTTGTTAATTAAACGTTAACATTTCCACTCGCTGTCCTCTCTTACTCCAGGAGTTTCCAGACAAGCAGGAGCTACACCGCAACATGCTGGGACTTTTGGGAAATGTTGCTGAGGTCAAAGCGCTGAGGCCACAGCTGCTCACACCACAGTTCATCACTGTGTTCAGGTAAGAGAGCGGCTGAAACCAGCGGGGAATAAAGTCATTCTAGTATTGACAGAGTAATAACTGCCAACTGGTTCTTCCAGTGCACCGAGTTGGATGCTTACATCACCTACTGTTTGACACACAGCTCTCATATGATTATTGTGTTAAGCATTAGATGCAGTCACTTTTCAAACTAATTAATAACTAAATGCTAATTCTCTTGAAGAGAAGTAAATAAGAAGATCTGTATAAAGGTTACAATTTTCTTGTCTGGGAGCAGTAACTTCCTGTAGTCTTAAACTGGTTGGTGGTCATGGTGACAAAACCCCAGGAAGTTATTTTTTCAGATGAAGAAAGAGTCTGGCACATGACCCCCTATAAAACTGCAGCTTCTAACATGTTAATTGGTGAGGTGACAGAACCATTGCATACATGCATCTTAGCTAAGCAGCTGCTAGTTGTAGCCTTATATTTACTGGTCAGATTGAGACCAGTAAATATAAGGCTCTATCCAGGGAAGTACATTTTTTTTCAAAATGTGAAACTATAGCTTTAAAGCCACAGCATCATTTAGTAAAGGAAATGTATCATTTTACTTTGCCTACGGCCCCCGCAGTCTAGGCTTAAAATAAAGTCAGGTCTAGCTGGTAAACCCCCAGGTGATTAACACATGCTGTCACATACTGTAGTATAGCAAAGGCTCCTTGACAACAGGCTTGCAAAGCTACACACACAAGAAATAATTGTCACATCAGTGGCCTTATCAGAATGAATCCTGCATTGGTTTGGTTTACACCTTGTTGTTTGTTTGTTGAGATGATTTTCTTCTCACTCTTGGATACCTCAACAGTAACCTGCTGGACAGTAAGGCAGACGGGATCGAGGTGTCATACAACGCATGCGGCGTGCTTTCACACATCATGTTTGATGGGCCAGAAGTTTGGTCGATGGAAGAGCCGCGAAGAGACACGGTGATGGACAAGATGTGGAACGCCATCCAGAGCTGGGACGTCAGCTCACGCCGCAACATTAACTACAGGTGATACTCTGTTTACTAGGGGTGTGACGAGATCTCGTGTGGCGAGATCTCGCGAGATGAAAATCTGCAAGATTTCTCGTCGGGTTGGAAATCGGTCTCGTCTCGTGAACTGAGTGTCTCATCACACCCCTACTGTTTACTAGTCCTTATTAACGCTATATCAGTCATCTGTTCATTTACGGAATCGATTGTTATTCATAATGTATTTTATATTGAAACAACAGAATAATTATGGCATAGCATTGGCATTTAGGCTTCCACCGGTCACTGGTGTGAAATGAAAAGATCCGTTTGTCTACTGCATGTAGATAAATAGAAAATATGCCAGAGGCAGAACGGAGTACTACATTGAGTTAAAGCTATAGTCTTGGCGTACAGTGAACAGCTGTCATTGGGGTTTCCTCCCTTTGAATTTTTAAACTGAGTGTGTTCTCTCAGGTCATTCGAGCCCATCTTGCGACTGCTGCCTCAGAGCATCTCTCCTGTCAGTCAGCACTGGGCCACATGGGCTCTCTACAACCTGGTGTCGGTTTACCGTGAGTATCTGGAAGGTTTCAAACCAGGCGCAACATGGAGTGTTTACACTGAGATGTTCCTGAACCGTTAGCACTGACACACTGTAATTATTTGGCGTGTTTTTTTACTTACAGCAGCAGCAACACAAACCTCAACCTGTACATTAGATTAACATACTGGTACATACCGGTATTGTGTATGTTGTACTGTAAAAATAAAGCTTCTTCCCCCTTATATTCAGTTACACACAGTCTTTCTGTACTGCTGTCCTGCATACGATAATACACATTATCTAATTTTCACAATGATTTTCTGTCTACAGCAAGCAAGTATTGTCCTCTGCTGATAAAAGAAGGAGGAATAAGCCTTCTGGTGAAAGTCCTGGAACTGGACAGCTCACAGCCGGAAACTAAGGACATGGCCAGGTAAGACTAACAATTTAAAAGCTGTGTGTGAAAAAACCTACTCATCATTATGTACTTTTTATACTTGTCAGTGTTGTCTGCAGCTTGCAAGAAGACTGAACATGATTAACACACACAGCAGCAAAAAAATGCTGTTTTTACTGGTTTTGCTATCTCAGCAAATAGCTAAATTTTAGAATCTGCCAGATTTTAGGATATGTGGCAAACTAGGCTAAACAGTTACGCTACTTGCAGACTACTTTTCTTTTAGCTTGTGTGTAACACTTAAGCTATTAGTGTAAGACATAAGTAAAACCTACCGGTTTAAAACACAGAGTAGGACACAACATAGACAGGTTAAACCCTTTTTGCATCTTCAAAAATGAAAAATCCCAACTGCACTTTGATTTTTTTTTTGGTTTGGCTCATGACTCATCCGCTAACATGGAAGGGGTGGGATTTATAACTTATACTGCAGTCAGCCACCAGGGGGCGATCATCTTCATATATAGCATATATACCTGTCGCTTTTGTGTTGTGTTGAGTTGTGAGGTTTGTAGTGGCACAAGCAGACAGGCAGTGTTGGTACGTGGTGGTGTGACACTTATTTCAGTGTGGGGATGTGGCTTGACTCAGGTGTGTGATGTATGTCACGCAGGTTTTGGGTTGGATCACACAGATTCTGACACATCTCATCTTGTTATCGGTGTAGTTACTATGTGACCTTTTCTCCTTATTCCTTTATATATGCGGTATTTACTGTTTGATGTGGAGCACCTGCTTGTTTCCCCTTCAGAAGCCTATATTTATATTTCATAAAGTGTAATCGTTTTTCTTGTATCAGTAGAGGTGCTCTGAGATGGCTTTATTAGTAATAGTTGAATTCAGGCTACAAAATCCTGTGGTTGGTCTGCTTTTCTTTCACACCACAAACAAAGCCCACCAATAAAACACCCACCTTCAGACAGACAGAACCAGAACCAGAATTAGTTTAAATTATACATCAAACAGGTAAGCTGTGGAAGCACTCTACATGGCATTTATGCCTAAACATTGTCTAGTGGATTGCATCATTTACATTGAAATCATTACAGTGCAGATGTAGAATTGTCTAAGGGCATTTTCAAACCTATAAGTCATTTGCTGTGCTCCCAATCAGTGAGTAAGTTGCTAGTTTTCCACTTGGTTCCGTCCAAACCGCTCCAGAGTTCGTTTTAGGACCAGCCTGTGATTATGTCCTCCGACTTGCCCAAATTAATTGCACCAATGAGGAAAATGAATCTACAGGTCGATTCAACCAGACTGAAAAGATCAGATCGTTCTTCAATGATCTGAAGAAGCTCTTAGACAGAAGCCAACATGTAGCTCACCGGCAAAATATTTTTATCTTTCAGGAAAGTAATGGAGCAGTGTGAAAACTTCAAAGAAGACCCCATGGACACGAATAATGGACAGGAGGTAAACTATGGACAAAGAGGTTGAACCACAGGAGCCCTGATTCCCAGCAAGCATCAAGCAAACCAACCTAAGGCCCCTCCTACTGTCATCACCACAAGGGTCAATGTGTGCATTCTTCTTCTTGTTCTCATTATTATTATTATTATTATTTTATAGAGCAGAACTGTGTCTCTGACCCTTTTCACAGCAGTTTGGACTAAAAGTTAATATATGACACATAGGAGTTAAGATGTGGGTGCATGGTGTTTCTTTTGTGAGGGTGCTCACCTTTGCTACACATAAGCATCTCTTCTGTTGGGGATGGGTTTGTGGGGGTTGGTGATTGTTATCTCTTAGTGTGTGTGCGTGCGTGCGTGCGCGCATGTGTGTGTGTGTATGTGTGCGTGCGTGTGCGCGTGTCAAAGATTTAATGACAGAACAAAACAGTTGGAGTAATGGTTGATTCTCAGCGGAAGGACACAAAAGCCCTCTGCAGCTCAGTACTGTAAACTGTGTGAGCTTGAACAAAAGGCTGAAGGCCATGCAGTGTCCTGCAGCACCCGCAGAGTTGGCAGCTCTCACCATGCTCAATGCTTGTGGAGGCCACTGAACTGTGTGGACACGTTTAGGCTGCAGAGACGCATCATACTGATGTCAGGAGAGAAGTCTTCCCAGATGGACTTCTTTGTTATATATATGTAAATATTCTCTGTTTTGTCTCATCCTTTTACTGTGTGTATGTTTTATAATATAACTGTAAACACTCATGACTTTACTCCATATTTAAATTTGTTTAGGTTTGACTGACATGTGGTCAGTGCTAAGAAACTATATACAGAATACCCGATCATTCAAATGTAGTCTAGAAATCCTGGATAATCTTTTAGAGGATAATTTAGATAAAGTTCAACCTCTCTTCTGTTTTTATTATCTAGCATTTTAACCTCATTCTGTTCATTATTCTCACTGGAAGCGGTAGTGTGAGGTCACAGAACCCTTAGGCAGATACACTTTATGGCCAAAAGTATTTGGACACCACTGATCTCAACGCCATCCTTTGCAATGAACAGGAATGCAGACTTAAGGATCATTATTGAAATATGTGATCCGTTGAGTATACTGGCCCCTTTATTACCAAACTGTCACTGATGCTCTTGGGGCTGAATGGGAGGAAATCCCTGCAGCCAATATCCTTCCTGGTGGAAAGCCTAAAAACCAGAAGACTGGTGGCAGTTTGGAACATACACAGCAATGATATTACACACAGGTTGGTGATGGGCCCTACATGACTCAGATCAGTCAGATTACTGCATCAACCGAATGGCGAGTTGTCATCAAAGTAATGATTTTGCAGTCTTGAGACAGGATTTCACACTGTATATGACAGCTTTGGCATGACTATGTAGTTCAATATATATATATATATATATATATATATATAAATGTTATAGACATGTAACACTACAGGCAGCATCTCAGATCCTCAGTTTGTCTCCAGTGGTCACGTATGACGCCAGATAATAAAAAAAGAAGAGGTTGAAAGAACGAATTATCCTTTAGCAACACCTGATGGCCCGTGAGTTTTACTGCTTGGTCAACATGCTGCTAACTAACTGCTTCACTTAAGTCAAACACTTTTCTCTTAGAGGAAAAGCTGATGGGAGAAAAAGAAATCACGTGTGTTTTAAACTGAGACGATCTGTTCAGGAAGTCATGTCTGGCTCTCAGAAATAAGATTCGGTCATTAGAAAGGAGGGAGGACACGTTTGGTTTGACTGTGAATAAACAAGACATTTGACTGCCAGCCGTGCTGAAGGTTATGCTAGCAGGTTACATTTCTGTTTAAGCTATCACAGCTCTCACCCTCACGTCAAACTACATTGTTTTTGACTTAAAGGACCACTGTGGGATTTAGTGACATCTAGTGGCCAGGTTGCAGATTGCAACCAACCAGGGCCCTGTGTTTGATTTGTCACTTCTGGGCTACTGTAGAAACATGGCAGGCTACGTGAAAAAGAACTGAATGAATGAATGAATGTAGGTCTAAAAGATGAAAAGAAAACAGTGATTTTTAGTTTTTGGTGATTATACACTAATGAAAACATACTTATGTTATTATATTCCATTTCTGTTCAGCTAGATGCCACTAAATTCTACACACTGCACCTTTAACTTTGGCCCAAATCTAAGACTTAATTCTCTCCATTTGCAGTCACTAACTTTAAGGTATCCTGTGGAGTTTTCTCAGCAAATCATATTGTGTGTATGCTTAACATTTACCAGACATCTTCAATGCATTTTCTCATAAAACCAGTTTAAAAAAAACAAAACAAATTGCAACTTGCAAATGTTTGCTGGCTCGCAGCCGACTTCTTTTGCTCACAGTTTGCTGTTTCTCGGCGCATAACTGTCGATGACTGGAGTCGTGCTCTCGTCCTTTCATTCAGGCCCAACAAAACAGAACCCACAGCGCTACCAGTGCACAAACATCCCACAGGGTACCTTAAGCACGACCCCAACTAACAAGCTTCTCTACAGGCATTCACTGCATGGCACTGACATCATTTACTGGAAGTGTTGAATTAGGACATTCCATTGCTAAGAGCATTCACATTGGTCCCAAATATCAAAGGCAAGGTCTTACATTCAAAACTAAAGACACAAATCTGAGCAGTAGCTGTCTGAATGGGGAACAGTAGCTCTTAGTTTAGAGAGTGGAACACCAGTGAGGCACAGAAATACACAGAATTTTACACTTTTTAAAAAAGAAACTTGTTTTTACACTCTGATTATATGAAGTGTGCAGAAGTCTCATTTTAGTTCAGTTGACAAGTACGACAGGCTCAACGTTGTTTACCATGAGGAGTAGGATGTAAAGAAGCTACGCGCCAGGAGTAAACGATGCACCCAGCAAACATCTCAGTGTAATATGAATCAAAGACATGTCTCCTTGTTTATAGCATTAGTAAGCAGAACAAATACCTGGGGGGGGGGAGTTGTATTAAAATCCATATACATATTCACTTCATATTACAATATTATTGTTGTTGTTGTTTCAGGGTGTTGGTTAGGGATGCAACAATTATTTCCATTATTGATCAATGTATTGATTATTTATTTCAATGAACTTATTAATTATTAAGTCTATAAAAGTGTTAGAAAATAGTGAAAAAAAAAATATCTATTGAAAGTTCTGAGAGCAACACAATTATTTTTATTTTTTTGTTTTGTCCCACCAACACTCCAAATCCCTAAAATATTCTATATACAGATATAAAACACGTTTAAGAAGCTGCAACCGGAGAATGTTTATAGCATCTTTACTTGATAAATGACTTGCATTTAATTATCAACATTGTTGCAAATCCATAACAATCAACTAATTGTTAAAGGAACTGGAAAAAAAAAAAAAGATTTACGGTACTATTGTGAACTTTCGCATTGATCACCAGCCGCACATGTTGCTTACATGTCAGTAGAGCACGGTTTCATTGTTGTGCTCTGTTTGAATCCAGCTTTTTGTTTAGGTGCTGTGTTTCCACCTCACTTTAATCCTCAATGTTGCCATTGTAGTCATTCTGATTTTCACCAGGACCTTATTAATGATGCCAGTAAAGCAACATGCATCACGGGTTAACAAAAAAACAAAACAAAAACAAAACAAAACCCTTTTCTTCTCAAACTCAAAAGTAGCTGGAGCTGCTCCCCAGTATCGGCCTCTGTACAGCGCATCACTCTGAGTCTCCTACATGAATACAGTTCTGTTCATGAGTGATGCCTAACAGATGTGTTTTTAAGCTATGTCATATCAGATGCTCTGTGTTGGATTTACTCCTTGACTCGCGTTCCTTGTTCTCATGTACAGTTTTTCTTTGTTGTGACTTATGGGAATCTTGCACCGGTATTGGCGTTGGTACAGCTCTGTTTCTATTGCTATTTTCACACTCACGTAGGCATTGATGTGAAATGAAAAGGCTTTATTAGAGACTCACTTCATGTTTCTGGAGTTCAAATGTGTGCATATTCATCACGATTTGACATGCGATCTTTAGAATCACACAATGATTACAGATCCTGGTAGTTTACTTGTGCAGTTCTCTCCTGAGAAAGTATTGGACATCTTCACTACAATATTCACCACTTATTCTCACTCATTTGAAGTCATTGAATGTCTCTATCTATGCTTTTTCTGGAAGAAATGATTTTGATGGTTGATAAAAAGCACATGGATGTCAGTGACAGCAGGTAGCTATTGTTGAGAGTTGACTGTTCCTGATTAATTATAGTTATGTGCTAAAAACAAACAAAAAAAAGTTCAAATGAAATATTATTTCAGGACAAATCATCTACTAATTTCATAATGTTTCTGAAGACTGTCTGTCGACACTCGGATTGATTTCTTTTGTAACTTCTGATAAGTGTAATCCAAATTTGAGTGAAGAACATTTGATCCAAACAGTATGGAATTCCAGTTTTATTCTTGATCAAAATAGTACCAGGCCATTAGTGTAAAGATATGAATAAGCAATAAAGATGGAGTGGTTAAAAAAAAACAAATCTGGCATTGTGTTGTTTTTCTTTCTTCATTACAGGGATGCCGCTGTCTTCAAGTCAAGGTTCTATCACTGGTTATATCATTTGTAAGCCTATTAATAAGTGGACCTTGTGGGTTGCCAGGTTGTAGCAAATCCTTCTCCAGCATTAAACATCTTCATCTTTTTAGCTGTTTTCATGAGGAAGAACCCCCGGGATGGATAGTTTGACCACCTACCTTCTAGAAAAAGGCTGCAAATGTACATTCCAAAATGTATCTGAAGTTATTATGATGCATATTAAGTAGATAGTTTCCAAAGGTACAGACTCTTTAGTATAAAACTCCTTTGTTTTTTTTTGTTTTTTTTATATTGAGCTGCAGTCAAGTGACAGTGTCACAAAGGGATTTTTGTACTAAATAACTTAACAATATTTACCTGTGTGACTCAGACAGCTAAAGCCTCATATTAGCTTCAGATAAACATGTCTTTGCATGGAACAAGGAATGTATCCGCCCTGTCGTTAAAGAGACCGCAGCAGCGGGCTGCGAGTCACGACCCCTCCTCACATCCTGCACACACACGGACCTCCAGGATGACCTCTGGTTATGCACACAGTTATACACACACATGTGATGTCAAGTGTTTTCATCGAGAGACAATGTTTGTTCTATTGACATTCATGGACATATGTTATGTTTAAGGTTTTATAATTTGAGTATATATATATTTATTGTTTATATGTTATGTTTGAGGTTTTATAATTTGAGTATATATATATATATATATATAAATATATGAATAAATAAATATATATAATATATATTATATATATACATATATATATTTATTGTTTATATGTTATGTTTGAGGTTTTATAATTTGAGTATATATATATATTTATATATATATATATTTGTATATTTATATACATTTATATTTTTTATATATATATAAATATATATATTTATATATATATACTCAAATTATAAAACCTCAAACATAACATATTTCCATGAATGTCAATGGTCAATTGTCTCTCGATGAAAACACTTGACATCACATGTGTGTGCATAACTGTGTGCATAACCAGAGGTCATCCTGGAGGTCCGTGTGTGTGCAGGATGTGAGGAGGGGTCGTGACTCGCAGCCTGCTGCTGCGGTCTCTTTAACGACAGGGCGGATAGCAGATTTCCGATCGTCCGTGAAGCGGATTACAGCTTGAGTGCTGCGTCTGCTGCAGCCTCATCTCAGCTGATCCGGAGGATTCCCTCAGCACGCAGCCCGCCATGGACTTCAACGTGAAAAAACTGGCTTCTGATGCGGGGGTCTTCTTCACCCGAGCAGTGCAGGTATCACACTCACACATCTTTCTTTCTTTTCTTTTCTTTTTTTTTTTTTCTGCAGCAGGTCGAGAAGACGCCACTAATATCTCATAATTGATTTGCCGTCATACTGTAAGTGCATCCTGCGGCCATGGTGCCCGATGCAAACAACAGGCAGCCAGCAGATTGTGTCGTTTCAACGTATTTCTGTTGACGTAAAGCAGATGCATGTTGTGTTGTGTTGTGGTTTGAGGAGCAGGGCCAGCGCTGTAAGCCGATAAAGGTTTGTCAAGCCTCGATCCATTATTAATGGCTGCGATCGAGTGTATCAGTCTCCTGCTCCCTCATCTTATAAGATAACCTTTCTTACCTCCAGTCCTGATGGATGCCGATGTTTGCCACCAAACCTCCTTCACAAAACTGTCATTTTAATCAATCATTACGTAATACCAACTGTGTATAACTAGTAGGACAATATTTCTTCCAGTCGTTAATCAGCTGGGTCAAATTAAAACAAATCGGCATATATGTAACACACTAAGAAGTATTAATATCAGTGAAATATTGATTTTTTTTTCTTTAATTCCCCATTTTCACTTGAAGTAAATAGTCTTGGTGACCACTTTGTATACCAGCATCAATCTAAATATCACATAAGTCATCAGTGTACTTTGTGTAACAGCCTATATTTTTAATAAATGTGGACCTATTTTAACAACACGGTGAGGAAATAGAGCCATGCTGCTCTTATTGATGCAGATCGTTGATTCTGAATGCAGTGCAGTTAGCAGATATGCTGAGTCAGTTCCATACATCTGTAGAATAACCCAGGGCCGGATAAACCTGCTCTGGGGCCCTTTTGACCCCCCCAGTTCCTCCCATTCTCTGTGCATACAGAAAGTATTCACAGCTTCACTTTTCCCACATTTTGTTGTCACTGTGTGTTACAGCCTGATTTCAAAAATGCATTCAATGGATTTTTTTTCCCTCAAAATTTTAACACATAAAACCTCATAATGACAACTTTAAACACGTTTGTTTGAGTTGTTTTTTTTTACTACTGATCATCCTTAAGATGTTTCTACAGCTTGATTGGAGTCCACCTGTGGTAAATTCAGTTGATTGGACATATAATCTATATAAGGTCCCGCAGTTAACAGAGCAGTCAGACCACAACACACGAGCGTGAAGTTGAAGGAACTGTCTGTAGACCTCAGAGACAGGATTGTCTTGAGGAACAGATCTGGGGAAGGAACAGAAACATTTCTGCTGCTTTAAAGGTTCTAATGAGCTCAGTGGCCTCCATCAGAAGTTTGGAAACACCAGGACTCTTCCTAGAGCTGCCGTCCTTCTAACGATAACCTGATGGTCGCTCTGACAGAGCTCCAGGGTCAGGGTTAGGGTTAGGGACCATGGCCTGCAGCTCTCCACCAATCAGGCCTGTATGGTAGAGACAGAAGACACTCCTCAGTAAAAGACACATGGCAGCCTGCCTGGAGTTTACCAAAAGACACCTGGAAGACTCTCAGACCACGAGAAACTAAAGTCTCTGGTCTGATGAGACAAAGATGGAACTCTTTGGTGTGAATAACAAGCGTTATGTTTGCACCACTCATCACCTGGACAACACCGTCCTACAGTGAAGCATGGTGGTGGCAGCATCATGCTGTGAGTACAGAGACATCCTGGAAGAAAACCTGCTCCAGAGACGGTTTGTCTTTCAACAGGACAACGACTCTAAACACACAGTCAGGATATGGAAGGAGTGTCTTCAGGACGACTCTGTGAATGTCCTAGAGTGTCCCAGCCAGAGCCCAGACTAGAATCCCATTGGACGTCTCTGGAGGAATCTGACTTGAGGCTGTAATTGCTGCTGTGAATACTTATGTTCATATTATATTTTCGTGAATTTAATCATTTTTTTTTGGAATAAGGCTGTAACACTTCGTCTCCTTACTGCGCTGATATAGAAGTGCACTTCAGGGTGTGTCGGTACACCATGTCATCACTGTTGTGTGCGGTAACGAGTGCGACTCAACACATTTCTGACCACACCCATTTGTAGCAGCAGCAGCAGCGCTGGGTGTAGATGTTGACACAAAGCCCTTCTACCATACACAATGTGCATTAAGGTCTTATTTCAGTAGATGTATTGTTGTTGTTGTTTTTTTTTAAGTGGTGCATATGACCAAACTCATTTGTGATTAACTCTTCTTCACCCATAAATCTAATAACCTAGTTGTGATTGGGGTCTGACCCTCATGATGAATTTGGTTTTTAAGGATTTATGTTGTTGTTGGTTCGGTTCTGCAGGTGGGGACGCACCGGATTATGTTTCTTTTTGAAAATGACCACAATATGGGAAAAGACTAAGGTTTATTATATTCTATGTTCAGACAGGCAGAACAGTGACGGTAGTAATGAACCATGAGCCCATGGGGGCCCCTGAGGGTCTGGGCTGGGGCCTTGGATTGACAGTCCCCTATACTCCCTTCTGATTTTTATTTTTTTTCCTTTTAAGACCTGAGAAGTTGTGATATGTCACTCATCAGGTCTCATCCACTAAACTGTTATCAGTCAGGGTTTTGCCTGCTGCTGTGTGACAGAGATGATGGATTGCTCAGTGGATTTAAGCCACTAAGTAAATGGAGCTGGCTGCAGCCTGTCAGTCAGACCTGAAGGGAGCTCTCCGACAGCTCAGCCTGATGCCACCGACGGCGTTATTTTGTCCTCACTCATCAAACGCAAAGTTTGCTCCTAATTTATTGCACAGTTCAGACTTTGACATTGCAGATGGTGAGAGTAAGGAGCAAGGACCATTAACATACCACTCATAAGAAATGTCTGCATTGTACACCTGCTGAGGCTCAAGTAGTATTCGTTATTCGCTTATTTGAACCATCTAGTCTGTAGTATGTGGAGTGTGACTGACGCTGCAGCTCTTTTCATCCTGACCGTCTCCTAGTTCACGGAGGAGAAGCTGGGCCAGGCCGAGAAGACCGAGCTGGATCCTCACTTAGAGAACCTGATCGCCCGGGCCGACTGCACCAAGAACTGGACGGAAAAGATCTTAAGACAAACAGAGGTGCTGCTGCAGCCGAACCCAAGTACGTCCTCCACAGTGTGTAGAAAGCAAGACACAAGTGACCGTCCTCACAGTCATCGCTCTGTACGGAGTCCCGGCAGCGATAAATGACAGTGTAGTGCAAGTATAGTTACCAAAGTAGTAAAATATAATTGAATAAGAAAAGTAATACAAAAAACAAAATCGTGAATGTAGTTAATTTAGTTTAACATGAAAAAAGCTTTTTTGTATGTAAGTGTCTTTGGGTTAGTTTTTGTTTACATGACCTTCTGTTTACATTTACATGGTGATAATTTGATGACAAGAAAGCAAAAGATAACATTTGTCACCTCTGGGACTCCGTAGATTTTTAAATATCTGCATAACTTAGTTACACACATTAAAATGAATCTGTGAGGTTTTGGAACATAATTTCCTTCCTTTCTCATAGACCTCTGGTAGTGATGGCTAACCATTAATCTATGTATTTTTATTTTTTTTTAACCCTTCATGCTCCAGTTGACCACACTGGTAAGTCTTTGGCTCGTTCCCCACAGTGCTGTGAGCCTCATCACAATTATTAATGAATGAGTACAGATGACACAGTGTGGCTCATACAGACGTACGGCAGTATTCAGAGTTTTTAACAAGACGGATACATGTTGAAACTGAACAAATGATTAGATAGCAAGAGAAGGGGGCAGTGTGAGGTATCAGACATAAAATGGACATAAAAAAAAAAAAAATGACATGATCGACAAAAATAATTATGAATTCAACCCTTCTGTCTGTTTTTATACAAAGGTTCTTCTAGTTGCTGTCTTTTTTTTTTTAAATGTTAATTCTGAATCAATCAGACACGACCCCGTTCACAGCGCGCTCTCTCTTTACCACCTGTTCCCCAGGCGCTCGGATAGAGGAGTTCATCTACGACAAGCTGGAGAAGAAGCTTCCGTCTAAGACGACCAACGCTGAGCTGCTGGGCCAGTACATGCTGGACGCTGCGGCTGAATTCGGTCCAGGGACGCCATACGGTCAGTGGAGCTCATACTGACACTGATATTGTTGCAGCTGATGAGACCTTTTTGAACATATTGTCTGCAGCCATAACCTGCTTTGGACTCATGGAGTACTATAATATAGAGCTGGGGATGTTATTTTGATACGTCAGTTGTTCCCATTCTGTTGATGCAATTATGACTGACCACACAGAGCACATTTACATAGCATCTGCTGCTCTCTCTTCATCTTCATGCTCTCCAGAGGATAATCCCCAGTGTTTTTTGTACTAACTCAGATTGTTGGAATATGTCCACTTGCGTGACTGTGTGTATGGAAGAAAGATGTTCTTAACTACGAGCGCAGCTGTCGTTTCTGTTCATGTGTTCTTACATGTAGTTCACATATGCATGCATGTGTGTGTGTTTGTGCATCGTGCCAATTTCAGGCAGCACCCTGATCACAGTAGGAGAGTACCAGAAGAGACTCGGGGGAGCCGAGCGCGAGTTCCTCCAATCCTCGGCCGCCGCCTTCCTCACTCCTCTGCGCAACTTCCTGGAGGGAGACTGGAGGACAATATCAGTAAGTCTGACTTACTCACTGCTTTACGAGTGTTAAGTTGAGTTGAATGCAAACCATGTCAGGGAGGGTTTGCTTCCTGATTGGATCCCTTTTTTTTTTTTTTGTCCTCTGCAGAAAGAGAGACGACTCCTGGAGAACCGACGGCTGGATCTTGACATCTGCAAAGCGCGACTGAAAAAGGCCAAGCAAGCAGAAGCCAAAGCAGCCGTAAGTTTGTTTTGTCGTCGTTTTCACCGCTGCTTTTGTTGGTTCTCCTCCCTCTGAGTGAGTATTTGAATCACAGTAACCACCCACAGCAGTCGGCTAACAATACTTAGATTGATTATCCAGGCGGTGGCTTGTTGTGGACACCACCACTCGCTGTAAGCTCCACCGGTCCGTCCGCTGGTTGGTGCTGCCCCCCCCAAACCTCCCCCCTGCTATGAATAATTTTTGATTTTTAAATATTTGCCTGCAGACATTGAGCATTTTTGTATTGTTTATTCAGTCCTCAGTGCTTAAAGGCCTTTTAACACATGTGAGAATGACGACCTCATGCTCCTCCTTTTAGGAACCGTGAATGATGCGTCCTCTTTACGAATTAACAGCAGTTGAGTGTTGACACACTCGGAGACGTGCCGAAGAGACAGTTAAGAAACAGCAGGGGGCGTCCTTCTCACAGCACAGAGCCTTTTTATTGTTCAGTTATACATGTATTTACAATTAATTAATAAGTAATCCTGAATTAAACCTGCACCGTGCAGCACAGCTGAGATGATACAACCATAAATGAGGTAACAAAAAGCTTCATTTAATGGTAGCCATAGCAACAACAACAGAGTGAAAACACAAGAAGGAAAACTGACTCCGTCTATTTACTGCTTTAAAAGCCACCAATAAATAATTCACAGTGGGCGTGTCCTGCCCGGATGCACCAATCCGCTGTCTGTAACAGAGGTCAATAAGGGGTCACGGTTTCTCCTTAAAATATAATCGTGACATCACACATCTGCAGTATCCTGCTGCTGAACGTTCTGCACCCGTGTTGCTTCTGGTTCTGGGTTTCCTTTCTGCTGCTTTGTATTGGCTAACTTGTTTGTTTGTTTTTGTTTGTTTTTTTTGTTTTCCTGCTCAGTGACTGTTTAAATGCATGACCTCCCGCCCCGCTCTTGTTTGTAGGCTGCACCTGATTTTCAGGAGACAAGGCCTCGAAATTATGTTCTTTCTGCCAGTGCATCAGCGGTAAGAGCCCCGAGCCAAACGACCGGCACACATGTGCAGTGCACACACACACACACACACAGACGCGGCTAGGCTAACGTGCTAACAGGCGTACAGCACTAGTACACAGTAGTGACAGTAGTGGACTTGCTTTTATCTGCCATGCAGCCCTAGCATTGACACTAACTAGATGTTAAAGTATAAAATATAAGTACTGTGATATATCATGGACACACACACAAACACACATACTGGAGTTTATTTTCACACACTATAGAGCATTAAATGTGTATTGAAACTAGTTCCTGAACAAATGCACTGTTTCCATAAAGAGACTCACACGTTTTGTTGAACGTTTGACACTTTATGACAGTGTTCCAGTTTCATTAAAAGAAACATAAAAATAAATAACTAAATAAATAGAATAGTTACAGCCACTGCTTTGACTGATCAGATGGATGTTGAGCTGAAGCTGGGTGAAGTGAAGCGGCTGCAGAGCAGCTGGGAGAGCTGTGATGCAGAGACGGGTCCCAGTGTGTCAGAGCAGAGCAAGGTTGGAAACGTGAACGTACCCGTCACCGACACACACGTTGTGTTGTTCAGAGTAGCGGATGTAAAGAGGTGTTTTAGTCAGTCAGTGATGTCGCTCTAGTGTGTGTGTGTGTGTGTGTGTGTGTTGTTCTACCTGATAAAAAAAAAAAACCCTCGTCGTCACTGTCGTGTTTAGCTGCACGTTTGGATACAAATACGGAGTCATTTTGACAAGAAGATGTTGATGAAGCATTCATCGTAACAACAGTTTAACTTATCACATAAAGAATTATTATTTGGAGTCATACGCAGCAACATTAAAACCCTCTTACTATGTTGTCTTTTCCTGTAAATGTAGTGTTTGTGTATCTAACTCATCCCTACTTAGTTTTTTTTATTTTTTATGATACCTTTATGTATAAAGGTATCATACTGTTCCTTTAGAAATTTCATGAACCAAAATACACGGAAAGGACAAGATGAAAGGGGAAAAAAGGCACAAAAGGAAAAAAACCTGAAATATTGGGATAAAGCTTATTTATAAAAGGCTTTGTTTGCTGTTCCTGTATGTCGAGCCCGGTCAGTGGGGGGAAACAGCGAGGCGCGGCCTTCCAACCACCAGAGTGTAGAGCAGCGCTTAACTCCAGTTCAGCCAGTAGACGCATGGTTACGTCACGCACCTTCACCGTACGTCTCTAACCACACAGTGACATTTCTAGTTTTATTTTATTTATTTAAGATTGGCCCAGCTGCAGTTTGTGTATGTCGTCGTGGTAATGTGATGTTTGGGAACGCTTCTTGACTGCTTTCTTTTCTGTTGTCATGCTGCTTCTCAGCTGCTGAGTGAAGAGGTGGACAAAGTAAGTACCGCCAAGGCTGGTTTGTCTCCCTACGTATGGATACGGGCTGTTTGTTTTCTATCTGTGCCAAACTGTATTATGTCTAAATATATTATATTATATATATTTTATTTTTTTCCCTTCCCAGGCAGAACATGAGCTTCGTGTTGCTCAGACAGAGTTTGACCGTCAAGCGGAGGTCACCAGGTTGCTTTTGGAGGGCATCAGCAGCACACATGTAAGTCTGAGTGTTAGTCAGAGTCAACAGGCTACCCTGAACCGGTGTCCCAACATTTTCCTGAGAAACTAAAATTCATAATTAAATTGATTGAAGGTACATTTACTTATTTACGATTTTAAAGGCAGTTGTACTCGATGATGAAGGAATCTCTCCTCCTACAGGAGACGAGGTGTTTTTTATTCATAACTCAGAGTAATCTACATTTATCTGACAGCTTCAGATGCAGATTTGACTCAATGATTAATATAAGCAGCTTTTAAAATCCAACACATTGTTGCAGGTGAAACCAGTGGTCTCAACCTGTTGTTTAAATTTAAAGTAAATATCGAAATGAAACGATTAGAGATGAGGCATAAACGCATTTTTTAATTTTTTTCTCCTCATTTTTTTCCCCCTGAACCGGTTCACAGGGAAATAATCAACACACAGCTTACCGTGTAATACACAACAGCATCGGGATACAACAAAAATATAACTAAAGCTGTGTTCTGATACGAATCATATTAGAAATCAACACGTGTTCTGCACAGAAGGAGGACTGTGGTTTACGGTACTTGCATTGTAAGAGGAATCATTACAGCAAGACAAACATGTTTCAGTGTTCATTTCCGGACTGTTTGTTATTGTGATCTGGTCCTTTAAACAGAACCTATCAACGGAGGCGACACTTGATTAATGATTAATTGAATGAATATTGTCATGGTAACATGTTTGAAGCTATATCCGACATATTATTACATAATCAAAGTGAATCAAATTCACTGTTAATTAAAAGCTTTCTTCCAGATATGTGTGCATGTCATGTGTACTGCTACCTGCCTTCACTCAGTTTTCTTTTGTCTCCCCTCAGCTGAACCACCAGCGTTGTTTGCAGGAGTTTGCCGAGGCTCAGGCCACCTACTACGCCCAGTGTCATCACTACATGCAGGACCTCCAGCGGGAGCTCAACAGGTGAGCGCGTCCAGCCGCGTGTTTGTTCCAAGCAGTTTGGATTATGACACATTATGAAACCGAGTTGGATTCATCAGACTCTGTTTGCTGTGAGTCACTTGTTTCGGCCTGGCTTTCTGGTTGTGTCTAGCCTTCAGAAACCCGTAGGCTAAGCCATAACTATGCAGTAATATCATTAATAGGATCCAGCTGTTAAAACGTGTACCTAAGATGACACGTTTTCAGGAACCAAAGTGATTGCTTGTTGATTAACTGAATACGGAGGAATCGTATGTGTGTGTGTGTGTGTGTGTGTGTGTGTGTGTGTGTGTGTGTTATTATGCCGCGTCATCTCCTCTTTAATGCTGCCACATGTACTAGTAATTAGACATAGGCTGAATGTCATAATGTGCTTTTATGACTCAAATCTTTATGATATTTTTGTCGTGTTCGGTCTCGGTGATACATCTGAACTATCGAATCTGGTGTCTGTGGATGTTTGGTAATATGCAATAATATGAGATCCCACGGATGTAAAAGAAACCAAGTTCTGATAACATAATGTGATTGGATAATTTCTTTGTCTGCTAACAGATTAGTTGGCGTTTAGCTTCCTTAAGAAACTCTTAGACTTCTAATAGCGAGTACTATAAGACATAGACAGAATATGAGATTTCAAACTGTTGTCTTAGATCGAGTGCAGGATACTCAATGACACCATTTAACTGCATTCTCTGCATTAATCTGCTTTCCTGTCTAGACCGTCATCATCGTCTGGTGCCACAGTCCCCTCCTCATCCTCCAGCCAAAGACTCAGCACTTTGGTCATGGACCAGACGCAGCTGCCAGTCACCGGCGCCAGAAAGGCCAAGGTCTTGTATGACTATGAGGCTCACGATGCGAGTGAACTTAGCCTTTTGGCTGATGAGGTATCTACCGCTCTTTTACTTGCTTTATTGTTGACGGGTGATGTACTATGAAATTTTTATCAAATCAAATCAAATTTTATTTATATAGCCCAAAATCACAAAATGCATTTGTCTCAGAGGGCTTTATAATCTGTACAGGGAGTGACACCCTCTGAGGGTGTCACTCCCTGTACAGTCATAGTCTGAGTCTGAGTCTGAGGGAAGGAAGGAAAATGTCCTGCATTTATTAATGAATCACCGCAAGTGTCCCATCCGTCTTAAAATGTCCCTCTTTGTTTTTTTTTCTCAGCTCATTACCGTACACACCGTACCAGGTATGGACCCCGATTGGTTGGTTGGAGAACGGGGGAACGAAAAGGGGAAAGTCCCTGTCACCTACCTTGAACTGCTGAGCTAAAACATCAGGACACACACATACACACAAACTTACACACACACACACACCCACACACACCCTTGCAAAAACCTGTGTCCCATGTGTGCATTCAGTGCACTTCCTGTATTTTGATCCGTGGCTATCTGAAACACTTATGCAACGTTATGTGTTTGGGCCAAATGCATGAGAGGAAATTGCAGCAAAGCTCGTGCGGACGTGTGAGCAACGCTTTAGTTTGGGTCATTGCAGATGAAGCCACCTAATGAGCCCGTTTCACGCCACACGTCCCCCGTTCGGTTAACAGTGCAGTTCGGTTGTTTTGTGTGAGAATTGAAACTTGTGAGTAAAAAAAAAAAAAGATTTGATTCTTGTCACGTGTTTATCACATTCAACGTCCAATAAAGAATCATTCCAATTTATTATAAAGTGTTGATGTTCTTTATTGACCAGTACAGCGTTAAGTGTTACATAAGTTCACAGGGAAATCCCTATTGTGATTACACCAAGCACAGTAGATGGAGTTGATCTGAATCACAAAAACAAAAGAAAAGATTTTTTAAAATAGCGTTGCCCGTGAACACGGCTTCTTGTGCTGCAGTGATGACAGCTAACTGCACCGCCAGCATTGATTATCATCTGAGGTTAAAGGTTAAGGGTCAAGGTTAGAGTTTAGGTTAGCTGTTAGGGTTTGAGTTTAAAACAGAAGAGAACGAATCATACCCATTGATGAGGGACCCAAAGGTAAACAGTCAGGGTTAGGTTAAAGGTTAAGGGGTAGGCTCAGCGTTTGAACCCAGATGATCAGTTAGGTTTAGGGTTTGAACCCAGATGAGAAATAATCATACCTCTACATCAAGGACCCACAGGTAAGCAGTTAGGAGTAGAGTTAAGGGTTAGGGCCAGGTTTTGACCAAGGTGTTTCACAAACAACACAGGTATGTGCGTCTTAGCCTGCAGAAATGTATGCTCTGGTGTTGATGACATGCATGTTTGGTATGTGCTGCATTCCGAAATCAGGCTCAAGGTTAGAGTTAGGGTTAGGTGATAAGGTTTGAGTTTGAAACCAGATGAGAAAAAATTACACACCTCTACATCAAGGAGTTAGGAGTAGAGTTAAGGGTTAGGGCCAGGTTTTGACCAAGGTGTTTCACAAACAACACAGGTATGTGCATTTCCTGGAGATATGTATGCTCTGGTGTTGATGTGCTGTATTTCCTAAATCACCACTAAAGGACTAGTAAACGGGCTCGTCCGGGATTTGAACCCGGGACCTCCCGCACCCGAAGCGAGAATCATACCCCTTAAAATCCATTTTTCTGCACTGAGAAGTTTGATCCAGATGATGCTGTAACAGCACTCACTGTTCAAAAATGTATTTCCAGATTCTTTAACCATCTGGATGGGAATAAAACTACTGCATGTAAGCAGATAAATATGATTTAGTAATTTGAGCCCAAGAAGCATATTCTCTATGTGAGATAAGCACCGAATGACGATTTGGTGATCAGATTGTAACCTTTTGCGATGAACACACTCACATGATCCCCTTTCGTCAGTTCAAAAAGCTCCCCAACGAACACAGTCCTGAACATGACTAAATTGCACACGATGTCCTCCAAGGCATCCGTCAGTTCTCGAGTCTTGTTGTAAAATCGGCTCCATTTTTGCAGCTTTATGAATAACGTCTTCTTATGTTTTTCAGATCGATCCTCATTTTGGCAGCCTAAAACAATCTTAATGTAGACAAAGTATTTGCCCGTATCAGGAATCACGATGGCACACTTCTCTGCGTTGTAACTGTCTCCAAACTGGACTTTCCATTGGATGAGTCGTCCGTCAGACAAGTCTCCTGTGTGCATGAGCTCTGTAGGATTGGAGGACACGCAGTAAATCAAATGTTTCATTGCTACAAAACACACAATTCTCAATGTTGAAATTGCTTTTTTTTAATTTTTAATTTTTTAAAGTTGCTATACTGAATATTTCTATAATTAGCCACATAGAAAATGACAATTATCACCCAATTCTGCAGCTACTACATTATTCATCATCATCATCATTATAGCTGCTCAGATGCTTGTACTGTACATTGTGACACATTTAAATTACAGTGAGATGTAAAAAAGGATCAAGTAACAAGAAACACATGTTTCAATTTCTACCAAAGGCAAAGAGAGACATGCAAAAAAAGAAAAAAACACACATATGAGGAAAAAAATGTACCTAGACCAATGTGCAGTCCGTTGGAGTTGGCTGTAGGGTTATCTGTAGATACAAGAGAAAGAGGAAAGAGAGTTTAAAACAACGCTGCTTGGAAAGGAAAACCCTGATCATTCCTCGAAATCACGATAACGTTCTCATGGGGATATAAATAAACAGGATACTCTACGGGGAGATTTTCCACAGATGGAGAGCAGCGAAGAATATTTCAGCTTGCTTTGATTCGTACACCGAAATCCTTACAGCCTCCACAGACTCTGTTAATGACATATACCTGAACGGAACGCTGACAGTTGATTGGCTAAGGCTCCACTTTCTGCACTCTAGGAAAAACACAAAAAAAACAAAGACATTTTATGCAAATTTTATTCTGAGTAATAATATCTCTAATAATAATACTACCTTAAATTGTGGACATTATACTGATAATGAAAGAAAAAAAAGCTTCATCACAATGAGCAACGTTTATAGTTCATAACTGTACTGTGTATAAGTGGGCTGGCAGATGTGTTGTCTATAAGGATGCAGTGAGTTAAAGTGACACTATATAAATCTTATACATATTTTATAGCTGCAAATTTGAATCACCTTAAAAAAAAAGAATCTTATGGCACCATCCCTATAAGTTCACCTTTAACCTGCTCGTGCCCCACACTTATCAACGGTTCGGCTCTCTGAGGAGCACACACGAGGAAAAAAAAAAAAACCTTGTCCATCTTACCTCTTGTCCCTCGGATCCAACGTCACTCGAATCACGACTGACGGCAAAAATAGAAAGGACCACACAGCCGAGCAGAAGGAGCAAAGTGATGACTCTGACACGCATCTCCTGCTTCTTGGCATCGCAGCAGTGTTTGATGGGGATGACCACAGACCTGTCCGGGCCGATATTCCCAGAGACGTCCTCACTTCTTGTAAATGTCTGTCCCATGATGACAGGTCTGATCTTTCTAAAAAGCTGTTTACTGTTGATACGCGCATAGTATTTATATTCAGCCCGCTAGTGGGGACTACAGTAAACGCCTACACCCACCCCCTCACTCTAGAATGACTTCATCTGTCAGACTGTCCTGCTTGTTACTAGAAGTCAGCCAGCCTCAGAAAAACACTGTGAAAAACACATGTTCAGCAGGCTGCATATCCGAACAAAACCACAAGCAAAGAGAAGGATGAGTACATACACATGCTTCGCTCTGCTCGGTGCATGTTCTGTTGAAGCCCACTAAAACCCAACATATCTACCGACTATCAAGTTTTAATAAAGAAATGCCTTTAGCAACTGAAAGTACACACGTCCGAGAACAGCTCGCTCACTGCTTTTTTTTCCATGTGCATTTTTCTTTATTTTCTGTTTTTCAAAATAAATTGTCTGATATCCTAAATCCCGATCCATCATATAACTACATCAACTATTTATTTATTTATTTATTTTAAACAGTGCGTTTAATTTGTCAAAATGTCTCATCATGTGTGCACATGTTTGTTTGCATTTCTCAAAATATGATGCTTTCACATTTCCCATCTGTCAGCGATGACATCAGCATGATGCAGCGTTTCTAATGCTGTGGTGTTTTATACTGGGCGTGGGCAGTAGCACAAACACAGTAATAAAAGGGCCCGAATCCCAACAGACTGCGACCTTCTCCCTAGACTGGCTCAACTCAGATCCCAGATTACTAAATACTGATAACTCAATCTTAACTGTCCTGAGTGTGTGGAGGCGTCCTTTCTGTTCTATTATCTCCACCTTGTGTTGTGGCAATGTGTCGACTGCATACTTTGCCACAAAAAAACAGACAGCTGTACTTGTTGGAGATTTGAAATTGAAATTAAAAATGAATAAGACATTTATATACCTTTTTTTCTTGTTAATAGGTTATTTGTTAGTAGACATCAGGCACAGGCATGTATTAAGTAAAAGTCAAATAGCAAGAACAGAGTTCTGTAAAGCTGTCGACCCACAAACGTGATACTCTCAGTCTCTGAGTCTGATCACAGTTTCATTCCTTGTGTTCAGACGTTCATACACGAGTACAGAAATCTGATCTTTTCCCCTACTTTTAAATCGTAGCTTTTTAACCCTTTAGCACGCTTTGAGCTGAACAGTCAACACCTGTGGAAACAAACAGGAAGTGTCCTGGATGCGGAAAGACGGAAGCATTGGAACCATGGAACAGACGTACGGTACATAAACACGTCTCTCGTTTCGTGTGTATGCGTCAGTGTGAACTTGCGCTTGTACGGACATGCTCAGTGTGACAGTGTCACTCATCCCCAGTCTACAGGGTTCTACTTGGTATGGTCCTGCACCCACTGACACAGCCTGAGGCAGTAAGTCTGTGGACTGACGGTGGAGAAGGTCCGGCCTGGATGCCTCAGCCTCTTCCACAAATGCTCCAACCTCTTCTTAAAACTGTAAACTGTGAAAATGTCAATGATACCGACGAAGTAACGCTGGTCAGGCCCATCGATGACGTGCAGAGGGTTCTTTAAGTTGGGCAGTAAACGGCGGTTCTGGGCCCTGAAGTCCGCCGCTTCACTGTCTCCCCCAGCGTTCTCCGGGCAACGTTGAAGGGCGACATCACGCGGTACATCTCCTGCCTGTGCTTGTGTCAAACAGCCGCCATGAGTTTCAGATAGAAGTAAAGTGGAGTCGTCTTCTGGGACTGCACCTGGAACAGCAGCAACGCCTGCATGGATGGGGCTGGAGCCTGGATTCACAGATCTGAAACAATTCATTTACAAGAAAGAGAACGGGAATGAGTCACTTCATTGCTCAAAAAAAAAAAAAAAAGATTTCCCATAATTATTATCACAGCAAAGTCAGAAAGTAATCACCACACTATGCTATGTTGCCCTTTGGGTGTTTGTCATGCTTGTGTAACGGAGTTAAGGTGAAGATGATTCCACTTGCCATAAAAACACACACACACACACTTGATTGTCCTATTGACCTTGAAGGCAGCACGCCTGTAGTTTAGGGTCGTACATCCCGGGTGAGAGCAGCAGTCGGACCTTGCCGTCTCCCCGGTAGGTGCATGAGTTGTGAGCTCCGCTATTGTAACCTAACCTGTACTTTGTTTTCATTTTATATTTTTCAGACGTGTGTTGTGTGTGTGTGTGTGTGTGTGTGTGTGTGTGTGTGTGTGTGAGGGAAATGGGACTGACGTTATGTGTTGATCCTTCTGCCAGATGTCCGAAATAAACAAGTTTGCCAAATCACAGCTGCCGACAGCAACAACAAGGGATGGTGAGCTAGAGTTTATTATTGGCATTGGTCGCCAAAGCTGAAGTGGCTTCATGGGAAGCAGCAGATGCAATGGGGGAAAAAAACAAACAAAAAACACACAAACACAGCGGCTACTGGGACCAGTGAAAAGAGCCTACTTAAAGAAAGAGGAATCTGCTTTCAGTGTTATTGCTTAACCAGGATGTGTTGATCGTGTGATTGCAGCTGCAAGTGTACGGAGTGAGATAGCGGCTAGCATTACTCCGCTACGCATCCGGGCCCTGCACATGAAGTCGCCACACAAGTAGAGAGAAGAAAACAACAACAACAACAACATCAAGTCAAACTGCACTAAAATTGATCCAGGACAAATCAGCCAATCATGTTCTAGAATTTACCAAACCAAGTACAAACTCTGACTGATGACTCGCCCATACTGCAACACTCTCTCTCTCTCTCTCTCTCTCTCTCTCTCTCTCTCTATCTCCTTTTCTTTCTCACTCTCCTTTTTTTTTAAAATATAATTATCAATATATATTTTCTTACTCAATTGGAACCAGAGCTTGAAGAGTCAATAGCATTTAGCCCACTGCCCTGCTGTACATCCTCACAGAGCTGCTATTATTGCTCGATAAATGAAATTTAATCCTTACTGGTCAACTTATCGATGTTCTTTTTCACGACTACAAAACATATTACTTAAGCTGACACTAGTACTGTATGCTGACAATCAGGTAGATGTATATACTGTAGGTGTCATTGAACCACAGCTATAAAATGCGTCACTTACTTTTTGGTTCTCATGATGAGACTTGCGAAGGAGAGGCTCTGGTTGCGCTCATCGCGGTGCAAAGGCTGATGGGCCAGGAGGAGACTGTAGTCCAATACATTGAGCCTCCGCAGGAAGTGTGTGTCAATTTCCACCTGGCGCAGGAGCCAGGGACGCTGCCGGTCTTTGGGCACACAGATCACACCGCATCATATTATTACACTGCTGCAGAATATACACCACATATATGTACACCAAGTCTTCATATGTTACTGTTGACATTTACACACATCTACAGTATAGTTTACTTAAACTAGATGTTGGCAGATGGTTCATCCAAGAAAGGGGCCAGAAGTGGCAGCAGTAATGTTATCCTTATTGCAATTACACAGTCACATATGACTCACAGCGCACACACATGCGCACACACACACACACACACTTACACTTTCCTTACCCAGAGTGATGTACTGGCCTTCAAAGTTGAGGTCTTTGAGAACCACAATAATCTGGCTTCCCTCTGGTGCAGGCTCTGTCCAGCGACTCACCTCGCAGCCTTTAATGTCATACCTGTCGAGACAGAACACACGTCAAAGCACGCGGAGAGGCTTCACACGCATGTCCGTGTTGTTCAAAGCCAAACTAGTATTGCTCATTGACTTTTGTATTTTGAAGGGGGGAAAAGCCCAGCTTACCTGGCATTGAGACGATCATCGGGGTAAAACACGCTTTGCATAACGATGAAGTATTTCTGCAAAACACAAGTGTTAAAAAAGGTTTGCCTTGCAAAATTATAATGTTATATATTTAAAAAGAAAAAAAAAAAAAAAAGATTAGATTTGTTCTGTACCTTTCGTCTGTGTGGGATTTTGATTCTGTGAACACCTTGAAAAAAACACAGTGAGAAATCTCAGTCCATTGCAACAAATATAACTTAAACCTATTTAGTACCACTGGTAATAATAGCAATATGCCATGTCTTGCATTAAAAAAAAGTTACCCTCCAGACATGTTTTAAGATATAAAAAGATGCTTCGAATAACAATCTGTGTCTAATATACTTATTCCAGAGAAAAAATAGAGACCTGGTTAAAATGCCAAACACTGGAAAAATCCAGAATCTATGAATATTTAAATAATGTTTAGTTTCAAATCTTCAAACTGCTGGATACACCATGTCTCCTACTATACAGTAAAGTCAGTGGAAGCTTCACGTTTCCACATCACACTTGTCTAAGTCGCTGAACCACGACTGGCTCCAAAATATGTTGTGATGTCTCAAATCATGCTTGTTGAGCACAGAGAAACTTTCCTGCTTCAGCAGATGAATGTCGAAAACAGACTCTGCACGTGCATCATTTTGCACAGTGAAGTGTGCATGTTTGTGTGTGTGTGTGTGTGTGCGTGTGTACCTAGGAACTTGACCAGCAGTGAGTGGGGGTATTTCCTCAGATGTTCCATGTATATCTTCAGGTTGGCCAGAAGGAATCTGATTTCCCTTTTGTTCTGGGTCTTCAAAAAGAAGCGTTTATCATTTCTAGAAGTTCAAAAGCACAGAGTAAGTAGATCTCTATCTGATCAGTAAAGGAACTGTAACTCTAACCTTTTCATCATAAAGTTGTTATCCCACTACATTCTGTCTAATATTTACTAATTTCCAAGACTTATAATCATAAGTAATAATCATAATCAGTCATATAATTATAATGTTATATATACTGTTGGTCGAAGAAGGAGACGAGGAAGGTGTGTTCGTAGGAAGCGAGAGAGGAGAGAAGGGACATAGTTGGAACTGTGACAGGAAAAGGTAGAGAGTTAGTTGACATTGTTGCAGAGGAGGAAGGTAGACATACGGTGTGTCCAGGAGACCTGGGGGAAAGGTAGCAAGGCTAGAAGCTGAGGAGCAGGGTTCAAGTTGTTCTATCATGGTGTAGATAAGATGATAAGATGATGTAGGTAAGAGAAATGGACGTATAAAGAGTGTCAGAGACTGATGGATCTGAAGCTAGAAATCAAAGGTGTGATGTTCAGTGTTGTTAGTGGGTATGCTCCACAGGTTGGATGTGAGCTGGAGGAGAAGGAGACGTTCTGGTTAGACCTTGATGAAGTGATGCAGAGCGTCTCTAGAGGTGAGAGAGTTGTCATTGGACATGTTGGTGCAGAAAGATGCAGGGGGACCTATAAGAGTGGAAGTAGGAGCACACAGGTAGACTACATCTAGTGTAGATGGTAATCTGAAGGAGATCAGTGACTGCAAAGTAGTGGTAGGTGAGAGTGTAGCCAGACAGCATAAGAAATGAGTACATCAGAGGGACAGCACATGTTAGAGGGTTTGGAGATGAAGTCAGAGAGGCCAGACTGAGATGGTTCATACATGTCCAGAGGAGAGATAGTGAATATATTGGTAGAAGGATGCTGAGTTTTGAACTGCCAGGCAGGAGGTCTAGAGGAAGACCAAAGAGGAGATATATGGATGTAGTGAAAGAGGACATGAAGGTAGTTGGTGTGAGAGAAGAAGATACAGAAGACAGGGTTAGATGGAGCAACTGATTCACTGTGGAGACTCCTGAAGGGAAAAGAAGGAAGGAGAAGAAGATCACCAGTCATATAATCTCTCATTCAGCTTTAGAGCTTCATCTGTAAGGTAATATAAGCAGCCTTGGAGCGGCTTGGAGGTTAGGTAAATAAGGATCCAAAACATATCTCAGTTGCGTGTGTGTGTGTGTGTGTGTGTGTGTGTGTGTGTGTGTGTGTGTGTGTGTGTGTGTGTGTGTGTGTGTGTGTGTGTGTGTGTGTGTGTGTGTGTGTGTGTGTGTGTGTGTGTGTGTGTGTGTGTGTGTGCGTGTGTGTGCGCGCGTAACAGTTGGTGCTTGGTGACTCACGTCAGGAAGAAGTCGGCCTTGCTCTTGGAGTTGCTGATGAACTGGAGATAAGAGTTTTCAGAGCAGAGTGACTGCTGATACTCCTGCTCTGTCATTCCTAAAGAGCTACGCAGACTGGCAAACACAGGGCCTGCAAACGTTTCCATTGTGAAGTCCTGCACACACACACACACACGCACACACACACACACACGTAAGTAAATAAGCAGGCGGTAGCATTCAACATAGTAATGAATTTGATTGTCATTGAGACACAAACATATCCACCCACCTTATGACTCTGAGAGACCTCTAACCTGAACTCATCGTCTGACAGCTCGTTCTACAGCGGAGCAGAAAAGATGGAGGGCAAGAGATTGAGATTAGAAAGGTATTATTTATAAGAATCCTTTATTTTCTCCACACCGTTTAAACGATTATACAGCTGAGATACAGAAACACCTCATATCACAATATTAAGACACACAGATCCATTCCATGTTCTCTGATCACTTTTGAGATGTAGAAATCAGTTACGCATGTTATGATTACGTTTGCTGTCCAGATCTGCTTCCAAAACTAACAACTACGCTACATCTCCAAAAGGATGTGCATTACGTGTGTGTGTGTGTGTTGTGTTTTTACAGACAACAGACCAGGACAGTCATGAAACACGCTGCTGAGTCAGCAGGCTGTGTTTGGCTGGGATTAGCTGTGAAGCAGCAGCAGCAGCGGCGGGGTGGGGTGGGGTGGTGAACACTGCATTCCACTCACTGATGTAAGGCTGCGTCCAGGAGGAATTCCACCTGTTCAGCTGTGTGTTTATTTGTGTATTTTATATGTTATGGAGCAAATCAACTGCTCATTCACTTCACATGAGACTTGAGGGTGAGAAGCTGAATAAAATGTAGGCCATTCTTTAAAAACCACACATAAAAATGTTGAATGCGTGCTGACATTACAAATGTGAGGGCCGTGTCTGTGCATCACACACACACACACTTCATTTCTCACTGCATGCAGTGAGAGTCTGGGTTACTGCTACTGGTGACGTGATTTGTTTTTCATCCCCCTGCTGTGCGCACATTCCTGACTCTAAACAGAAAACCTTTTTTTAGCACATAGTATTAACAATCAGAGTATTTATTCATCCATGAGGTGCGGATTACAAAACATGCAGTGACTTTTCTTTCTAGTACAAAGCTTGTAACTGTTTCATCTTGTATCATCAGTGTTTTATTTACATAGGAATATAAGGAAGGAATAACAGGGATCCTTCCAAAACTTGACATGATTGAGTTGAGGTCAGTTTTGGGTTTCGCACCAAAAAACATCAACACAACAACACAACAGCTGTCAGCACTCAACAGAAATTGTGTTCCCCAGTGTCATCAATTCCAGCTCACAGGAGGAAAAAAAGTATGACTCTGAGTGTTGGAGCTTCAGTTGATTAGTTATAGTTAACAATTGGCTACATGTCCGGAAACACGAGAATTCTGCAGGGAAACAAATTTGAATCGTGGCAGGGGGGGTGCGTGGGCTGTGGATTCATTGATCCATCCTTCCACACAGCGGACTGCAACGAGACTTCGGCCTCTCTGCGAATATATATCTGACATGCACGGCAGACACAGTGAAGACGTTTCGTTGAAGGCCCGTTGTCTTCTCACGAGCGAACGCAGCAACCGTGGACAGTGTAGTGTTGCCCGTCACAAAGGAGCAGCTTGTTTGGAGCTTTGTTAAAGAGCAGAACTCTCACCAATCACTGCATTTGACCCACAAACACGTTCATGTTGATACAAATTGGGGGTTAGGCTGGGCTGTGGCTCTACCTCTGAGCCGCCGCTGCAGCATGCTCTGTAAAATATTTTAATATTGCAGCGGTGACGGGCAGCAGCATGGGTCATTGAGAATAGAATAATGAAGGAAAAAGTAAATTTAAATAATTTTAGCATAAAAAAATAGTGAAAAAGGTTATATGTTATATATATATATATATATATGTGTGTGTGTGTGTGTGTGTGTATGTGTGTATTTTGTAACAAAAAAAAAAGAAAAAAGAACTAGACAACCTATTTAAGCCTTAAGTTAAAGTGGGGCATACTCACTGGAGGTGCGTTGTCTATGGTGTTTTGGATGGCTGCTGCCAATCCCTCCTTCATCATACAGGTCAAGTTGTAGAACTCATGCTGTTGATCAATCTCAAATAAGCCCAGAAGCTTCCACTGCTGCCTCAAACCTCCCCACCTCCTCCTCTTCACCGTGCTAGAGTGCTGACGCCGACTGGATGTCCCCAGGCTGCTGGCAGCTGCTGACATCTCCATCCTGGATAATAAAACACGAGAACACGAGCACTGTGATAGCAGGCAAGTGTTTCAAAGCTCCAGCAAAGAAAAATCAGAGAGTAAGTAAAGGCCAGGGAGGCCAGTGACAAACACAAAAGAACTTGAACAAAGTAACTATGGAGACCAGCACAAAGGGATAATAGCCGTGCTGGCGTAGTGCTGGTCCTCCAACCAACACAACTCTTCATTAACACATTTGAAATGTTCAACTATGTCTATATTTAAACAGTAAATGGAGAAAGACTGCAATAACATGATTTAATATATTGTATCTTTGGAAGCAACCTAACCTAACCTAACCTAACCTAACCTAACCTAACCTAACCTAAACCCAACCTAACCTAACCTAACCTAACCTAACCTAACCTAACCTAACCTAACCTAACCTAACCTAAACCTAACCTAACCTAACCTAACCCTAACCTAAACCTAACCTAAACCTAACCTAAACCTAACCTAACCTAAACCTAAATATATTCTATATTCTTCTTCCTGTCAACACATCTCATAAAGAGAACAAAACCAGCAATAAATCGATCTTCTAACAAGTACTGTGTGTGTGTGTGTGTGTGTGTGTGTGTGTAGCAAAGCCTGATTCTTTGTCCTCTGTGTCATTGAGGTCCACTGTTGTTGAAATACTATTAAACGCATCAATAATCCACACTGTTACACCCAGTGACACGTTCATTCATTACATAAACACACACACACGCACACACACATGCACACACATATATATATGTGTGTGTGTGTGTGTGTGTGTGTGACCCACTTTTTTAATGTTTATATGGTATCTTCAGTTTGTTTCCTCATTTTATGTCATCTGGGTGACCTCCAACAAGTGAACACAAAACTCAATGGCTCCTTTTTTTAAATGCTAATCAGCGATGTTGAACCACTCCTGCTTTGTGTTACTAAAACTCTGCATTTGACCAGATTTCACAAATCTTAAGTAGCTGATAAAAAAAAAAAAGATAATAATCTATTTGTCATAAATGCATTCATTTCTTCTTATACTGATGGTAACTCCCGTTTAATTAGAATTATGTTAACTGATTTCTCAACAAGAAGAACTCACGTCCACCTTACACAGCAGCAGATTTAACCCCTTTTGTGAGTTAACCAGCTATGCCATTGGGTAGTTCCCTAGCAACAAGAATGATGTGAGCTTTTTCTCTCTCTGTTACTAGCGGCGCTCGCAGCTTCGCTTTGCATTTGGCCATGATACAAAGGCTTTGTGTCTGATCATAACCCTATGTGACCCTGTTTGATGGTCCGCTTGAGTGTTCAATCTGCATTATTTCTCAAAAAAGAGTAAAAAAAAAAAAAAAAAACACGATTGAAAGATCACTGATGCTGGAGAAAATTGTTAAAAACTGTTAAAATGTAACTAAAAAAAAAAAAAAAAAAAGCCTAGACACACTAGGGTTGACAAAAAGTGTATGTCTTTGAACTTTAATGTTTAATATGAACAAAGTGGAGCATTCAGCAGCTATAGGTCAGATATGTCCCCTCAGGAGATGGTGCAAACAACAGAGGTGCTAAAAGCAGAGCGATATTGACTATTCAGCCACTCCTCATCATGACTGTCCATCATCATTCACATGTTGCATCACCACTTCTGTTAGTCATCGCTGTCATGCGAGACGATTGCATCGTATGATTGCATTGCATACTATTTAACTTTGTCAGTGCCAGCAGGAGAGACATTTCTAAACAAGCTGCATTCGAAGAATAACACATAGCACAAGCAAGAGAGTCATTTCCAAGTTATAACATGTGAATAACATATAACAATAACACATATAACATGTGAGTGAAAAGAAAAGATTACAGTTCATACAGCTGTCAATTATGTTTAGCAAGTAACCAAAAGAATATTGCTTAAGTTGTAACTCATAACAGTTCCATGACTAATAGAACTGGAAGATATTCCCTCAAAATGTCCCTGGCATGGTTCCACTAATCTATCCTTCCAGACAGAGCTCAAATGATTCACATGATCACATGAGGACTTCTCAGCTGTGTTCCATCTACTGTAAAAGGAAACTTCCTGCAGAAAGCTCACCCTTGATAATCATGCTGCATGTAAAGCCACCTCTGTCGGCTGTGGGAATGACTGTGGTTACAATTCCATATAGCGTTTTTACATGAATGTCTTTGTCGAATTCGGTTGTACACATAATGTCATGATCTTTGCAAATGCAGACATTTGAGATACAATTTAACATTTGTATCTTTTTTTTGTTGTTTTTTTTCTTTCAGCCTGACAGTTTGACATTAGTAACAGCTGTCCCTTTCACATGGCATGCTGAGTATGCAGCTTATTGAGAACAAGCATAGTGGCTCTATTCATCCCGGATCTGGGCTGTAATGTAGGGTCAAGCCTCTCAATTCCCTTTTGTGAAAGGGAGTCATCCATCTAAAAATTGAGCTTTTTCATTTTTGGTGTTTTTCTGCCTCATGTTAACTGACTTTTTATGTCATGGTTTAACCACTTCTAGTGTTACAATATGTGTTGCAGAAGCTATTTCACTGCTTTTGAATGCATTGGTGAAAGACAAGTTGATTGTGATTATTTCACGCAGCTATAGAGGAGCCTACATATGTTCGGTGAACTGCTTCCTTATAGTTTATGAGCATTATCAAAATGCTTAGTCATGACAAAAGCTGATTCTGCTGTCTTACACTGTAACACAGTATGTGAACCTGTCTATTGCTGCTCACTATCGATGAGAAAGTTTAAGGACATTAAAGGATATTAAAGGATGTATCGCTACAAAGTGCATTAACTCTCTTCTACATAGCAGTAAAACTGCAAATGAACTATTAGTCATAAAATGTAGTATTGCATCAGATAAAAAGGTTTTACTTGCCTTGTTGTGGCTGGTGGGCGCAGAGCAGAGAGAGATGCACAGCCACCAGGATCCGTCTGTCGGTGCTTGTATGTGGGTGTGGCACATGTCAGTCTGCAGTGTGATGATAGGAGCCTGGCTCGTCCTGATCACCGACTCACCAGCCAGCTGCACTCACTGCGTCACGCATACTGTTTGCCTCTGATAGGCTTACGTCGCACAAATGCAGTAATTGGATGACAGTTATGAGCATTACAAAAAAACCCCAAAAAAACCCAAAGAAATACTTAGAGGACATTTTTATTCATGTAAGTAAAGGATAAGGAGGATGTTTGTTTGTTTGGATGAGATTGCCGCCTGGGCTCCAATAAAGAAGATGACGATTTTCTCAAGAAAGAGACACTTTTTTGTAGCCTTTGTAGTTTATTTTGTGACATCTGGTGTTCCAGCTATGGAGGAGATTTTGCAGAAAGCAGGATTGAATCGTTATGCAGAGACAGCCGTGAATGAGTTGTTTGCAGCAAATAGAGGTAGAGTGTTGAGAGCACTGAGAGATACATTTCCAACAAAGGTGCATCCTGAGAGACCTGTTGTGGATGGAAAAAGGCTGTTCTTATCGCGGGAGGTTCTGGTTTTGATGGATTGCAGCCTCCTGCCAGAGGGAAGAGTTACAAACAGACCATGACCCGGAAGGGAGGAGTCAGCTGTGATTCTACCTGTCTGCCTCACAGTTCTGGAAGTGCAGGGATGGGAGGCTGCACCCGATCGCCCTCTCAGATGAGGAGATGAGTCTGTGTTTGTCCTCGACAGTGGCTGCAGCGTACCACATGGTAATGGATGAGGCGAGGATGGACTCAGTGATAGCAGTGTAGAACTGGACCATCATTGCCTTAGGGCAGGCAGACTGAATTTCTTCAGCTGCCACAGGAAGTACATCCTCTGATGTGCTTTCTTGATGAGCTGATGTTCAGCTCCCATCTGAGGTCCTGGGTGATGATGGTGCCCAGGAACCGGTAGGACTCCACAACGTCCACTGGGGAATTATGCAGGGAGATGGGGGAGGTTGGTGCTGGGTTCTTTCTGAAGTCCATGACCATCTCTACAGTTTTTAGGGCTTTGAGCACCAAGTTGTTCTGCTTGCACCAGGACATCAGATGGTCAATCTCCCATCTGTAGGCGTCCCCATCAGAGATGAGTCTGATGAGGGTGGTGTCATCCGCAAACTTAAGTAGTTTGACGGACCTGTGTCTGGAGGTGCAGCAGTTTGTGTAGAGAGAGAAGAGGAAGGGGGAAAGAACGAAGCCATGGGGGGATCCGGTACTGATAGTTCTTGTGTTGGAGACGTGCGTCCCTAGCTTCACATGCTGCCTCCTGTCAGACAGGAAGTTTGTGATCCGGGCATAGATTCTTGGGGAGTCTAGATATTGGAGGATGAAGTGGAGGGCCAGGCGTCATCAACAGGTCTGTTTGATCTGTAGACGAACTGCAGGGGGTCGAGATGTTGGGTGGTGATGGACCTGAGGTAAGGCAGGACAAGGCGCTCAAAGGACTTCATGACCACCTCTCTAAGGTATTTGAGAAAGCTGTAGATAATCAGCTGTGTGATTTTCTCTATACAAACAGTTTATTTGAGGATTTTAAGTCAGGATTTAGAGTGAATCATAGTACAGAGACCGCACTAGTCAAAGTTACAAATGACCTCCTAATGGTATCGGACAAAGGACTCATCTCTGTACTTGTCCTATTAGATCTTAGTGCCGCATTTGACACCATTGACCATCAGATTTGTTTACAGAGACTGGAATATCACATCAAAGGAACCACCCTAGGCTGGTTTAAGTCATATTTCTTAGACCGATCTCAGTTTGTTCATGTTAATGATGAATCCTCCATGCAAACCAAAGTTTCTCATGGAGTCCTACAAGGTTCTGTATTAGGACTTCTATTCAGTTTATATATGCTTCTTCTAGGGAACATTATTAGGAATCATTCAATTAACTTTCACTGCTATGCCAACGACACCCAATTATATTTATCGATCAAGCCTGACAAAACATTTAACTAAACTTCAAGCATGCCTTAAGCATATAAAAAAATGGATGACCCACAATTTTCTGATGCTAAATTCAGATAAAACCGAAGTTCTCGTAATTTGACCCAAACACCTCAGGAACTGTCATTCCAGAGATTTAGTTGCCTTAGACGGGATCACCCTGGCCTCCTGCTCCACCATACAGAATCTTAGAGTTGTCTTTAATCAGGATTTGTCCTTTAATGACTATATAAAACAACTTTTGAGGACTGCATTCTTCCACCTACATAACATCGCCAAAAATCAGACGCATCATATCTCAAGCGGATGCAGAAAAACTAGTCCATGCATTTGTTACTTCTAGACTGGACTATTGTAACTCTTTGTTATCAGGCTGCTCCAGTAAGTCTTTTAGTTTAGTTAGTAACAAGACAGAGAGAGAGAAAGAGAGAGAGAGAGTGCCTGTCCATTGAGAGCTTTGTATGTTCTTCTATTCTAGATTTAACAGGTAGCCAGTGCAAGGAAGTCAAAAGGGAGAGATGTGATCTCTGATCTTGGTTCCTGTAGGAACACGTTCAGAATGCTCGGAGATCACATCTCTCCCATTTGACTTCCTTGCACTGGCTACCTGTTAAATCTAGAATAGAAGAACATACAAAGCTCTCCATGGACAGGCTCTCTCTCTCTCTCTTTTTCTCTGTCTTGTTACTAACTAAACTAAAATTGATCGGGAAATAAACAGTTTCTTTGAGCAATCATAGATAAATAGTAAATTGATGGAGAATTGGAATATGGATTATATAATTAATTAAATAATAATGTTAATTAATACTGTAGTGTTGTCAACAAGGATGTTGTTGACACCAAGTTAAATCACAAATAAAGACCCTTGAGTTGAGTTGCAGCGTTTTATTGTCTCCATGAACATGTGGTGAAAACTGTAATAACAGAAAGATGAACTCAATCTCAAAACATCCAGTCATTAATACAAAAGTGCGTCAAACTTATTAAATTCAAAATTCAAAATAATAATTGAAAAATGAAACTTATAACAAACATATAGTTACAGTTTAGTTGTCAATTGGACTGCAGTACATTATATGGTACCTGAGGCAAGATTGTTTTAATGAAGTTTTCAGGACAAACTGCTGCCTGGCAAGTTTTTCGCCCCCACACTTCATAAAGTTAACTTTGTAGGATTGTGTTACAAGTAGTGGTGGGCATAGATCATTTTTTTTATCTGGATTAATCTCACTGAAATCTTGAAATTAAAATGGCTCGTTCAGAATGTGAAATACCTAAGTACTGACTAAAAGTAAGTCTTTGAGAACGGGTTTCTTAAACCAGGGGATGCATTAGAACAGGAGCCAAAATGCATCACTGACTGCTTATAGCAAAGGGATGCTTTGTGTTCAGGTGGTATTTGAGACTGGAAGAACTCCTACAGTAAACCAATTCTGCATTGCATAAGGTGAACACAACCTTAGTCTTGTTGATGCCACCATCACGAAGCTTCTTAAAAATGAATTTTCCCTGAAGCAAGCCTTGCGGCTTCGTGGCTGCATCCATGATGGACTATCACTAGATAGATCAATAGATTAACTTCGGTATTTTTTATAGCGCTCGATAAGAGTCTCACATTATCGCAGCGCGTTAACGCCACTAGTTACAAGTCTACAATTTTATTATCTTTGGTTTTCTCGAGACTCAACAGAGAGGGGAAATGTGGTGTCTGTGTGATATCTGTTTTACTAAAAGAAATGCCACATCAGGTAAAGTAAAACTAGGTCGGTAAGAGAAGCCAGGCCAGGAAAAGACAAAAGGTAGGTCAAAAGGTTAAGGGATCCTCTGGACAATAAAAACAAAGGTAAAACCTGTTTCTCATTTCTAACTGTAGAACATGGTTTTAGGTTTGATGGGAACCTATAAGTACTGCAGGACAGAGGAAGTCTGTTAGATGCTGTATCTGCTGTTGAACTCATAAACTTTTGAGAAAGCAATACAGTGTCAGCAGAGATTCTTTAAACCATCTTCACATCTTCGTCATCAAATAAACGATAATAAAGTTTATCTGCAGCTAACATGAAGCTTCAAAACGACTCATTTCCAGCAGATATGTTTCAACGTTAGTGTTTTTAGAGCTAAAGTTCCTCTTTTTGTTCCTATACTTCCACTACAGCTCAATCTGATGCTAAACAGACTGTAAATGTGTCAGATATCCACCTGATATGACTAAACCCACACTGATGAAGACTCATAGAAGCTTCAGATAAAATGACTGTGGACACACTGTGGATTTTAACCTCCATCGCTTACATTAAAGCATCTTTTAACAGCCGGTATGATAACAGAGAGGAAAACCTCTTTCACTGTTTATATGGACACCTGACTGTTGTTTTAAGATGGACTTGAAAACTCGTAAACCTGCCCTTTAATGCTGCCAGGGAGTGAGATTCCTCAAGTCAGCCTGTAGTGAGTTGTTGTATACTACTATGTTACAGCAGCTGCAGCTACTTAAAACTACAGCTGCAAACATGAAGATAAACTGAGCATTTGTAATTCAATAAACACATCATGTATCATCAGTATCAGTATGAATATTTTATTAAAAGGAGAAAGCCTTACTGTATCTTTGTGCATCCAAAACAATTAACATAATTCACACAGTACTAAAAATAGACTCCCGTACAGTATGTTGCAGTATATACAGAAATTAAGAGCCATGCTTCTTTCATTTACGTTGAAATTCTGACTTTTTTTTTTTCTTCCACACAGTGACACACATTCATCTCCCTCCATCTTGCTATATTACTGTCAATTACTACATGGACCCAAATATAAGACAATGTTTGACTTAGAAACTTGCAAACCTGTATTTGAATGCTGCTTAGGGAGTGAGATTCCTCAAGTCAGCCTGTAGTGAGTAGTTTAGAGTTTCTTTAAGTCACAGTGGGGGGAAAAAAAATCTGATGATTCAAAATAAGCGCAAAAGGTCCTCCTGAGTGCAAGAACAGCCTGATAACCAGTAAAGATGGAGTCAGCTTCAATTTCACAGTGTGTTTACCAAAAAGCCCAATGCGGTATCTAAAGACATAGAAGACGCTTCTTTCCTGTGATCTCCGTTGCAGTAGACAGTCGAGCAATTATCTACCGGATCACAAGACAAGATACAGACTTAAACTTGAGATGTTGGAAAGCCCTCATCTAAACGACTCTATGGTATCGCTGTCTACTCCAGAGGAAATAAGATCATGAAGAAACTACCCAACAGATAAGAGTCATTACTGAGAATTCTCAAATTATATGTGTTGACGTAATCTAACCTCTCAAGTTATTTAAAAAAAAAAAAAAAAAAAAAAAAGACATAAACTAAACTTTCGACACACAGGGACTCTATAATTCTACTAATAATAATTTACTTTAATCAAACTGGAAATAGAAACCAAAATATAAAACACATTTCAGGAAATCTTTTTGTGTAACACATATATAACCTTGTGTGCATGAATGTCAGCTGTTGAAGGAGTGGATGTAGCGTGTCAGGCCACTACAAATGGTTTTAGAGATGATGGAATGGCATCACAGCTAATGTTACATACTTAAATCCACAGCAGTCACTCTACTCTCCTCATTACTCCACTTTCTTCGGCTTGCGATTCTTCCACATGATAACTGCAGTGAAGGCCCCTGTGGAGAAGACAGGATTTGGTATTAACTATGAAGTAGAAATGACACAATTCTCACACCTCATTTCATTTCATCTGTGTTTTAGGATGCATACAGTCTAACTCACCTATACAGAGGAGCAGTATTACTGCTGCAATGCCAGGAAGAATGACCGAGTACTCCCGCGGAAGAAAATACTTGTGCAGTATGTGATCACTGTCCACGAAAGGCTGGACAACAAGAAAATACCACATCATAGATTTCATTTAAAAGGCTTGCTTACACTGAAATTCCTGTTAGCATGATTTGTTGACAGACAATAATATGCAATAGGACCAGGAGCGATTGCAAACTTCAAGCTCCTGCTTTTAGTCGCTTGATGAACCGCGGTGTGTGGACACAGCTTGAAATAAACCTTGTGTTGAGCTGGACATTAGAATGAGGGTCCCCATGCGGGGTGTTATGGACAGAAGCAGCACCTACCAGGACAATGACCCAGACAGAGTAGTATGTAAACAGCAGAAGGCTGAAGATGACGAGACTCATGCCAGCTGCTTGATCCACTCCTGTAGCCTGAAAACACAGAAACAACAACTGAGCAGAAAGGACTTAGTGGCTGATATTTTCTACAGATGACGAAAAAATATTTCCCCATGATTTATCACACCGAGTCATTCCTTTAACGGAGAGACAGCAAGCCCCTCCAGAGTCATAGATAACAACTGTTTCCACAGACTGTGTAGTACTCCTATGACTAAGAAACTGACCTTTTAATGTAAAACTGGTGGAGAGCCCTTTTAAATGAACACGCATTGCTTATGCAATTCTTTTTTCGGTGTACAATTTCTGGGCAGTCCCGTTTTCAAATACCACAGACTATGTGACTCAGCGTTCAAGGCGTTTGGACTGGACACAGTGGCATCGTTAGGCCTACTTTAGGGGGGCTTCAGCCATCCGATCCAACCTGCCTGCACACGCTTCTTCACCTCTTTTTCCACACTCGCCATTGCTTTCTCCGTATACACTCCTGCACCTCCTCATTCCTCCACCAAGTCTCCTTATCTACTTTCCTTCCAGATGACACAACAAGTACACTCCTATCTGTCTCCCTGATCACATTAGCTGTAGTTGTCTGGAAGCACCTCCTGACCACCCAGAGCCCGTCTCAATTCCTTCCTAAAAGTCATGGAACATTTTTCAACTTCTGAAATGAGGACAGACTCGACAGACCAGCGGAGAAGTTGTCTTTTAATTGTGTGATGAATGTCTTCCTCTTGCTGTCTCCCACTGTCTTCAGTGTGTTGAAATGCAGCAGCCTCCCTGACAACGGATCCACATGGAACACATCAAGTTTGTTCCCAAAGGCATCAAGTTTTCCCCACCAATTCCACCACTGATTTTTCTTTCCCTCGCAGCTGGAGATTAAGCGCATTCAAATGGGAGAAAAATGTTAAAAAAAACGCAACGTTGCACATAGATTCTCTGTCTTGATGGTCAGCTGCTGCTTTTCATTTAGTTGGCTTCAAATACTTGGGCACAGAGTTCAACGAAGCGCTCCAGTGCTTTGCCCTCACTGAGCCAGCGCACATCACTGCGGAGTAACAGGTCATCATGTCAAGCCTGGGATTCAAGGACAGAAACCTCTTATTCATTTTCATTGTTTTCTCCACCGCTTAGCCTTGTGCACAGCACGCTTTGATGGATTATACAAGATGTGCACGCTTCATGTGGCAGTTGGAGCAGGGAGAGGTAATAATGGATTTGTCTGGGGAAAGTTTCTCATACACTCCTTTAAAACGTCATTCTCCATGAAAGGCCGGTTATGCTCACAAAGCACCCGGACAGCCTGCATGGATGGATGCACATGTTGCTCCCTCTTGATCAGGTAAAGTTCGAGTAATAATGCCGCTTAATGCACGGGGGGAGGCAGATTTCAATGTGGCATGTTTTCCCTGACTACCCCCCTCCCCCTCCCCTCCCCCAGACCAGACTACAGCGAGTTTTCATTCAGAGCCACCAAACTCCATTCAAATATCTACAGATTAAAATCGGTTTCGCGTATTTGCAAACAAACGCGCGCAAGAAGCAAAACCTCAGCTATTTTAATTTCATTTAGAAATGAACAGTGTCAATTCGGCATTCAGAACATTTCACATAATTATCCGAGTCGCGTCTATAAAAGCTCTCGGTTTACATGAGTGACTGGTGTCATGATGCGTTGCTGTGGAGTTAACCTGAGTCCTGAAGGTCTCTAGTTGTTTACGGGCTAACATTAAATCAGTACTAAAGAGCAAGAGACGAAAATGCGTTGTCATTATAAACGATGTAAGTAACACAAACTACCTGAATGTAAGCTAACGTTAACACGAAGAGTCTCCAACATGTGACTATGTGTCCCGCTAGCTTAAACTTAGCTTAATTATGGAGGGAAACTGTCTGAAGCTGCGTCAGCTTCTAAAACTTAACGTCAAAGCTTCAAACAGCTAACTTTATTTCACCAGTTTGACTTTAATCAGATTATCTTTCTTACCATGTCTGGAGAGTATTATTGTTTGACGTTTCCTGCTCTTCTTCTTCCTGGAAAAATAATCTGACTGACATGATGCATCTGAGAATCTCTGCTTCCCCCTGCTGGTGAATCTTCTTCTTCTTCTTCTTCTGCTGCTTCTTCTTCTTCTTCCTCTTCTCCTTCTGCTGCTTCTTCTTCTTCACCTCTAATCTCCTTGGTGTATCTCCTAAAGAGTGAAAGTAGTAATATAACGCTGTAAAGATACTTTATTACGAGCAGAACTCACAGTCCCTCTTATTATTGTTAATACATTAATATGTAAGCAGTATAATAAGTTCTAAATGGTCAAAACAGATTGACCTATTTAAACTATTTGAACCAGATATTTCATCTGTTAAATATTGAATCTGAAAAGTTACTAACACATATCATAAATATTTTAAATAACGTACGGCAAAGAGGAAAATCTTACTCAGGAAGTATCTACAAATGTACAGAAGTTAATTTGGCCCTCTACGTCATCCTCCAACACCTGGACTCCCAGAAAGCCTGTTTCACCTGTTTGTGGATTTCAGCTCCACCTGTAATAACACCATCCATGCAGCAGGCAGCATGTGAGGCTGGACCACCAGCACCCCAAACACATCCAGTCTGCCAAGGGCCATGATGGTCCAGTTTATTATATATGTATATTTACATATTGTTTACATTATATATATATATAATTATAATATAATTTACATCTTATGTCTGTACATATATTATAACTGTTTCAGATATTTGCAGATCGGTAGCTTTGTTAGAAATGTTTACCCTGGTTTACCAGCACCTACTGCCCTGGACCCATCCTGGACCCCGCTGCCTGCTACAAGGGGCATGGTCTCTGTGTTACACTTTCTCATTCACTCTATAAACCCAGCCTCACTTTGTACTATTACACCACCTGTCCTCCTTGTCCAATGTATATATCAGTGTCTTTAAAGGAGTGTCCCTTTTCTTTTTCCACTCCTTTAAAGACACTGATATACACATATTGGACAAGGAGGGCAGGGGGGGTCGAGGTTTGTCTTAGTGTTGTTTGTTTATATGCTTATACACAAGTGTCTTGTACATTCTTTGTCTTTATTTGAGCTTTGTGATAACAATAATAAAAAATTTGATACTTGCATTCTTATTAGTGTTGCTCCGATTGATCGGCTGCCGATCATGATCGGCCGATATTGTCTAAAAATAGCCTGATCGGCGATCGGAAAAACATGCCGATCAGGAAGCCGATCACGAGAGTCAACTCTGACACTGAAGAGGACGACTTCAGTGTCTTCAGTGCGCAGAAGAAATGAAGTGACAGTGGTTTGGTGTTCATTAGGTTTAAATGCTCAGGAGGAAGATAAATAGTGACGTGTGGCTTCAGTTCATGGGAGAATGAAGCGACTTTAATAGTTGCGCACTTGCGCTTTAACAGCGCTGTCACCTTTTCCTCCCGCACACTGCACAATAATGGTTTCAGTACGCAGGAGGAAGATAAATAAAACCATCAATGACTTTTCTGTTTTGTTTATCAGCACTTTTATTCGATCGGAGCATCTCTAATTCTTATGCATGTATAATATATATATATATTAGAGATGCTCCGATCGCCATTTTTTGGGCCGATCACCGATACCGATCACCAAAAAAATTGATCGGCCGATTGCCGATCACTGCCGATCAAAGAATGAATTTAAAATTTTAAATACCGTATTTTCCAGACTATAGAGTGCACCTAAATATAAGGCGCACCCACTAAAATTTGAATGAAATATATATTTTGTCACATATAAACCGCACCGGACTATAAGCCGCTGATATATACATACCCCGATACATAAGTGTTTATTCATATACTGAACTGATTGTTTACGAACAGTGCCGCAATAAAAGCAGCATCAAACGCGGCAATAAAAGTGCTGATGAACAAAACAGAAAAGTCATTGATGGTTTTATTTATCTTCCTCCTGCGTACTGAAACCATTATTGTGCAGTGTGCGGGAGGAAAAGGTGACAGCGCTGTTAAAGCGCAAGTGCGCAACTATTAAAGTGGCTTCATTCTCCCATGAACTGAAGACACACGTCACTATTTATCTTCCTCCTGAGCATTTAAACCTAATGAACACCAAACCACTGTCACTTCATTTCTTCTGCGCACTGAAGACACTGAAGTCGTCCTCTTCAGTGTCAGAGTTGACTCTCGTGATCGGCTTCCTGATCGGCATGTTTTTCCGATCGCCGATCAGGCTATTTTTAGACAATATCGGCCGATCATGATCGGCAGCCGATCAATCGGAGCAACACTAATATATATATATATGTAATGCCTCTGTGTTGAACAAATGAACAACCTATAATGATTTATTTGATTACATAATGATGTTTGCTCTTAAATAAATCCACATTGAACACAAAATGATGATAAACCTTTGCACTTTTATTTGGATATGCATATTAATGCAAATAATTCATACGTCATTGCTCCTTTGTTTACACACAGTTAGCAACGGGACAGATCACAACTCTTGACGTGACTTTTTCATATATTTCCTCACATTTTAATAACAATAAGGAGAGAAAATATTTGTGTTTAGAGTTACATTTTTAAAAAACTAAAAACAAAAAAAAACAAAACCCCATAATATTCCCACTCACGACTGAAAACAAAAGTGTACCTAAAATGTAGACAATATGGTGTTTATTTATTATATTTATGCTAAAAGAAGTGTTCTATATATTCAATATATTAAATTTTGTTTTCTATATTCTCTTTACCAAAACTTTCTTCCTTTGCAAATCAAATCCATGTTACAGCTACAGATGCAATAAAATATTTTAAAAATTATGCAATGATTCAGTTTCATTTTATATTACTGGTAAAGAAAAACAAAACAAAAAACAACCCCTATTACCACATGCAGAGTAAATGTAGTAAATAACGCCACAGGTTAAACAGTGCTAAGTACAACCGTTCCCTTTACTGTAAGTATTCTCTAATCAACATGCCCTTCAATGTTAAATAATGACTTTATCCATACAGTATTTGCTTAACATACAATTCTGTACAAATCTGTAGACCAGCCCGCTGGTCTGAAAGTAAAAGAAAGCAAATTTATATATATATAACCATGAAGTTATAAATAAAGACAGCAATGGAAGAGGCAATTAGAAAAGCACATATGCATAGATATGAAAATACTTTTTATAGGCACTGTGCAGTATACATTCCTAGTTTTTGTGTTTCAGTGTGGACGGCAATGGAAAACTGCTGTGGCTGCCCCCCCCCCCCAACATCCCTACTGTTCACCAGTAATAGTGCTAATGCAGTATCTATGCAGCAGTAACCAGAGTCTGATGGAGTGAAGATGAAAATGAGGCTTCCTGCTCTCTGAAAAGTGAAATATGTGTGACCTGCATGCACACTCACTGACACACACATATACAGTATCAACATTAACATTCGCATACTGCAGATACACAAACACACACAGTGGGGATCTATTGTATATTGTCAGTCGTGGTACAACAGGCGCTTTGTGCTGCTGCAGCTGTGGGTCTGACCTCACAACACCGGCCACCTCCACAGTGTCAGGCACAGAGTTTACACACATCGTTCAACTATTGATATCGAAGACAGGAATTTCTTGAGTTACATCCCTACAGTATCCTCACAGATAAACAACTGTAAGCGCTACAAAGTGCAACGAGTTCTCCAGTTCGTCTCGTTGGTAACTGCTGTGAAGCCAGAATATAAGCAGGGCAGCAGCCAATCAGAGGCCAGGATTCATTTGGCCGGGTTCATTCATATGAGTTGGCTGAAATGGCTTAAATAAGTCAGCTGATCATCAGTCATTGATCCATCTGCCAATAGAGATCGGATTCTCAATAACAAAAGCTGCAGATCCAAACTGAATCAACAGTAAAAGAAATATATATATATATATATATATATATATATATATATATATATATATATTGCACAAACATAAACTTAAAGCTGCGCAAATATGTTTTATATATATCAGCAACAAATGAACTGTCTATGTGTAGAATGAAAGGGGAAAACAAACAGTTATCACCTGCCACCTCTCATCTCTGCAGTGTCCCTCAGCTCTATGAAGCTTGTTGCTTTGGGTTTCCAGCCCATCAACCACTGTATTCAGTGAAAAAGCACCTGATAAACCTAATGTGCCATAACTGCCCAGCAGCAAATGGCACATACAGGCAAAGTTAGGGACTAGCTAATGGAGCATTTAGCAGCTAAAGCATCCGATATTTCCATCAGGAGTTGCTGGAGACCGAAAACAGGATAAAACTTCGAGTGAATATTACACTTGCATTTACCAGGAGGCCAGAAACTCAACTTGAATCGAATGGAAGTGATGAATGCTAATGAGTAAATGCTAACATGGTCCTTATAATAACACGTCAATGTTGTTTCACAGCTTGATCAGCTGCCCCCAAGTGGCTACAAAATACCGAACGCAGATATTAAGTAACCTTTCTATTCAGACTGTTGCAATGTAACATGCTTTGAACGCTCATGAAATGCCTGCATCCTGGGTTCCACTAATCTGTGTGTTCATGGACGTCTTATTCTGAAAGTTTAAAAAAAAAAAAAAACCTGCTGGGTGAAGAGCAGATAGAGTTTAGGTAAGCAAATATATCACCGCAAAATCTCACATTCCAGTTTAGAAAAGAACTCAAATCCAAAGAGTGAATAAGTACTTAGTAAGTGCACAGAACGGACAGTTATACATATTGCCAGCCAGTAGAACGCAGGCTTTGTTGGAGCCTTTGACAGATTCAGCAAATGACATTTTGTCCTTTAACAAGAGCTCAAGCATTGTAAAGTAACGGAGAAAAAAAATAAAAGTCATTTCAGAAAACCATGTCATCTCTGTTTCCTTTTAGTGGTTTCTAACATTCCTCCTCAGAAAGTACATGTGTGCAAAATAGTATAATATATAAGGACATACTGTATATACATTATCATCAAATAACATTTAAAAAAAAAAATCTAATAAAAGGATTTAGTTTGTGTTCCAGTTTCAGGCTGATTCAGGCTGACGTCTTTCTACTACTCGCATTAGTTGGGTCCTTGTCAGCTCGTTAAATTATCAGGAGTTTAATTCAAGTGGTTGTCGGTCACTGGACCAGTGGAAAAAAGAAAAAAGCCAGACATAAACTGCAGCCTGAACATCATGTTCGCTACGTGTGATTATATATCTTAAGATAGAGAAATACAAGAAATTTAATATGGCACATTGTTGTATTATGTCAGCTGATCAGGTACCACTTCCTGGCGTTGTGTTTTACGAGTTGATGAGGACCTCCCCGATGCATCATCAATTCAGTGTTTGCACTACGATTCCCACAATGCAGTGGTTATCAAAGTATTATTCAAGTAAATTGTGCAATTAGCACTGGGTGTGTTTCAGACTGGTCCCGTGTTCAGTATGTCATGAATCACGACCCAGTGATTTTGGATTAAACCGCTGGGACGCTGATTGGTCACGTCACATGTCACAGTGCTGTAAGACGTCACATCACTAACATACAGTATCTATACCTGCAGTTGTAACAGTGTGCTGTAAGTGTGTCTCCATCCTCATGTTCATTTTTTTTTAATTTGCACAAAAGTGGAAAACATCAAATTTTCAAAAGTCAAGTTGGTTTAGATGAACATTTAGAACAGTTTATCTCGATGTGTCCAAGTCTTAAATGTCACATAACAGTAGTGGATGGAAACATGCATTCATATGCATTTACTTTTGCCGACGTGTGGGGAATCGTTATTATCAATGCCTGCTAACAGCTATATCCAACCTATTTATTACTGTTATTATTTTACTGTAGCTGCAGCTGTATATATATAATCTAACCCTGATTTTTTGTAAATCAAAATTTCTAGGAGGTCTTGGTATAAAGAAAGACAGCCTACTAAACAAGGGACTAGTCTGAGACACACCCAATGTAAAGAAAATGATTATTGGATTACTGCAAATTCTCAAATAGCATCTGGTACTCAAATAACAGCCCAGGAAAAAGTGACCAAAAAAAATCAAACTCATTTACCAGTATCTGTTTTTAACAGAAATACTCGTCTCTCAGCCTAAGAAGGGAAAATACTAACTCATGCGCACAAATTAGTAATGAACGCTCTCAAACCAACAATGTATGCACATGAAATTAACGGAACACAATGGCTCATTTAGATTTGATTTTTCCTTTGCTTTCTTTTGGACTGCTTTAAGCACCAAACTGATAGCTGCCAAAGTCGGCCACTATTACTGAGATGTAGCTTCACAGTTGTGTGATGACAAATGTGATGAACGCAATAACCTAACGATATGAATTCAAAAGAATGAAGTTAGAATTTGTATGCACCTCAATACCAGAATGCAGCTGGAAGCCAGATGCTAAACCCTAACTGACCTTCACTTCCTGCTGTTTATGGCATAAACTGACTGATTAATGAGAGAGAGTAGAAACTGGTGCAAATACATTATTATTATTTCAGAGCATTAATTACTAACGTGCACATGAGGATAAAAACATTTGCCAATGCGTTCAGCTACTGTTAATATAATTCAACACATCCTGCACGTGTTCTTCAATAGAAGCCTCACAGGGAGAGAAGGAACTGTTCCTTCTGGACTGATGGAGGCATTTTACTGTGAAACAGATGGAGGATATGTCCAATTCACATTAACAGCAACCGGCAGAAACTGCTGGTTAATATGGGAAAAGAGCAGATCAGAATATTTCTAAATTATTAATTATAAAACCAGTAAAATTACAAACAAAGGCCCGATTAAAAGGCCCCGTCCACCATTTGAGAAAATACAGTAATCAAACACATCTTCCGACACCTGATTAAATATACTATTCTGTATAGGCTCAATATATCATAGTAGTCATATCAAGCTGTGTGCACTGAAGACAGGTATGCACATACATGTACATACACAGCCATGGACAATCAGATGTCACAGAGTGGTTAACCAGTTGACCAGAAACCTTGGATCTCTCAGTGAGTCTCGATGACAACTGCTTCAAAGATACCAGGTGTGACTCTGGGAAAACACAGAAACACACGATCATGTAGATAAGACACTGGATCAGTCAAGATGAAAAAAAAAAAATAGACTACGGCGTACCTGTTGGCGAGCTGCGCGCCGCTGAGGGCCGTGGT